>CM076570.1:1558070539-1558354291 GCA_034641835.2 Pinus albicaulis | reverse complement strand
ATAATGTTGTAGGGCCTCTACTTGGAATTTTAGTATCTGAGGCAAGAAATGATGGACTGCCAATTCCAATTCACAATAATTTACAATTTCTCAGCTACTCACCCCCAAAACTCTTTGGAAAAAGCACAGTCTAGGAATAGATGAATGTAATATTCAAAATCATCCCACACAATTGGCATTTTCTGGACCAATTAGGCCCATTTTCATCAAGTATTCCCATATGAGAATGCGGTGGAATAAGGTCAACCTAAAGAAACATTTAAGCTTCAGAGGAGCTTCCCACCTCTGAATCGAATAATCAATCCTCAAATGAAATGAATTTAATTTCACCTAGAAGAGAGATGTTTATAGAAGAGCCTGAATTCATTGTCAAAATTGATCATTTTCATCACTACAAGTTTAGGAAGGTCATTTAAATTGACTAATAAGTTAAATGGAGACAATGGGTTGAAAATTAACAAGTAGAAAAATGAGATTTAATTAGTTCCTTTCATTAAGTATTTTTAGAGTATATTTTCTAATATTGATTTTTTTAAAATTAATTATATATTGATTAACACGTTTCTTTAATTAGTATTTTTGCTCTTTATTTCTTATTATTGGTCCATCTCTCATAAAATTTATTTCTTTCCATTATATATATATATATATATATTTTGAGCATATAAATATATATTTAAGCGAATAAATAATTATTTGTGCTATTTTTAGTTATAATGTCTATATATTTAGGAAAGAATATATATATATATATATATATATATATATATATATATATATATATATATATATATATATATATATATATATATATATATATATATATATATATATATATATGGCTTTTATGATGATTTAGCACTCATCATTCTTGGCTTTCACTGTATAAAAAGGAGCAGTATTTTTATCTGCCAAAGACTCAACCTCCAAGGCTTGGTGACAACTTCACATTGGTTCTGCTTTATAGGTGCACAAGTTCTCACTTACCCTCCTCGTGTGAAGTTTTGGTTTATTACACTATGAATACTTCCTCTCATATTTCTAAGCCCCCATCTAGTAAAGGCAGATCAAGTAAAGTTACATTAGATAGTCTCTATGAATACATTAAATCTTTAGAAAGACGAAGAGAAGAAAGAGAAAATCATTTTAAACTAGAACTAACAACAATGCTTGATAACGACCACAAATCATTAGAAAAAAAAATAACCACACTCGAAATTGAACTCTAGGAAATGAAAGGTAAAATTCAAGAAATAGAACATAGTAAACAAATCACTCAACCCTAATTAAAAATACTAATTAACTGAATAACTACATAATCACTCAACCCTAAATAACACAGAAAATAACTTAGATATTAAACCCATCAAAGAGGAAATTAATAAATTAATTTTTCTCGACCATGAGTACCACAAACAGGCCTTAAATATTATAGTTGCGGTTGTAGAAGAACAAAACAATGAAAACACATTAGAAATGGTTAAAGAACAATTAAAAACAAAGTCTCAAATTGAAACAACCTATCTCACGGAAGCAATAAGAGTCAGAAATATACTTGAGCATAAACACAAAATCATCCGTGTCAAGGTTAGTTGTCATGAACATAAACTCGATATACTCAGGAAATCCCCAAGCCAAAAAGGAAACAGAATCCTTATAAATGAAGATCTCATTCCAGAAGACCAAGTTGAACTTAGGAAAGAATTTCAAAATGTCAAGGATGCAAGAAAGGACAGGAAATGGGAAATTGATAGGAATAGGAAAGCTATTATTAGAGATAAGAGTCTCAAGCACGTGTGATAAATAGGGATTTTCATCACTCTGGATCCTCTTCTGGAACTGTCGTGGCTTCCATGGTGTAAAGGTCCTATGTTAAGTTGGATCCCAAGTGATACTGACCTTATTCACTTAGTTGAAACATGGGAGCATGATGAATTTAAGTTCCCTCACGTTGATGGTTTCACTCTTTGGTTTGGTTGGAATAAGAAATATTCTCGAAGGGGTTTTGGTGGTATAGCTTGCTATATAAGGAACATTTTTTCCTCTCACATCTGACTTCATAAAATCGACCCCTTCAATAAATACATTTGGATCGAAATCTCTAATTCTACCACCAATAGGATCTTTCTTGCAATATGCTATTTCACTCCCATAAACTCTACATCTTATAAGAAGAACAACCTGGATAAGAATTTTCCTTTCAATTATTTAGAAAAATACATTTTCAACCTGAGAAATGATGGTAATATCCTTTTACTGGGAGAATTTAATGTTATAACTGCTACAAACCAAGCCATTACATTAAGAAATAGCTCTAACCCCGACACCTTGTGGCTTGATGAAGATAGTAACTTAGCTAATAAATTCAAGAGAAAATATGAAGACATTATCAAGAATTATTTGGCATTGAGATTCTCAAGCTTTGCAGTTCCCCGAGACCTAATTATTTTTAATGGTATTAACAAGTGGCCCCTCGCCAGTCAGATGAGATGTTTCCATGCACTGGGTAGCAGTGTCATGGATTATGCAAATTATGACAGGCAGATCCTCAACCATATCAAAAAATTTGAGCTTCTTAATGGATTTGAGCCTAACTTTGACCATAGACCTTTGTCTCCCTCTCTCAATCTTGCTATGCATACCACCAACATGCAAGAAACCAATGAAATAAAAATACAAATTCAATTCAATATAAGTAAACTGACCTCTTCTTAAGGGATTTAGAGAGGGATCTAGGACCCGTTAATTATAATAATAACGTTGATCAAATTTATTACCATTTCAATAATATCCTTTCCAACATTATTAGCAAGTTTTCTAATGAGATTTTATTTAAGCAGTCTAATAGAACTTCCAACCCATGGTATGAAAAAGATTAAAAAATGGCCAAGAAAGCAATCAGAGATGCTCCTAATGAAATCATTAGGTTGCAAAATATCAATGCATACAAAAATATCATCAAGAGGAAGAAAATATCATATATTAATAAAAGGCAGGATTATCTTCTCCACCTTTCTAATGTCCTACCCAAAATGTTTTGTTGGAATGTTATTGTTCGTAAAACCAAAGATAACCATTATATCCCCTTAGAAAACTGGGACAGCTATATTAAGAAGTTGTATGACTCTTCGGACACTATGGACACCACCTTAATCATTCCAATTAAGGAGGTATTATTCTCTCTTAACGACATTGAGTCTGGTATTAATAAGCTCGCTAATGGCAAAGCTAAAGATATTGAAGGATACCAAGCTAAGATCCTTAAAATGGGAAGATCCATCCTCATTCCTGATCTCCACAAGCTTCTCAATTTTGATGTAATGCATGGCTTCTCTCGGCTTTGGATGAAAATCCTTATTGTAACTATATTTAAAAATGGGGACAAGAGTGTTCCTTCCGACTACAAGACCATTATGGTTAGCCATGTCCTATCCAAGCTTTATGGGCTCATTTTGGAGAAGAAGCTTAGCCTTTAGCTTGAAAGCCAGGGAAAAGAGCTAAAGGACAAGTTTGCTTTAGGAGACATCACTCAACTATTGACCATATGTTCACTCTCAAAATCATTGTGGAGGAATGTTGCAATAGTAAATATGACCTCTTATGTTTCTTTGTGGACTTTAGAAAAGTTTTCGACACTGTCCATCGAGAGAAACTTTGGGAGAGAATTAAAGAAATCACGGTCTCTCTTGAGTTGATGATTGTTGTGATCCATCTCTAAGAGACCGTTACTGCCAAGCTTAAGATCAACGATGGGTGGTCTAAAGACATTAAATTCAATATTGGAGTTAAGAAAGGCTGTCCCCTATCCTCTACCCTTTTTGGCATATACATTGATAAGCTAGAGGAGTGCCTAGAATATGCAGGGTGCAAGGGCACCGAGCTTGTTTTTTTTATCATTACTCTCCTCCTCTATGTCGATGATATTGTTCTTATTGCAAAGATACATGATGAACTTGACAAGTAGCTCTAGATTATTCATGACTACTGCTCCAAGATGGGTATGACAATTAATATCGACAAGACAAAGGTCATGATCATTAAATCCAAAAAGATCACCCATGGTAGTTTCATGTATAATAACCAGTGCTTAGAGAAAGTTTCTTCTTATAATTATATGGGAATTGACTTCCCTCATAATATCAAATGGAATTATAGCATCGAGAAAAGGATTATTGGGGGTTGGAAAGCTTATTAGGAGCTTGAAAAAATTTGTAAGTTAGTTGATCTTTACATTTGAAGTAAAAATAGGCTTCTCTTTGAGAACCTTATCACCATTGTTGTCTTATACGGATGTGAATTTTTGGGTTGCAATATATCCAAAGAGTCATGGAGGAAGATTGAGATGACGCAAAAGAAATTCATAACCTACAAGCTTAATATCAAGGGAAATACTCCCTATCCTATCCTCTTGATCAAATCTGGTTTGTCCACCATTGAAAGTACGACTATGTTTAGATATCTAATGTATAAGAAGAAGCTTGACAACATGGAATCAAAAAGTCTCCCTAAAATTGCTTCTAACTATAGTCAAAACCGTCACCTTCGCCTCAAGCACGGGTGGCATAAGGATGCCCACTCCTGGCTCAACCATTGGGGAATTAAAAAGGAGCTCAAGGGAAGCAAAGATATTATCAAAAATACTATTACCTCCAATTTTAAGGACAAGTTGTGGGACGATCATGAGCTATAGGGTAAAAGGAAGCTAAGATACTATAAGGGAGTGATCAACCCCACCCTTGATAATTAGACCTATCTCTCTACGTTGTCGAGAAATAAGAAAAACATGAACATCACTAAGATAAGAACTAATTTCCATGAGCTTCGAAGTGATACTGAGTGGTGGTATATTCCCAAGACCCCTTAGAACGTGTTAGGGTTCCCATGTTTTGGCCAGATTGGCAAGACCAAAAGATGAGACAACATCAGAACCACTTTCAGACCCTAGGATCTAGCCCTCCTAGGTCCAGAGTGGGATTTCTCTATAAAGAAAAGGTTTTATGTCTTGAAGCTCAAAATTTAAGATGTTAGGCTAGTTATAAGGCTCGGGGTTTGTTTGTTTGGTTGGTTTTTGGGAATCAGGAAAGAAGGGTTCAGTATAGGACAAGGCTGAGCAAAGAGGATTTTAGGTAGAGGAGAGAGAGAATTCACAGAACATTTAAGACCATTGGGAAATGGAGTCAGGAAAGGGTTTACTTGCTATTCAATATGCATGCTTTCAGTTGGGCTAGTCATCTAAAGCATTGGATCTTAAAGATGATAGTGTGGCATGAAATGGTAAGATAGAAGGTGAAAGCAAGGAAACCTCCAAGGTGACCTTTAGAGATCAGATCCAGGGATAGGACATGTCATTAGACACCTGTGATCTAAAATCCAAAGGCTAACTCTTCAAACAAGAAACATTAAAGGCTTAGAACACAAAGTTAAAGACCTGAGATCATAGAGAGACTTTGAACTCTCAATGCTTCGGCCTCCAGCTTGAGGGATCTTAGAAAGGTTCAATTAATTGAAAAGGATCCTAGTGAGATAGAGACAGATTTCTAGACCTCCCAGTGTTCTCCATTCATTCAATTAAATCCTAACAAGAACATCTAAGAACAAATTCATTAATTCATACATCAGCTAGCAGGCAATGACATCCACTACACTGGTTAAATTAACTAAAATCAACCCTTAGATAACACATTTAGTAGAAAAAATTGAAGGCAAGGAGAGCAGAAAAATAGGGTACCTAACAAGGGTAAATCCTATGCCATATTTTTGATGCGAGCCAGTAGAAATGAAATGAAATGAACTGCAAGTTAAAAACAAATACAGATATAGAGAAACATCACCGCTACTTTAGATCAGGATCCAAAGAAATATGCTTGTCATATTAAAGAGCAACACCAGTCAAGTACAAAATTACCAATAGCTGGACATTCAGTCTGAAAACATCTTCCTCAGCCTATCTTACAACTTTACACAGAGACTATGTCTCAAATGAAACAGCTTGTAATTCTCTGATAACTGATCAACAACAACCTTTACAATGAGTTCCTTCATGAATTTTATAGTTGAAGAGAGCAGAGGAGGTAGGTGAAAGACTAAATGAAGCATTAAAATTCAGACAAGAAAGAGGGTCGAAGCCCATTCTGTTTAAATTATGTGCATTTATCTATGGCACTCTTTGGGTGAAAGAGTGGTCTTCTCCAGGCTTCCATTTACTCCGGTATGCCTCTGATGTACTTTGGCTGCAGTACTCTGTAGTACTTTGGTGAATAAAAAAAAGGTAAATAAATGACTGTGAAATCTGCCATACTGTGTCAAATGCTTCGATAGCATCAGGACTGTTGTCAAGGCAGAAAACTCCTCTAGAACACGGCATAGAATGAAAACTGCATGGGCACTTCCTCCTTTCACGGGAAAGAACATTCTGCTGATGGTGAAACCTTGCTGGCATTGTTTTATGTGCCCTAGGACCTCCTATGTGCTCCATGATGTCTTTGACTTGGTACTCTGCCTTTAAATTATCGGATTAAGGCTCTGAATCTACAATTACAGGCCCTAAACGCTCTGTTTTTCCACTGATACTCTTTACCACTCCATGATTTCCTCTGTCCGCGAAATCTATGCTTTAATGGCTCCGGACAGGTTTTATGAAGTTTGACTCTGTTCTTTGATGAAATCCTTCCTGTAGAGTCCTTTTCGAACATTTCCCTACGATATTAGCCTCGGATAATGGCCTTCTCTGCGCCTAGTGTCATTGGAACAGTGAACTATGAACATTGGAGGCTTTCACCATCTGAAAACCTACAAAACATGAAAACACGTTAAGAAAACATGCACGGGGAGGGTAGATGCAGTGGGGACGATGAAATTGGCCATGCAAACCAGTTAAATGGTGGAACAGTGTAGGGTGATGGCGAAAACACAGTGGGAGGCTTGCAGAATGGTGGCGCAGCATGGAAATTTTAATGTAAAACATTAAAATTTGACCTCGAAATGAAATATATAGGGGACAGATGAAAACGTGATGAAAACACGTGGACTGGTGACGTGGCGAGATATGCAGTTAATGGCGGGCGTGCATTAAAATCTGGACTGTCCGATCTGAAGAGGAGATCGATGGCTGAGGACATGGCGAAGGGTGATTGAATCTGGACCGTCCGATCTCAGGAGGAGATCAATGGTGGAAAACGCATTGGAGGGCGACAGATGGTGGACCATGGGTATTGTTGCCTTTTTTTAACTCCTGTGCATCTTCGTGGTGCGATCACCGTCAGATGGCTGGCCACAGATCGGACGGTGTACAATGATATCGCGTCGGATCTGTGGACGAACGATAACGCGCAATGGAGGGTGGTTTATGAATAGTGCGCGAAGCCACGTGTCGAGCAGTGAGTGGAATCGCTCCAAAAATAAAAATACCATCCATCCTCCAACGACGATGCGATAGAAATTGGTGGTTTTTTAATAGTGCGCAGCGCGGGGACCACCAGGCGGGTGAAATATGGACCGTCGGATCGGCGGGTTAAACGGACGGTTGTGATGCGATTAGGGCGGTGACAGGGATGAACGGTGGACGCTGTGGGGACCATGGGCACGGCGTTGATCCGCGACGACCATCCAATCTGTCCAGATCAACGGCTAGAAATGCTCCCGATATACATTTGTGATGAGCGCCTTCTGCCTTGGCGCCTGATCTTGGCGCTGGGTCACGTGGTGGAAAAGGGTGAGGGGGCTAGGGCCGAAAGGTGCTAAGCCCACATAATGTGGAAAATGGGTTTTTGGCCCATTTTTAGTGCATTATGAGGCCAATAAAGGGTAACGATAGAGGGAAAAAGGGGAAAATAGGCCAAGCAAGGGGTATGTGTGGGATTTATAGGGGATTTTGGGAGGATTTAGAGGGTAAGAGGGGAATTTTTACAAGGGGGAAAAAATGGGGCATTCTGTAGGGATACAAGGGGCAAATGTAGGCCATTTTGGAGCACATTTTTTTGCAATCAGTGAGACATTTTGGATGGATACAGCAGTTAGGATATTTAAAAAGGAATTGGACACACAGAGGCTTCAAGGATGAGAGATTTTCATGGGAAACATATCTCTTGAAGGCTCATAAACAACTTAGCCACTTGTTTGCTTGCCAAAAATTTCATAGGTGGCTAACAGTGGCTCCACATGGGGATGGCTTCTTCTTGAAGGAGTCAAGAATTCAGAAAATGATATTTGGTGTAGGCTAGATGCCTGCTGCTTGAGCCACCTTTCTTCTTTGATTTTCAGCTGCCACAATTGTGAAGACATCAATTAGCAAAAACACTACCCAAACAATCTACCTACCCATCCTACAATCCTAGCATTTTTTCTTCTAAGGTGCATTTGAACTAGCAAACCCTCTACATCATTTTTATTTTTTACAAACAAGAAAATAAAGATATTCTATTTCTACCCTTATTGCTCCATGAGACCAGATTAAACTGTTGGTCTCATATTTTTCTCTACCTAATCTAATATCTATTGGGATTAGACTGTCCAGCAGATTTCTTCTCTACATTCTACAACATAAATTTAAAACAATCAAATTAGGATTAGACAGTCTAGTTTGTTGTAGATCCAAAGCATAAAGACAATTGCAAATGGACAGAAACTTGCAGGAAACTAAAAACAAAATATTGAAGGCTTGAAATCTGAAATTTTGAAGCATCCTTCTTTTCTCTTGTGACTCAAGTTTTGAGCTTGTTAGAGTCACTTTATTTTCTTCATTCAGCTCTGGTTTTGGGCATGTTAGAGCTGATTCTCTTTCCTTAGTTGCTGGTTCAGATTTTGAACATGTTAGAACCAACTGTTTTCCTTCTTTTGCTCGGGTTTTGATCATATTAGAGCCAATCCTTTGCATTTATGAGGTTCATGTTTTGAGTGTGTCTGAACCTCTCCTTTCTTACTATTTTTTGGAACATTTTCTCTTTTTCTTGAAAACATAGCACAGCAATGGTATTTACAATGGAAATGGAAACTAGAAATTGGAAATCAGTAGAAGTAATGTTTGAGCATCCTGCCATTGACAGGACCCCCAAACAGCTCTGTACCATCTAACTCTTGTAGAAAAAGTCATTTGGACCCACAGTGGCCTAGATGATGTAGGGACCTTGCCACAAACTGTCAAACTTGACGTGCTTTCCTTTTTCCTCTCTCCTTGAGTCCCACTTCAGAACTTTATCTCCAATTTTGAAATCAAAAGCTTTGGTTCTTTTGTTAAAAAACTTCTTTATATTTTCCTGAACCTTCATAGCTCTGTTATAGACCTCTTCCCTTGTTTGCTGGCGATGAATCGTTTGGTTTATCCTCCTTACCATGTTGTCTCCTTCTGTCTAAATCTCTTGGAAAATTTTAATCACTAGTACTCCAAGGCTGGTAAGAAACACTGCTTCGGTTCCATAGAAAAGCTGATATGGTGACATGCCAATGGACTTATTTGTTGCAAGCCTGTCAGCCCATAGGGCATGCACTAACTTGTTATGCCATGACCTTTTGTTCTCTTCCAACAGCTTTTTGATGATGGCCATCAGGCTCTTGTTTGATGATTCATCTAAGCCATTACCTTGTGGGTAATAGGAAGTTGAATGACCGAGTGCTATTTGATACCTGTGACAAAAATCAACCATTTTCTTGGATCCAAAAGTAGCAGCATTATCAGTGATTATTTTCCTTGGGCAGCCAAACCGAGAGAGGATATGACCTTCTAGGAACCTAATGATGACTGAATCTGTGGCATTCCTAGTAGGTATGTCCTCTATCCACTTAGTGAAGTATTCTGTGGCTGTTAAGATCCATTTGTGTTGTGCAGAAGAAGCTAGGTGAATTTCTCCTATGAAATCTAGGCCCCATTGCATAAAGGGAACTTCAATAGCTATGGGTTGTGAAGGCAAGGGGAGGAGCTTTCTTTTTCCTTAAAAAATATGGCACTTGTGGCAGACAATTATCATCTTATGGATATCATTAAAGAGTGTAGGCCAATAGTAGCCAGCTCTGAGTATTTTGTTTGCAGTGGCTTTCCAATTCAGGTGACCTCCACACTCTCCTACATGGAATTCTTGTTTAATCCTTTCTGCTTCAGATTCAGGCAAACATTTAAGCAATATGCCATTTGTATTTTTCCAGTATAATCCTTCATTCATTATGCAATAGCTTCTGGCTTTTAGATTTAAGAATCTGGCCTTGGTCTTTGATAGTTCAGGAAGGGCATTAAGGTGTGTAAGCACATATAGAATGTCAGAATACCAAAGAGAGCTCTGAAACTTCTTCTCAACAGTGGGATCAGGCAATCCCTGCTGCTCATCCAAGGCATCTACCATGTTAATGTCAAGGGCTTGTAGATTTGATTCAGCCATTAGTTGAGCTAAGCCCTGACCTTTAATCAGTTTTGTGGGTTTTATCTCAAGGTCATATTCTAAGATTACAACAATCCATTTGCCCCTTTTCCCATCTGGGTATTGGGACAAGATGTCTTTAACCACTATATTTGGCACATAGGCTATGGTGTGGGAATGCAGTATGTACACCCTAAAGTCTTTCAAGGCCTTTACCAAGGCATAGACCTATTTTTCCATTATGTTGTATTTCAAGGGTGCATCCCTCAAAGCTTTGCTGAAGAAAGAAATGGGCTGTTCCATTCCCTCTAGATTTTTCTATAGCAGAACTGCAGCTACTGTATTCTCGGAGGCAAATGAAAATATCAGGAAATCCTTTGAGCAATCTGGGCTGATTAGGACAAGAGCCCAGGTGAGTGCAAGTTTAACTGATTCAAAATATTTATTAGCTTCAATAGTCCATTTAACTCCTACACCTTTCCTTAACATGTTTGTCATATTCCTAAGGTGTTCAGCTAAGTTGGGAATAAACCTCTTGAGGAATTTAATTTTCCCAATGAAGGACTGCAACTCTTTGATATTACTCGGGTGTGTGATTTGTAGTATTCCCTCAACTCTTTGTGGGTCTATCCTAATCCCCTTCTCAGATATAATGTGGCCAAGAAGTTTTCCTTCTTGTAGGCTGAATACAGTCTTTTTAGAATTCAATGACAAAACGAACCTTCTACATTTTTCAAACACTCTTCTCAGGTGTTCTAGGTGTTCTTCCTTAGTCTTGGAATAGACTGTTATGTCATCCAGATAGATGACAATGAAGTGTCCTATTTCATTTGAAAAATCTATGTCCATTGCTCTTTGGAAGGTTGCACCAGCGTTCATTAGTCCAAAAGGCATCTTTACATACATAAAAGTTCCCCATGGAGTGGTAAAAGCTATCTTGGGTTGGTCTTCTGGGAGCACTAGAACTTGGTTGTAACCTGAAAAACCATCTAGCAGGGAGATCCTTTTTTAGCCTACTACCCTCTGAAGGATGTGTTCCATTTTTGGCAAAGGGCAATTGTCTTTGAGTGAGGCTCTATTAAGATTCCTGAAATCAATACACAGCCTGATCTCCCCTATTTTCTTTCTCACAAACACTAGATTTGATACTCAATCAGAGAACCTCACAAGCACAATTATGCCTGCCTCATGCATCTTCTTAATCTCTTTTTCCACTGCAGGAAATTGTTTTGGGTTTATTCTGTAAAGTTTTTTTCTGAAGGGTTTCTGATTCTCTTTCAAAGGTATCTTGTGCTATATGATGTTTGTGTCATAGGCCTTTAAGTCCTCATAGCTCCAAGCAAACACATCAATGAATTCCTTGAATAGGTCAATGTATTTATTTTTCATGTTTACATGCAAGGACTTAGCCAATTTGACCATCTTGGGTTTATCTTCAGTGCCTATGTTGCATTCCTCCACCTCAGAATTTGAGTGTTCTATAGTGGGCTTATTTTCTACATCATCAAAGTCAAAAAGGTCCTCTAAAGGTGCCAGACCTCGAGGTATTTTCTTATCTTTGGCCTGCAGCACCTCTACTTCTTCACTATCTGCGTTTTCACATGTTTCGTTTGGATTTCCAATCTGTTCATTTAAAGTGTTTATTTCTATGTTATAGGGTGGTTCTTCCTCATCTGAGGGTTCTTCACTTAGGAAGCTACTGTCAGATTTAGAATCTGAATCAGAAAATTCAAACTCTTCTCTGCCTACCAGGAAATCTTCAACCTGTTTATCGCCCTCAAAGACCTGCCAATATTTTTCATTGTTCGGCACTGCAGGTCTAAATTTGGTCTGAATGATGATTTGTTGGTCGCTGGGAGGCTTGTGATATGAAGTAGCGACGCAGGCTAATCCATTTGCAATTGCATTCTAACTCCTAGGGACAAACACCAGTTCGTATTCTACAAAGGTTTTCAGTATGTCCATAGCGTCGTTCCTATATGCTCTCAGTGTAGGATGTTTCACTGTGTATTCACCATTCACTTGTTTAATGATCAACTTAGAGTCCCCATTCATGGCTATCCTACGGGCTCCCAGTTTTTTCAACAGAGTTAAGCCTAGGATCAGAGCCTCATATTCTGCGATATTGTTTGTACATTTGAAATGCAGGTTACATGCATGGCTTTCTGCGTATTCACTCTCTGTGTTATGCACCCACACTCCTGCTCCTTTAGTTCTCTTGGTGCATGACCCATCGAAATTCATTTCCCATAAAGGTTCGTTCTCGAGTTTACCATTGTTTCTTTCTTGATGTGGTGTAGGAACTTGTGAAGAGTGACTAATCACTTAACTGCATTCTATTTCTAGTTTACTCTAAGTTTTTGTTTCAGTGCACTGTTCAAAGTTTTCTACGTCTTTCTCCTCCGAGTCTAGAGTAGCCATTATGTTAAAGTCCATGGGATCTGTTTCATTGTGTGTATCTCTGTTTTTGAATCCTAACCCCTCCGAAGATTCATCATTGCAAAGGATGAAGGAGTCAAGATCCGTGTGTACAGAATATAAAGGTGAATTTTTAGGTTTTTCAGGGCTACTGACCAGGAATTTCATTTGTGCCTCCCTGTACAGTCTTCTAAGTTGGCTAAAAACAGGAATTGTGGCATAAGCCCCATCCATCTACATTGTTCCTTGCAGCTTGGCTCCCCATGACCTTGATAGCAACATACCATACTTAGGTGGCACATCTACCACCACAACATCCATGACCATACATTTTTCTGGAATCTGGGTAAGGCTTACACACAGGTCTTTGATTAGGCCCAGACATTTTACTCTGCCAGAGTCAAATGAATATAAATATTTATAGGGGCGGGTTATCTCTAGGCCTAGATTTTCCATAACCACCTTAGGCATTACGTTGTGAGATTCCCCAGAATCATGCATTGCATTGTGAAGGATCTTGTCATGGATATTAAGACTGATATAAAAGGAGGCACTACCCCTTCCTAAAACTTCCCTTCAATCTTTGGACCAAACAGAAGGGCTGGTTGATCATCACTCAGATTTACAGTGTCACTGTTCTCACCTAAATTTAAATCTTTCAAAATTTGGCCTTTATATACATCTTGAGTGGCCAGCTCAGAGAGTGGGACAGAGATTTTAATTTTTGCAATCTCACTTTCTAAATTGAAAGTGGACTGACTCTTTGGGATGTTCAACTCTGTTCTGCTAACCACCACCTTGGTGGTAGAATCAGTGGGCTGATTCTCACTATGCACAGTGTTAGAAACTGTTTTATCAGGAGCATTAACTACAGTGTTAGTGCTACTAGTTGGTAGACTTTGTGTATCAGTGTTTTGGTTGTCTTTTTCTTTGTTTTTTCCAGAACTCTCAGCTGCTAATTTGTTACTTTAGCAGTTACTTTAGAAGTTTTCTCAGACCTTTTCTTGATGGTAACCTCAGAAGCCTTTGGTTTTAAAGTGTCTAGGCTCTTTTTGCTTCTAAGTTCATATTGTTCTCTAACCTGCATGATGGCATCTTCAAATCTTAACCTGTAGTCCTCATATTCTAACCTTTCCTCATCCCAATATGAGGGTGAGGATTGATCCTCTTCTGTGGAACAGTTGTGGATTGATTTTTCTACTTCAAACATGTTTATTATGTTTCCTCCAGACTCTTCTGTGATTCCCTCATCTTCATCAAGTAATTTCTCTTGGAATGGGGGAATAAATTGCTGATCTGATTCTCTTTGTCTATTGGGAGTGGTGTTGTTTCTTCTAAAGTTCTGGTTCTGGTTATGATTCTGGTTTTTGTTTTGGTTATTGACTGTGACAACCATTTTTTCCATCATTTGTTGTAGCTTTTCCATGTTTTTGGATATGCAGTAATAATTAGGGTCAGATGTGGAAGCTACATTGTCATCTCTATATGTTACCCTTTTCTCAGCTCTCAATCTTGCTTTCTTCTCAATCAGATTTTCCTCTACACTCACTGCTCCATTTTTCATGTCTTCCAATGTGTTGTAATCCCTCTCCCTAAGCTGGTAGGCCATATCAACATCCAAGCCTTCAAGGTATTTCACTAGAACCATACCTTGGGGAGGTTTCATGTGTGGTGGAAGAGCGTTATAAATGATGTTAAACCTTGTAGAGTAGTCATGGACACTCTCTCAGACGTTTCTCTTAATATTCTTGTATTCTGCTAAGATTTGGAGAGGGTTGGGCTTAACTTGCCATTTGTTTATGAAGGTTTGATATAAAGTAGGAAGGTATTGGACACTATTAGGAGGTAGGATTTTGAACCATTTCTTCACATCACCTCCTAAGCTTTGGGAAAATATTCTCATTTTGACTGTATCATCATCTATTTCCATGTAGTCAAAAGAATCTTCCATCCTATCTACATGGTGCTGAGTTGTGGTGGACTCTGTTGCAGTGAAGTGTGGGATCTTTGATTGATAATCATTGGGTAAGGGTACTAGAGGTTGGGGTAAACCCAGAGGGGCATACCAGGCTGCCATGATGATGTTTTGATGAGGTAAAGGGTTGGCTTGAGCAGTTGGTATATGGATGACAGGGATACTAGGACTAGCAGAAGCTTGTTGGGCTAATTTAGGGTGGTAGAGCTCCAAGTTTTGAATGAAGTGAATATCAGGAGGTGTAGATGGAGGGGTCTCTTTGTCCCTAATGTGTTTGCCACTTTGAGGTGGTGAACCAGGAGGCTCAAGGTCTAGCTAGTCTAGGACACTGTATGACCTAGCTCTTGGTAAACTGTTTTGAGCACCTTGGTCAAAAAATGGGTCTGAAAGAGCTGTAAAGTCTTCTGGTGTAGAGTTAGCTCTATGGATGTGGCTGGAAATAGTTGATTGTTTAGGTGTAGGAGACCTCTTGAGTATGCTCTCAAGGTTTTCAACTATTTCAGGTGGGTTTGGGTTAGGATAAGCTCTTGTGTGAATGGTTCTGAAAGCCAGAATGTTGTTTTCCAACAAAGCAGATTAACCCTACTTGTTACTTCTACTATGGCTGATGTTGTTATAAAGGCTGGTCTCGCAGTGGAGTCTTATGTGAACCAAGATAGTCAATAGGCCTACTGATAACCCGTGGAGTCTTTGATCTTTAAGGAGCTATGGAATCGCCGGGTGGAAGGTTTAGGATGCTTCTGGAGGGTACACTGTCCACCACAATGCTTATGAGATGGCCCTTTTCAAGGACATCTTCAAAACACAACAAACTCTAACCAGAGATTGACTGGGAGGGATTTTACTAGATATGTCACCTCTGAAAGAGTGTGAGATCTAGAGGCTACCTGGCCCTTTCCAGACTCTGTCTAAGAGTGTGGGAGAAACACAACAAATGGTGTAGAAAGTGAAATGAAAATGGAAGTGTTTCACTACCAACCTGACCAGAGTTTATAGGTTTTCTGAGGCTCTTGTGATGTACTAGGATGGAAAATGCTTAGAATGTCCCCAGCGGAGTCGCCATTATGTTGGGGTTCCCATGTTTTGGCTAGATTGGCAAGACCAAAAGATGAGACAACATTAGAACCACTTTTAGACCCTAGGATCTAGCCCTCCTGGGTCCAGAGAGGGATCTCTCTATAAAGCAAAGGTTTTATGTCTTGAAGCTCAAAATTTAAGATGTTAGGCTAGTTATAAGGCTCGCGGTTTGTCTGTTTGATTGTTTGTTTCGTTGGTTGTTGGGAATCAGGAAAGAAGGGTTCATTATAGGACAAGGCTGAGAAAAAAGGATCTTAGGTAGAGGAGAGAGAGAATTCAGAGAACATTCAAGACCATTGGGCAATGGATTCAGGAAAGGGTTTACTTGCTATTCAATATGCAGGCTTTCAGTTGGGCTAGTCATCTAAAGCATTGGATCTTAAAGATGATAATGTGGCATGAAATGGTAAGAGAGAAGGTGAAAGCAAGGAAACCTCCAAGGTGACCTTTAGAGATCAGATCCAGGGATAGGACATGCCATTGGACACCCGTGATCTAAAATTTAAAGGCTAGCTCTTCAGACAAGAAACATTAAAGGTTTAGAACACAAAGTTAAAGACCTGAGATCAGAGAGAGACTTTGAACTCGCAGTGCTTCGGCCTCCAGCTTGAGGGATCTTAGAAATGTTCAATTAATTGAAAAGGATCCTAGTGAGATAGAGACAGAGTTCTAGACCTCCCAGTGTTCCCAATTCATTCAATTAAATCCTAAGAAGAACATCTAAGAATAGATTCATTAATTCACACATCAGCTAGCAGGCAATGACATCCACTACACTGGTTAAATTAACTGAAATCAACCCTTAGATAACACATTTAGTATAAAACATTGAAGGCAAGGAGAGCAGAAACATAGGGTACCTAACAAGGGTAAATCCTATGCCAGATTTCTGATGCAAGCCAGTAGAAATGAAATGAAATGCACTGCAAGTTAAAAACAAATATAGAGATAGAAAAACATTACCGCTGCTTTAGATCAGGATCCAAAGAAATGTGCTTGTCATATTAAAGAGCAACTCCAGTCAAGTACAACATTACCAATAGCTAGATATTCAGTCTGAAAACATCTTCCTTGGCCTATTTTACAACTTTACACAGAGACTATGTCTCAAAAGAAATAACTTGTAATTCTCTGATAACTGATAAACAACAACCTTTACAATGAGTTCCTTCATGAATTTTATAGCTGAAGAGAGCAGAGGAGGTAGGTGAAAGACTAAATGAAGCATTATAAATCAGAAAAGAAAGAGGGTCGAAGCCCATTCTATTTAAATTCTATGCATTTATCTATGGCACTCTTTGGGTGAAAGAGTGGTCTTCTCCAAGCTTCCATTTACTCTGGTATGCCTCTGATGTACTTTGGCTGCAGTATTCTGTAGTACTTTGGTGAATAAACAAAAAGGTAAACAAATGACTGTGAAATCTGCCATACTTAATCAAATGCTTCGAGAGCATCAGGACTGTTGTCAGGGCAGAAAACTCCTCTAGAACACGGCATAGAATGAAAACTGCATGGGCACTTCGTCCTTTCACGGGAAAGAACATTCTGCTGATACTGAAACCCTGTTGGCGTTGTTTTATGTGCCCTAGGACCTCCTGTGTGCTCCATGATGTATTTGATTTGGTACTCTGCCTTTAAATTATCGAATTAAGGCTCAGAATCTACAATTACAGGCCCTAAATGCTTTGTTTTTCCACTGATACTCTTTGCCGCTCCATGATTGCCTGTGTCCGAAAAACCTGCGCTTTAATGGCTTCAGACAGGTTTTACAGAGTTTGACTCTGTTCTTTGATGAAATCCTTCCTGTAGATTCCTTTCCAAACATTTCCCTGTGATATTAGCCTCGAATAATGGCCTTCTCTGCACCTAGTGTCATTGGAATAGTGAATTGTGAAAAGTGGAGGCTTTCACCATCTGAAAACCTGCAAAACACAAAAAAACGTTAAGAAAACATGCACGGGGAGGGTAGATGCAGCAGGGATGATGAAATTGGTCATGCAGACTGGTGAAATGGCGGAACAGTGCAGGGTGACGGCGAAAACGCAGTGGGAGGCTTGCAGAATGGTGGCGCAGCATGGAAATTTTAACGTAAAACATTAAAATTTGACCTCGGAATGAAATATATAGGGGACAAATGAAAACACGTGGACTGGTGACATGGCGGGATATGCAGTTAATGAGGCCGTGCATTAAAATCTGGACCATCGATCTCAAGAGGAGATCGACGGCTGAGGACACAGCGGAGGGCGATTGAATCTAGACCGTCTGATCTCAGGAGGAGATCAATGGTGGAAAACGCATCAGAGGGCGGTGGATGGTGGGCCAGGGGTATTTTTTCCTTGGTTTAACTCCTGTGCATCTTCATGGCACGATCACCATTGGATGGCTAGCCACAGATCGGACGGTGTACAATGATATCGCGCCAGATCTATGGACGAACGATAATGCACGATGGAGGGCGGTTTATGAATAGTGCGCGGAGCCACGTGTCAATCAGTGAGTGGAATCACTCTGAAAATAAAAATACCACCCATCCTCCAACGGCGGTGCGATAGAAACCGATGGTTTTTGAATAGTGCGCGGCGCGGAGAGCACCGAGTGGGTGAAATATGGACCGTCGGATTAGCGGGTTAAACGAAAGGCTGTGATGTGATCGGGGCAGTGACAGGGATGAACGGTGGATGCTGTGGGGACCATGGGCACGGTACTAATCCGCGATGACCATCTGATCTGTCCAGATCAACGGCTAGAAACGCTCCCGATATACATTGTGATGAGCGCCTTCCACCTCGGTGCCTAGTCTTGGCGCTGGGTCGCGTGGTGGAAAAGGGTGAGGGGGCTAGGGCCGAAAGGTGCTAAGCCCACATAATGTGGAAAATGGGTTTTTGGCCCATTTTTAGTGCATTCTGAGGCCAATAAAGGGTAATGATAGAGGGAAAAAGGGGAAAATAGGCCATACAAGGGGTATGTGTGGGATTTATAGGGGATTTTGGGAGGATTTAGAGGGTAAGAGGGGAATTTTGACAAGGGGTAAAAATGGGGCATTCTGCAGGGATACAAGGGGAAAATGTAGGCCATTTTGGAGCACAGTTTTTTGCAATCAGTGAGAATTTTTGGATGGATACAACAGTTAGGATCTTTAAAAAGGCAGTGGACACACAGAGGCTTCAAGGATGAGAGATTTTCATGGGAAATGTATCTCTTGAAAGCTCATAAACAAGTTAGCCACTTGTTTGCTTGCCAAAAATTTCATAGGTGGCTAACATAGTGATAGAATCTATGAGATCTGTGATTCTAAGCAGGTGAATGATGAAAAGCACCTCCTTTTAGACTGCCCGGCTCTTACTCACATTCGCTCTCAATTCTCTACCATTTGTCACACTTACAATCTTCTTGGCCTATTTAACCAACCCACAAACTTAGATTCTTTCTCCTCTCTTAAGATCTAATAGACTGCATTGGTCTCAGCAGAGGGTAACCATCATCATCTTCATCATCATTAATTGATTGGTCCTTTATATATATATATATATATAGATATATATATATATATATAGATATATATATATATATATATATATATATATATATATATATTATTTTTGGTTATTTTTCTTATTATTAATTTTTTAAAGCTTGACACGACTACATCTTCATTCTATCCAATATATCACCCCGATGGGGGGTGAGGAATTGAATGTGTGATTTCACATCAAGGAGTACCTTAAAAAAGTACCCAATCACTATCTATCCAACACTGCGTAGACTCTTATTATTATTATTATTATTATTATTATTATTATATATATATATATATATATTTTTTTTTTTTCTTATTTAAATTATTTTTAAATTTAATAATCAATAGTTTGTTTAATGTTTCATTTTAATAAAATAATATATTTTCTTTTAGTTAAGATTTAATCGTTGTAATTTTGTCTTTGTATTGTGATTTAATTATCTGAATAATATGATGAATCACAAAAGCTTATATTAGGAGATGTTTGCAATGTTTAACATTTTGATTCAGTTGAAAATAAATAAAAAGAAAAACATATTTATAGTGTAACATTCAACATAAAAAAAATGTACTTCTTACTCTATGATTAATCTCCTAAGGAGAAACCCATGTTTGCTCATATACTATGCATTGTTCATAAGTTTGGTTTATGTATAGATGCGTTTTGATAACTTAGCTTTCATATGTGACTTAATATTATGCACATCTATGTGAATATTTATTTAATTGCTATATTTAAATTTTCTGGTGCTTGTCTTATGATTAAATAAATTTATTGGATAAGGTTGTGTACATTTGATCTCATGCCATGTCCTTGACACTTAATATCATGCCAGCTGTTGGAGAATTTGGATCCATGTCTATGTTTATTAGAGCCACCTACCCTCCTTTCTACCATTTGATCATTGGGAAAATCAATAGTAAGATTTCGACAGGAAGTTGCATAGGTATTACCCCTTCAACCCTAACCAAATTTATCCATTTCACTCTATCTGCGTCGTGGTTTCTCCCACAACCCTTGCAATGGTTTGATGTTGCAGGCCCGTCGCCCTTCTCCTCCCCACGTTGTAACAGGTGTGGGAGAACACGTATTATGTGTTCACAGACTTATATCGACGTTGTCCGAGTTTGGGAAGGGTTACTCTACTGGTTTCTATGTTTTTGGAGACAGGGCCACCTTGTCCCCTTTCTCCAGAGTTTGGGGAAGGTTTTTGGTTGTTCATGGTTAGTTATGGCTATCGCAAGTTTTCGGCTCCATTCCAGCTGCAAACCCTCAACCCACACCTGGAAGAGGTCTTCCTTGCAGCTTCCGGTAACTCCTTTAGTATAGGTTTACCGCTTACTTGCTCTCTGGTTACTTAGATCAAACCCTCAGGTTATATAATTACTTTGTGATGAATAATCCCCTGAATTCTCTTTGCTTTTCTTCTATTCATTTAGCTCGGAGCTTGCGATTTCTGAATAGGATCATCGTTGCAGGTAAGCAAGTTTCATTTTTATTTTTCTCATTAATCTAAAAATTACAGGAATTCTACTTACTAATTCACCATTACTAATGAACTTCATTGTTTGTGGTTGCAGGTAGATCCTTAACCCGAAGGTCAAGGACTTACTGCAAGTTTCCTCCATGGTTAAGCTCATATTTTCTTACAGGCTAATGATACTATGTTACCCTTTCCAGGTACTTCGTATCATACTACTCTATTCATTTGAGACTTATTTCTCTTCTCCGACATGATTAGTGTAATACCCACCTGGGTTTCGACTCATAGAGACAAAGCCATCGAATCGCTCATTTATTCTCTTTTATGGCTTCTGAATGGCGATTCGGCTTACATGGAATCTTATATGATTACTGTAATGTTTGTAATGGTCACGGTTTCCTTAGTTTTAATGGAGTTTAATGGGTTTCCTCTGAACCTGTCCCTTTTGGTCTCAGATAGAAATTTCCTAACTCAGTTTGTATAATTTATAGTTTTGTTGTATAAATCCTCATGGATCCTTTTGTCTTCAAGTATAGAACTTTTCCCTACGGGGTTTTCTTTCCAATACTACTGTGGATTTTTGTGGAACACTTAATGTAATGGAACGGTTTCCATTTTCTAGTATTATTCATTGTTTTCGTTTATAAATTTGTATCGTGCTATTTGAGTTGCTTTGGGTAAATTCGAGCCCCTGGCTGGACTGCAGATTTTTTCCTCCATTGTATTTCAATTTATCTGTTGTTTACTCTCTCTTTTTCCCAACTTATTGTCTAGCTTGGTATCTTTGTACCACACAGATATTGGAATGATAATTTTAATTTTCAAAGTTTTATTATTTTTTAAAAATACTAGCAAAGTGTTTTTGTTTATTTTCATTTTATGAAGGTGACCAGACCACCTTTGTCCTTGTACAAGTATATTTATGCAAGGAGTAATGATGATTTCTTGGTTGAGGTTCCCACCTCGAACCCAAAAACAATAGTTCACTTCCCAATAGCTCTAAGTTAACAGAGTTTATAGTCTAGCTCCTTACTTTGTGATTCACTCTATATCATGTGTTTCAATAGCATATAACACTTTTGTTCTAGTTATCCTTATTTGACTATCTTATAATCGATTAAAATATTTACAAAAAATATATGCATAACTATTTCTGTAATAGGCTTTACACAGTGATTCCTATATTTCCTCATTTTTTGCTAAATATAGTTCTTCCTTCCAGAATTTCCACATATATAAATATTTGCAGTATTCAATTATTTACTTTCTCATATTTGTCTATTACAATGTTGTTTTCCATAAAGCTAGTTAAACACATAACTATGTGCATTTCCTCTAATAAGACTTCTATCTAATTCATCTGAAATAAATAGATACTTATGTGAATTTGAACTCCTCTGATGATGTCCTCCCAACCATAAGGAGAGGCGATTACGTCTTTATTTTTATCCTGTGCTCCACACCTAAGAAGTATGGGTTGACAAAGATTTCTTTTGAGACCTCAGGACCCCAAGTACAGTGAATTCCAGAAATGCTTAGGAACACTGAGTGTTTTCCACTAGTCTCTACCAGCTCAAGAAATTCCTCACTCTCTTCCTTAGTTTTTGAGCAGAACCCCTTTTCCTCACTAGGATGTACCTTTTATCCTCAGAGGAGAAGTAACTGCCCAAAACTATCCAACCACTTCTCAGTTCTTGGAATACTTTTTACCATCAATCTTTTTACTTTTATGGAACTATTTTTCCATAACTAGTTTTATTTCCCACAGAACAAAAATTATGTTTTCTAGAAAATTAAATGTTTCATTTTTTCTTCAAAATAATAACTAAAATGACATAATACTAGTTAAAAAACTAGTTAATACTTAAGTCAGCTGTCACAACTTCCCCCGTGGAATTAAACATCATCCTCAGTGTTTCACTCCAACTCAGGAAATAACTCTGGATAAGCCTCACGTACAAAGCCCTCATCTTCCCAAGTAGCCTCATTCGAGCTGAAGTGCTTCCACTGCACTTTAACCCTGGTGATGATTCTCTTTCGGAGCATGATTTCTCTCCGGTAGAGTATACATTAAGGTTCGACCAGAAACTTGATGTCTGGCTCTACCTGCAAATAGAATTTTTTTTTGTTAAATTATCATAAAAAATTATGTTTCAAGTTAGGATTTCCTATTCTTATCCTACCTGAATGTTCTGCCAATGGATTACATGCTTCAGATCATGTACGTGTCTCTTTAGTAGGGACACATGAAACACATTGTATACCCGAATATGGCTGGGTAAAGCTAATCGATATGCCATAGACCCCACCCTTTCCAATATATGGAAAGGTCCACAAAACCTGGGAGCCAACTTGGCACAAGAGGCCCATCTTAAGGTGCTCTTCTTTGTTTTGATCCTTACATACACATGATTGCCCACCTCAAATTCTAGATAAGTCCTCTTCTTATTTGCATATATCTTCTGTCGATCTTGAGCAGCTCTCAGGTTTTGCCTGATCTTTCTTACCTCTGATTCCATCTCAACCAACATTTATGGTCCAAGCATTAACTTAGTCTCGAGGCTGATCCAATTAATGGGGGTGCATCATTACCGTCCATATAGAGCTTTGAAAGGACTCATCTTAAGGGACTCCTAATAACCATTGTTGTAGTCAAATTCAACTAGCTATAAATATTCTTCCCATTTTGTTGGTTACTACATCACGTACATGCGCAGCATGTCTTCCAAGACTTCATTTACCTGCTTAGTTTTTCCATCCATTTAAGGATGATAAGAAGTGCTGAAATTTATTTGGGTCCCCAGACCTGTAAAAAAATGTTTTCCAGAATGCTAAGGTAAACTTCACATCTCTGTCTGAAATAATAGTCTTTGGAATGCCATGTAGTTCGAAGATTTCTCTCATAAAAATTCCTGCTATCTATACAGTTTTGTAAGTAGACTGTATGGGTATAAAATGTGCAGCCTTACTCATTCTGTCGATCACCACCATAATGGAGTCATTGTGCCTCTTTTATCTTGGTAAACCAGTAATGAATTCTATGGATATGACCTCCCATTTCCATTCAAGTACTGGTATGGGTTGCAACAATCCAGCTGGATGTCGTTGTTCCACATTAACCTGTTGACACTTCAAACATTTGTTTAAGTATTCTGCAATTTTTTTTTGCATACCAGGCCAGAAATAATTTCTTATAATTGTGGTCAACATTTTCTGGTATCCTGGGTGTCCTACATAATTGCTATGATGATATTCATTCATGATCAACTGCTTTAGATCCGCTCGATTTGGTATATATAAATTTTCTTTAAAGGTTAGCAACTATTCTTTGTTAAATCCATACTCAGAAGGTATTTCTTGCTTTCTGGACTCCTCCATTTGTTGCCATAAGAATTGGTATTCAGGATCCTTCCATGCTTCCTCTTTTACTTGATCTAAAAATTTGCATTCAAGCTGGTTATAGAAAAGATGATAAACACAATGTATTTTTCTGCTTAAAGCATCCGCCACACGGTTTTCCTTACCCTTCACGTGCTAAATATTCATATCAAACTCACTTAGAAAGGAATTCCATCTTTCCTGTCGAGATTTTAGATCAGCTTGCTTAAAGTAGTTGGTTAGGCTACTGTTGAGTCTCAAATCTGCATCTTTCTTATACACCTTTCTAGACCTTTTTTTCATTCACCTGGACCTTCTAAGTCATCAATATCATTGCATATTAATTGTAAAAGAGCATTTAAAATGGTTTTTAACTATGTTTTGTGTCTGTTGTTTGATTTAGATTTTTGCTCATTTAGCTGCGGAATCTTGTCACTTTCCGCAGCTGCTGCAACTTTCCACAGCCATTTTGTTAAAGTCTATATTGTAGGTGTCTTCAGGCAAATCGAGCCACATGGGCAAGTTAGAAATGACATGGACATGGATCGTGTCCTATTGGCTTAGTGGAATTCACCTAAGAAGGCTGTGGTCAAAGGTGGCCAAGTGGTGGTCAACCGTAGAGTCCCACGGTGACAAAACTCTGTTTCTCATCACGTGAAGATTTGTGTGGCCGTTTCTAAATCACGGGAGACATATCAACACCTGTAAATGGCTCCATAAGCTGAATCCAACAACCACTCTCCATAGATTTAATCCTCACGGCGGCCATAATGCTAGATCTCTGGACGTGATGGTTCACGTGTCTTCTATCAGCGCAGACTTTAGGGAATTAGTTATATCTCCCTCTGTTATAAATAATGCGTTCTCATACGCATAATAGTTAGCTATGTAATGTAATTGCATCGCCATTGTGCTGTGACATTATTTCTCTATTATGACCGCATTTTAATATATGAGAAGACTCTGTTCAAAAGCGTAATTCTTATTTGAAAGTTGTTGCCCGAGGTTTGTGCAGAGGGCCCCTGTACACGCTGAGGTTTTGTGTATTACTGTATAGTTTCATGCTTCATTTCTTTATGTTCATTGTGCCATAGTCATTCACGTGTGTATAGATTACATCTTTCATGGTATCTACATTTCATCTTTGTCCATAATATTTCATGCTTTACATTTTACTTCTGTTCATAATCTTTTATGTTTTATATTGTTGTTAACTGATCAGTGTTTTTGTTCCAGATTACAATAGGCAGCCCGAGCATTTGCACATCTTTTTATAATGACTAATGACATGGAATCAATATTGTCCTTCTGCTAATTTACTTTTCTTAGTTTTTGTTTAATTCCAGCACTGTTTTGTTTATTTCAGTCTTGCACATTTTCTTTAGTAGTTAGATTAGATATTAAATTGCTCATGTCATTTTCAGTTACCTCTGAAAGCCATAGCGAGACTAATGGTGAGGGATTGAAGTATGAGTGTATAGTTTGATATTAGTTTACTTTTCTGCAAGATATATATTAAATTTCTCATGTCATTATCAGTTACCTCCGAAAGCCATAGCGAGACTAATGGTGAGGGATTGAAGTATGAGTGTGTAATTTGATATTAGTTTATTTTTCTGCAAATTAGATATCAGATTGCTCAAGTTGTTTATGATTACCTCCGAAAGCCATAGCGAGACTAATGGTGAGGGGTCAGAATATGAGTTGATGTAATTTGATTTTTAGTTTTACTTTACTTGCAATCTTTTCTTTGAGTACAGTTTCTTTTGTGTTTAGACAGCAACAAGGGTAATGGTTTTCATGATCAATAGTTCACTGTTTGTTTAACTAGAATAGTAGCACATTTTCATTTCCTTTTAGGAACTAATTTTCTCATTGTATGTTTCAAAATCCTTTTGAAGTTAACCATACTTTTCTTTTATAATTTCCATCTCACATTAGGAAACCAACCAAGATAAAAAGAAAAAAAACCAAAAACGACAAAAATTAAGAGATAGGTTACCTTGCACATATAGTGCACCACACTTCGTCAACTTACGAATCCCGGATTGACAAATTAATGTAGCAATTTAGGACACACTAAATTGACGAAAAATTTTGGCACCGTTGCCGGGGAAGTGTAACTAGGTAGCCAATTTCTTAAAAAAATAAACAATAAAAAGAAGGGAAAACTTGATAACTTCTTGAAGTATGCTCTCCTCTTGCACCTAGTGTGATCTGGAGGATCAGAAAAGAGAGTTATTGGTTAGATAATTTCTTAAGTATGCTCTCTTCTTGCACCTAGTGTGACCTGGAAGATCAGAAAGAGAATTATTAGCCCAACTTAAAAAATAATAAAAATGGCATGCATAGAGCAAGAGATTCTAGGGGAAGGTTTATAGCTAAAGACAAGAGTTCGATTTTCACAAATCCATCTTCTTCAAGGCATAGACAAGATTCACCACCATCTACCCCTAGCCTTAAGATTCTTGGAATTCAAGGAGCAGCTGAATTAGAGGATTCTCCTATACCACCTACTAAATCTCATTTAGAAAAGGATCCTTTCTTTACTTATATAGGAGAGTATATTGTAGTCAAAGAAGTAGAATCACCTGAAGAAGAAAAGGAAGAGACTCCCTCTCATCCTCCCTTGATAGAAGAACCAGAGGAATTTGAGGACTCTAAAGAAACTATCATGGCAGAGGAAATAATAGATGGATTTGGAGGTAGAGGTAGAGGTAGAGGAGGAGGAAACAATGGAGACAACAATGGTGGAGGTGAAGGTAATAATGGAAGGAATAGGGAAGGAGACAACTTGTTTGGATTCCCTATAGTTGATGAGGAAACTCATACAACGATGAAAAACATCTCACCATCTGTCCTCCCCAATTTTTATGGATTGCGAAGTGAGGATCCTGAAACATTTCTGTTTGAGTTTGAAGTCGTGTGCCGAACCTATGACTATATGGAAGACTCTCAAAAACTCAAACTGTTTCCTTCAAAATTGAAGGGAGCCGCTTTGAAATGGTTCATGGGATTAGCCACCCAATCTATTAGGACTTGGAATGACATGAAACAAACATTTTTGGATAGATACTTGGACTATTGCATGCCCACCAATCACAAGGATGAGGTATTCAAAATGATGCAAAAAGAAGATGAAAATTTGGAAGATTTACTTGAAAGATTTCAATACAACTTAAAAAGAGCAAAGATGAGCAACTTAGATGATGAAACTTTGAAAGCCCTTATGTTAAAATCCATCAGAGATGAATGGATAGATATTTTAAACATGATGGGGAAAGGAGATATTTTTCAACTTCTACTTCGTGACATAATAGAACTATGTGTCCATCTCTCAAGAGGAAAATCTAAAACAGGAAAAGGGCCTACGGATCCTTCTCTTGTCAGGGCTAAAAAATCTGCAACTGGATCAGTAAGTAGGGCATATATTGGCAATATGCTTGATGAATTCAAAACTGATATCTTAGGGAGCCTTAGTGAACAACTAGACACCCTTAAGATCCAAAACAAGCAGAAAGCAGAAACAAATGCTCTAGCCATATTTTGTCTAAAATGTAGGAAGAAACATGCTTTAAGGGAATGTCCCTTGGATGCAAAATTTGTAGAAACATGTATGATTTGCTCAGAGAATCATGAGACCAAGGATTTTCTTTCAATTCCTGGACTCAAAGCTGTCTTTCAAGAAGACCCAAATTCAGTAGAATCTCTCTGTTTTGTTGCAAGAAGACCTTGGCAGGGACAAAAAACTCAAGGGTTTAACAATCCTATGACTCTTCAAACCCCACCAAATTGGAATCCTTGGAAACAACCTTGGCCCCAACATCAAAATCCATATCAACCATGGGTACAAGGGATGCAAAATCCTTATGGGAGATTTTCTCAATTTTATCAATATCCTCCATCTTTTCAAAATCAACAAGCTCCACAACTTCCAAACCCAAATCCACAACTTTCATTGCCATTTCCACAACAACAACCTTCTCAGCAAAATCCAAATCCTCAACTCATGCTTCCATACCAACAAAAGACAAATCAACTTCCAGCTCAGCCATTGCCAAATCCTAACAATAAAAATCCTCAGAATACTGACATGATAGAAGGACAACAATTTCCTACCTATATGATTGTTCCTCTCAATGATGTACAACTCAGGTCTGGTAGAGTTTTAGAAAAACCTTCTATAGATGTCCAAGAGCAAGATACCTTTGAGGAGGATTCTCTTAAAGCCAATAAGGGTTCTGAGGAAGCATCTCTTCAAAACTCAAACATTCAAAAAGAGAAAGAAAAGTTAACACCCACAACTCCTATAGTTGAGCAACCTGCATCTTCATCTACACCTCCTTTTCCTGAAAGACTACAAATTGACAAGGGGGTGGAAAAAAAAATCTTGTTGCCTAACTATGATTTTCTAGATGAATTAAAGAATGTTTGTATCAATATTCCCTTGCTACAAGCCATTCGAGAGATTCCTATTCTAGCAAAAACAATAAAGGAGTTGAGTCTCAAAAGACTAGGGAGGAAACTAAAAGACACAAGAAGAATCCACCTGGTAGGAAAAATTGCAGATATCATGATGGGAAAAATTACCATGCAGAAGTATGTAGATCCAGGAAGTCCAATTGTCAAGACACATATAAATGGGATAGAAATTCCAAATACATTCATTGACTTAGGGGCTGCTATCAACATTATGAGTAGACAGACTATGGACCAGCTAAAACTTCCTAACCTTCTTTTTACGCCTACTTTACTGCAACTTGCAGATCGATCAATTATTAAACCAAATGGTGTATTAGAAGATATTTCCGTCTCCTTAGATTCTTTGTAATATCCAGTAGATTTTATGATTTTGACTCCCAAGAGTAATCTAGGAGGACATCCACTTATCTTAGGAAGACCTTAGCTAGCCGCAGCTGATGCTTTCATTAGTTGTAGATCTGGGGATATGTACATTTCTAATGGTAATTCGACAAAGAAATTCAATTTGTATCCTCCAGCAAAAGAAATCACAGAAGTAGGAGAAAATGAATGGGTTGATGATGAGGATATTATACAACCTGTCTTTACCATTTTTGAAATTAGTGACGATAGTCAAATTCTGAACACATTAGAAAATTTTGAGACATCTTCAGAATATGACCCCACACTATTTCAGTTGGAATCTAACATAGAATATTTATCATCAAGACAAATGTCTCTTTACTCTATGGAAGAGTTTGGTAGTTCTACCATTGAGATTTTTCCAGAAAAAACATTGAATATCAACAAAAATTTGGAAAAGTCACAACAGGAAAAACTAACCAAAATCTTGCAAAAACATTCTATTGCATTTGCATGGGAGTATACTGACATGAAAGGTATTGATCCTAAGACTTGCATTCATCATATCTATATTGAGGAAAACAGTAGACCAATCAGACAACCTCAAAGAAGGATGAATCTAAATCTTAGGGAGATAGTGAAAGAAGAGCTCCAAAAATTACTCAATGTAAACTTCATTTATCCAATTTCAGATAGCCGATGGGTTTCTCCTTTTGTTATAGTACCTAAAAAGAATGGTAAATGGAGGGTATGCATTGATTATAGGGAATTGAACAAAGCAAATTTGAAGGATCACTTTCCTTTGCATTTTATCGATCATGTATTAGATACATTAGCAGGTAAAAAGTACTTTTCATTTTTGGATGGTTTTAGTGGCTATAATCAAATTCAGGTAGCACTTGAAGATCAAGATAAGACCACATTCACCTGTCCATGGGGAAATTTTGCCTATTGAGTACTTCCTTTTGGGTTATGTAATGCACCTGCAACATTCCAAAGAGAAGTACTAGGAATTTTTTCTGATCTAATCCATGATTGTATAGAGGTTTATATGGATGATTTTACAGTTTATGGTAATTCATTTGAAGAGGCATTAGAAAATTTGGAAAAAGTTCTTATAAGATGTAAAGAAACAAACCTTTCATTAAGCCATGAAAAATGCTTTATGATGTTTACTGAAGGGATTGTTTTAGGACATCATATTTGAGGAGATGGGATTAAGGTTGATAGATCAAAAGTTGAAGTCATCTCCAAGTTGCCTATTCCAAATTGTCAAAGAGATGTTAGAAGTTTTCTAGGATTTACTAGTTACTATAGAAGATTTATAGAAAAATTCACTAAAATAGCATCTCCACTCTTCAAATTGCTTACAAAATATTGTGAATTCAAATGGGATCCTGATTGTCAATCAACCTTTGAAACTTTGAAAACAAGAATATCTGAAGCACCTATCTTGAGAGGACCAAATTGGAAACTCCCTTTCCATATTTCTACAGATGCTTCAGATACAGCTCTGGGAGCTGTGTTGGGTCAAATGGATTTAGTCCCTTATGCCATTTACTATACTAGTAAAAATTTGACTCCCACTGAGTTGAACTATACTGTGACTGAAAAAGAGTTTTTAGCTGTTGTTCATGCAATCAATAAATTTAGACATTATATAAAAAGCTATGAAACTTTTATTCATACTGATCATTCTGCAATTAGATATCTAATGAAAAAACCAGTTACTAATGGCAGAGTGACAAGATGGCTCTTACTTTTGCAGGAATTCAATATTACTGTGTTGGATAGACCAGGAAAACAAAATACAGTAGCTGATTTCTTGTCTAGGATTCAGAATTTTAAAGAAGATTCTCATGTAGAGGATAAGTTTCCTGATGAATACTTGTTTGCAGTAACTATTAACACTCCTTGGTATGCAGATATTGCTAACTATTTGGTTACAGGGAAACTGCCTTCACATTTGTTTCCAAGTGAAAAAAGAAAAATTATTCAGGAGAGTTCAAAATATTCATGGATTTCTAACGAATTGTTTAAAACAGGGCCAGATCTTGTGATCAGAAGATGTGTCGGGGAAGATGAAATGCCTGATATTCTTAAGGCATGTCATGATGAACCATGCGGCGGACACTTTGCAGACAAAAGGACGGCCTATAAAATCCTCTCTTTAAGATATTATTGGCCTTCCCTCTTCAAAGATGCAAAACAATATGTCAAAAGGTGTGACAGCTGCCAAAGAGTAGGGAAACCTACCCTTTCAAATGAAATGCCATTGCAAACACAGGTACTCATCAAACCCTTTGAAAAATGGGCTTTAGATTTCATTGGACCTATTAATCCACCATCTAAGAAAAAGAAGTATATATTGTTTTGTACTGATTATGTTACTAAATGGGTAGAAGCCAAAGCATTAGTATCTGCTACTGAAAATTCAGTTGTTCATTTTCTTTATGAGGATATTTTTACTCGCTTTGGTGTTCCAAGAGAAATTGTGACAGATCAAGGAAGCCAATTCACATCCAACCTGGGGGAGAAGCTGATGGAAGAATACAAAATCAAGCATAGAAGATCTACTCCTTACCATCCGCAAGCAAATGGTCAAGTGGAGTCTACCAACAAAGTTCTCGAAAGTATCATCACCAAAAATGTTCATCTACATAGAAGAGATTGGGCAGAAAGGCTTCCTGAAGCCTTGTGGGCCTACAGAACTACATGGAGAAATACAACAGGACATTCTCCCTATGAACTTGTTTATGGGAAAGAAGTCTTGCTCCCCATTGAGTTCCAAGTCAAGACCTTCAAGATAACAGTTCAGTTGGGGATGGATTTATCAGAAGCTCAAAAGCATAGAATGGAGCAGTTGAATGAGCTAGATGAGATCAGACAAGAGGAAATTCTAAGAACTGATCTAGTTCAATATCAGAGAGCTAAATGGCATGACAAATACATCAAAGAGAAGAAGTTTCAAGAAGGAGATTGGGCATTGTTATTTGATTCCAAGTTTAAATATTTTAAACTAAAATTTCAGACTCATTGGCTTGGGCCATATGAGATTGACAAGATCTTTAGCAATGGAGCGGTAAGAATCAAGACCATTGATGAATTTCAAACTCCTCTTATTGTGAATGGCCACAGATTAAAAGTCTATCATAAGCCACTCTCAAAAGAGGAATTTGTCAAAATGTTTCAAGATAATTCTGCAATCAGGCTGGTACAGAAGAATTCTTCTTCTCCACCAGCCTAGCCTTTGTTCTTTTTAGTTAAAAAAATAAAAATAAAAAATAAAAATTGTGTAAGCCTGAAAACCAATCATTGATTGGCAGTCTTATATAGAAAATGTAGGGTGAAAATCAGAAACACCTGACACCCTATATTTTCCAAAAAAAAAATCTCTCTTTCATTTCACAAGTTTTGTGACCACCCACTCCATTCCATTCCACTTCATTTCACTCCACTTCATTCCATTTCACTTCATTTCATCTGTTTCATTTCATTTCACCAATAAAATTTTCTTTCATGACCATTTTCATTCAGTCAGTTATCATCCATCTATTTCCATTCACCCAAATAATAGTTGTGTCAGTTTCTGCAGCTGACACCTGTTTCCACAGCAGACACCAGTTTTCACAGCCGGAAGCAGATTCTACAGCTACCACTCTATTTTTCAAAACATGTACAGCTAGATGTTAGTTCAATAATCATGAAATCAAATGCAGGTATGAAGACATATTATGAAGACATGGGGCATTCAAGATATCAATGAGGAGCAACTAATTGAATACCAATGAAAAATGGCAAGAATTCCAAGGTATGAGAAAAAATTTATTTCAAATGGCATTCAAGCACATTTTTACATAGTTATAAACCATAGCTCCATTATATGCAATGATTGTGTTGACAAACTTCGTAACCATTCCACGATCTCTATATGATCCTCCCACAATCCTTGCATTCATTTTCAAACGGTCCCATAATCAAGCCTCCGATCTTCACTCATACTCCGATACTCCACCTGTGATGATGAAACGTGGTTGATTTGACTACGACTTCTTTCAGCCGCATAAAATCCGTAGCTGTTTCATAAACGTGCTTACATTTACTCTGCAGCCACCTAATTTTAAATACTGCTAGATGTGTTATACTCCTCCTACTTTTCTATTGAACTCACAACTGCATTTCCACCATGCTCATGTAACCCTTCTTTGTTCCGCTTTACCCCATTTTTTTCTCTGTTACGCTACATTCCGTATACCCATTCTTTGATATCCACCTACAGTCACTGGTCTCCTCCATAAATCGTGCTCATTTCCGCTCATTCAGTCGTCTTACCTCCGTTGAACCCTCCTCACGCAGACAAGTTTTAAAGAGCAGAAAGAAGGATGGGTCAGTTGTTGAGAACAAAACCAGAAGGACCTAAATTCATGGAAGGATACCCACAAGTCAGAGATATATTGAAAAAGGCAAAGTGGCTTCGGTTCATCCAAAATTTTAGAGGCTACCATAAAGAGGTGACAAAAGCTTTTGCAAGGTCTTTCAATGGTCTGGAAGTAGAAATTGGGGACCTCAAATTTACGGTGAATGAGGCATCCATAGCAGCTGCTTCAAAACTTCCTCAAGAAGGCGAACGCTGGTTCAAGAACAAGAGTACTAGTGATGAAGCATGGAGAGTGATCCTACGTAACCCAGGTATGGATGTAACTATTTTTAAAAGGGGAATTCCTGTTCATGCTTTGAAAGAAGAGTGGGCCACTTTACTGTTAGTTATCCAAAAATTTATCACCTGTGAGGGCCGTTTTGGATCCATGTATATGTATCATACCTGATTGCTGATGAATTTTCTAGACAACCAGACCCTCAATCTGCCATAATTTTTATTAAACAGTTTGAAGAAGATGTCTGTGACCATCCAGAAGCATTTAGGGGACGTAGAACCACATTTGTATCACCATGGTATTGTGAAAATTTTGATTGAAAAATAGTTAAAAGAGAGAAAGGACACATGGGAACAATTTTTGATTAGAAATTTCTTTGAAGAACCCCAAGAAATTACTGAAGGCAGCACATCAAGAAAGAGTAGGAGAAAGAGAAAAAATGATGAAACTCAAAGTACTCCTACTACTACAGTTGAAAGAACTAGTAGAGAAGAAAGACTGTCAAAAAGGAGAAAGGAAGAAACCAAGGGTAAAAAGCCAATAAAATCAAAAGAAATAAGAAACATTGAGGCTGTGCATCAAACCCCTTCCTCCGAAGAAGATCATCAAGTGTTATCTGAGAGACTAGTTCACCTTCAGGAACAATCATCTATGGCCAAAAAGAGGGGAAAATAAAAACAAAAAGGAAAAGATAGTGGTCCACAGCGTGTAAGAAGAAGTTCCAGACTTAAAGGGAGGTTGAAAAAAACACAAACGAAAGGACCCCATTTTATTGATCTGGGAGAAGAAACACCTGAACAAACTCCAGCTAGCCATAGTCCATCTCATTCTCAGTCAGAAATTGAACATAGTCCATCTCATTCTCAGCCATACATTGAACATAGTCCACCGCATTCTCAGTCAAATGTTGAAATTAGTTCTCAAGATGTTGATATGAGTCCTTTTCAGCCAGATTTTGAAGTCAATTCTCCTCCACGGAATTTTGGGGACAACCCAATGAAAACGACACCCGAGATAGACCCAAAGCAGCAAGAAGTATATGATTATATAGAATCTTTAGAAAGAGCAGCCACGGGTCCCAGCACTTCATCCACTCAGCCTCACACAACAAAAGAAGATCTAGTCCAATCATTGAAAGAAGAAGTCTTTGAGTTGGAGGTTTTAAATAGACACATTAAAAATGAAAATGAGGCATTAAAGGAACAAAGAAAATTGGACAAGATCATTCATGACAATACTATGCTACATCTGGGACTATGGCAGAAAAAGAACAGGAAATTGAAGAAGAAATGCCAGAAGTTAAGCAGAGCACTGATTAATATCAAGTTCAGATGCTTGATGAAAAAGCCCAGGATGTTAGCAGCACCAAGGAAGAGGAGTAGAGGACTAGATGTACTGGCTGAAGTGTCAAGGCATATGAATTGAAGAAGGATTATCAAAATTTTGGTTGCATGAGGACATGCAACACCTTCACAGTGGGGCTATGTTGAGTCTCAAATCTGCATCTTTCTTATACACCTTTCTAGACCTTTTTTTCATTCACCTGGACCTTCTGAGTCATCAATATCATTGCATATTAATTGTAAAAGAGAATTTAAAATGGTTTTTAACTATGTTTTGTGTCTGCTGTTTGATTTAGATTTTTTCTCATTTAGCTGCGGAATCTTGTCACTTTCCGCAGCTGCTGCAACTTTCCACAGCCATTTTGTTAAAGTATATATTGCAGGTGTCTTCAGGCAAATCGAGCCACATGGGCAAGTTAGAAATGACATGGACATGGATCGTGTCCTATTGGCTCAGAGGAATTCACCTAAGAAGGCTGTGGTCAAAGGTGGCCAAGTGGTGGTCAACCATAGAGTCCCACGGTGGCCGTTTCTAAATCACGGAAGACATATCAACACCTGTAAGAGGCTCCATAAGCCAAATCCAACAACCACTCTCCATAGATTTAATCCTCACGGCATCCATAATGCTAGATCTCTGGACGTGATGGTTCACATGTCTTCTATCAGCGCAGACTTTAGGGAATTAGTTATATCTCCCTCTGTTATAAATAATGCATTCTCATACGCATAATAGTTAGCTCTGTAATGTAATTGCGTCACCATTGTGCTGTGACATTATTTCTCTGTTATGACCGCATTTTAATATATGAGAAGACTCTGTTCAAAAGTGTAATTCGTATTTGAAAGTTGTTGCCCGAGGTTTGTGCAGAGGGCCCCTGCACACGCTGAGGTTTTTTGTATTACTGTATAGTTTCATGCTTCATTTCTTTATGTTCATTGTGCCATAGTCATTCACGTGTATATAGATTACATCTTTCATGGTATTTACATTTCATCTTTGTCCATAATCTTTCATGCTTTACATTTTACTTCTGTTCATAATCTTTTATGTTTTATATTGTTGTTAACTGATCAGTGTTCTTGTTTCAGATTACAATAGGCAGCCCGGGCATTTGCACATCTTTTTATAATGACTAATGACATGGAATCAATATTGTCTTTCTGCTAATTTACTTTTCTTAGTTTTTGTTTAATCCCAGCACTATTTTGTTTATTTCAGTCCTGCACATTTGCTTTAGTAGTTAGATTAGATATTAAATTGCTCATGTCATTTTCAGTTACCTCCGAAAGCCATAGCGAGACTAATGGTGAGGGATTGAAGTATGAGTGTGTAGTTTGATATTAGTTTACTTTTCTGCAAGATAGATATTAAACTGTTCATGTCATTTTCAGTTACCTCCGAAAGCCATAGTGAGACTAATGGTGAGGGATTGAAGTATAAGTGTATAGTTTGATATTAGTTTAATTTTCTGCAAGATAGATATTAAATTTCTCATGTCATTATCAGTTACCTCTGAAAGCCATAGTGAGACTAATGGTGAGGGATTGAAGTATGAGTGTGTAATTTGATATTAGTTTATTTTTCTGCAAATTAGATATCAGATTGCTCAAGTTGTTTATGATTACCTTCGAAAGCCATAGCGAGACTAATGGTGAGGGGTCAGAATATGAGTTGATGTAATTTGATTTTAGTTTTACTTTACTTGCAATATTTTCTTTGAGTAACAGTTTCTTTTGTGTTTAGACAGCAGCAAGGGTAATGGTTTTCATGATCAATAGTTCACTGTTTGTTTAACTAGAATAGTAGCACATTTTCATTTCCTTTTAGGAACTAATTTTCTCATTGTATGTTTCCAAATCCTTTTGAAGCTTGAAGTTTGGTAAATCATTATAAAGGACATCATTGCCTTGAACAATCATAACCATACTTGTCTTTTAGAATTTCTATCTCACATTAGGAAACCAACCAAGATAAAAAGAAAAAAAACTAAAAACGACAAAAAGTAAGAGATAGGTTACCTTTCACATATAGTGCGCCACACTTCGTCAGCTTACGAATCCCGGATTGACAAATTAATGTAGCAATTTAGGACACACTAAATTGACCAAACAACTACTATGATTAGTTTTTAATACAAACCTCTTTCCCAATAGGTAGTCTCCATACCCAGAGTGCATGTACTACTGTTGTTAGCTCCAGTTCATAGGCTGAATATCTTTTCTCATGCTCTTTTAACTTCCTTGATTCATAGGCAACTACCTTTCCTTCCTGCAATAAAACTTCCCCAACCCCTTCCTTAGAGCCGTCTGTAAATACCTAAAATTATTTGTTGGGTCAGATACCCTCAACACTGGGGCAGTGGTAAACATATACTTTAACCTTTCAAAACTATTTTGGCATTCATTAGTCCACTTAAATATTTTTCCCATCTTGTGCAAGGAGGTGATTGGAAAATAAATTCTGGAGAACCCTTCAATGAACCTTTGGTAGTACCCAACCAATCCCATAAAGGATCAGATGTCTGCCACATTTTGGAGAATTCACCATTCCATAATTTTCTTAATTTTCTCTGGATCAAATGCTATCCCTTCCACTAAAATAACATATCCTAAGTACTGGATTTCTTCTTTGAAGAAATCACATTTGTTGAACTTGGCGCACAACTGGTATTTTCTTAACATCTCCAACACTATTCTTAGGTGCTCCTTATGTTCTACCTAATTCTTGGAATATATTAAAATATCATCAATAAATATTAGCACAAAGTTATCCAATAAGGGATGAAATATATTGTGCATTAACCTCATAAATGTTTCTGGCGCATTGGTTAAACTGAAGGGTAGTACTACAAACTCATAATGCCCATACTTGGTACGGAAAACAGTCTTGTGGATATCATCATCCTTAATCTAGATCTGGTGATATCCAGACCTTAAGTCTATTTTTTAGAATACTATGGCCCCCTTCACCTGATCAAACATGTCATCAATCCGAGGTAATGGATATTTATTTTTTAATGTCAATTTATTGAGTTGTCTATAATCCATGCACATCCACATGGCTTTGTCCTTCTTCTTTACTAACAACACTGGTTCTCCCAAAGGGTACACACTCGAACGAATGTACCCTTTGTCCAACAGCTATTGAAATTGCATTTTTAATTTAGCTAGCTCCAGAATACTCATTCTGTAAGGAGCCCTTGAAACTGGTGATGCCTCTAGAATTAACTCAATGGTGAAACCAATATCTCTTCTTTGGGGTAATCCTGGTACATCTTCTGGGAATACATCCATGAAGTCTTGTACTACTGGTACTTTTTCCATCATAGGAGTCTTCTCCTTGGAGTTGGCATATCCCACCTAGATGGCATACATCTGACATCCCTTCTTCATACATTTATTCATTTGAGATGTTGTAATAGGATGCAGTGTAGTGGTTTTTTGATTCTCTGAATCTCTTTGCATGCTCCATATTTCACTCTATAATATATAATATTTTCTTTAAATTCCATGAAAGTCCAATGTTTCTCTAGCCAATCCATGCCCAACAATACATCATAGGATTCTAATGGCAGTATTTTCAGGTCCACGTTTAACTCCTGGTCTCCAATTTCCAATGTATAGTTTGGAATTTTTGCACTTACCTTTATTTTTTCTCCTATGGCTAGTTGTACCAGTCAAGGATTTTTGAAATTATAACTTTTTAATTTTCATTCTTCTACTATTTTGGGGTTTGAATAACTTAAACTTGCACCTGGGTCAACCAAAATAGAAACAGACTTGGAGAGTAGCTTACCTTCCAACTCTATCATCATTGGTTGATCATCTGCCTGACGATCTTCCAACTTTGCATTGATTCTAGGTATATTCCGGGCTACATCTCCCACTGTAGAAGCTTCCTGCATATTAGAAATTGTTTCACTTCTCCCTCGCTATGGGCAATTTTTATAATAATGTGCCTCGCCACACCCCCCAACACCGCAGAGGTGGTTTTGGAACTTGTCCTTGCTCAGGTTTGCTGGAAGCCTTTATAGGCCTCTCTTCGGCAGACCATCGGGTTCTTTGATGATTTCTACCAAACTTTTTGATTACTGAATGCCACGCAGAATTCTTAAAGTTGTTATTTGTAGCACCCTTGAAGTTTGAACTACTTTTCTGTCCTTTTCTTGGCTGCCAACTTTTCCCTATTTCCCCTTTTGCCTTCGACTGTTGGTAGCACATTATTGCCTTCTGAATCACTTCGTCCATAGTCCTAGGATTTACGAATTCAATTTTTTCCTTCATGTGGGTTGGAAAACTACTTAAGAACCGCTGAACCTTAGCCTTTTCATCCCCGAGATAAGGAATGTATCTTAATAGGGAAGTGAACTTGGTTATGTACTCATCCATAGTCATTTGACCCAGCTTCAAATCATGTAATTCTCTATATTTTTCATCATAGAAATGTTTTGTTAAATATTTATCTTTAAAGTATTGTTGGAATGAATCCCATGTGACATTTTGATCTTCAATGTTGTGAACATTCCTTACTTCCTCCCACCATAGGGTGCCTTTTTCTCTCAACTGGTAAATGGCCAATCTGCCTTTAAGATTACTTCTGTACTCGTAGACTTGAAAGTACTTATTCATATTAATCAACCAAGCTTCTGCCACCTCTTCATCTTCTCCATCGAATGTAGGTGGTTTTATCTTCTGAAACTCACCTTGTAGTCCCACCTTTTGTTTCTTAATTTCCTGCTGATATGAAACATTACCAGACTCTGCTTCATTCTAGTTTATGTTCTTTTTGCTTCACTGTGAAGGGCTCTTGCCCATTCTGTTAGTGGTCTAGTCCTTGGTTTGTCGTTCGTTTTCTTATTGCATATCCCTATCAGGACTGGGTTGTAACACCCCTTTATTATTTGTCAGAAAGGATCTTAAGTATCCTTTCCTGCTCTTGTATCAGGAATTCATTGTCACTTCTTACTCGAACCATTTATTCCTGCAACTTCTGCAAAGTACTTAGTAGTATACTGGTCTGGTGTTGTTGTTCCTCCAGTAGTCTACTAGTCTGTTGGTGTTGATCCACACTCAACTGAATCCACATTTCAGGATTCATTTCTGGTTGTGCTTGATGTGTAGGTTCCCCAGTATTCTGAGGTGTTTGTTGTGTTGATCCCATTCTCATATTTTCCTTTGCAATACTATTTTTTTTATGTGCATCAATATGTTGGGAAAAATACTGAGAAGGTGGGGGGGGGGGAATCAGTATTTAGAGTTGACTGAATTTTTTTTACTTTTTCTATTTCTTAAAACCATACGCTACTTTATTGAACCCAACTCGCGTATACATGCGGATATCCTTAATAAAACTTGCATATGTCCACAGATCTTATTATGCATTTAATTCTTTACTTAGATCATTGCATCATTCATTCATCAGATGTTTAGTAAGCAGTAAGCATGTGCAGTAATAACATAATAAACCATCAGACATAAGCAACACACATGAACACCAGTATTTAAGGTGGAAACTCAATTCAAGAGAAAACCACTGCTGCTGTCGTCTCTTTCTTCAATATTTATTATAAAGAAAACTTCTTACAACATTGTACTGGCGCAGACTCATACCAGCACGCAGGCACCCACCTGCAGAAGGCTACAACCTTTTCTCATTCTCCAGCCACTACTGGAAGGGAGCGCCAACCCCTTGATCTCGTTTACCAGCCTCTCCTAGAAGGGAGCTACTACCCCCTGCTCTCGTTTACCAGCCTCTCCTGGAAGGCAGCTACCACCCCCTGCTCTCGTTTACCAACTACCACTGGAAGGGAGCTACAACCCCCTCACTGAAGGCTTCGACCCTCAGCACCACCATGGACCACGTTTCATCAATTTTCATACTGGATCCATCATCTTCCATACAACATACCTTGTAGGCCACTTTTCATCAGATTTTCAGACTGGACCCACTCCACACATTTAAGCTCAACATTCATCAAACTGAAACTTATAACCCCATCAATTCATTCATTGAATCATCAACCAATCAACCAAAAACTTGATCTTTAATCAACAACATAATCAACATTCAAACAACCTAGATTTGTATGAATACATCATTGATAGATAGCAGTAAGACAACAAAACAGATCAGACAATTCATTCCACATACTTCAACAAACCCTAGATTCCATACGCACTTTTACTTCACTGAACCTGTGTATATACGCGCTTTCACAAAGAAAAACCTACGTATACATCTACACACATTTCAGGGCTAACCTGATATTCCATACGTGCTTTTGCTGATACCAACCCACGTATATACTCGCTTTCTCTGCCACGAACCTGCGTATAGATCTGCAAACATTGTAGGATTGTGCAACTCTTTAGAACATATAAATAGCTCAGATCTTACCCTTTACTTCAGCAAAGATTCGCTAGATCACAGATCTAAACATTCCATAAACAGATCTAGAATAGTCATTTTCAGATCTAGAGATCCCTCTTCATCATTTTCTTCATAGGTGCATTATTAATTCAAATCAATCAATAAAATGTTTCCATTCCATGCAGATATACTTCAGAGTGAAGTATTTATTAAAGCCCAGACCTCTACACACCCTTGCACTATGATCTTCTTCTCCTTATATATATTTAGGCTTTGTCAATACCATGAGTCAAAACCACTCAACCGCTGATGGTATTCCTGGACGGGATCAAACAGATAGTCCAGCGCTCAATACTGTATGCCAATACCATGGTAAATTCCCCTGGTTTTATAAATTTAGAGTGCAAATAGGAATACGCTACTTGGCACGTACTTTTCCACATACATACGCTACTTCACCTTTACAAACCCGCGTATGCTTTGTGACATACCATTTTCATCATTGCTCTGGCCCTTACAGGAATTCCTTTATCCATTACATCTAAACTGCTCTGTAGATACATCAAATTTACATCATTAACAAATAGGACAAGTCAGTTTCCATCAAGGACAACTTCATCAAGTAGGTTGCCATCAAGGAAAACACTCTGCATCATATTTCCAACACAGTATACACACAATTTAGCCTGTTAGGTGACGCCTAGGGTCCCAACATGCGAACACTGCTCTGATACCACTTGTAACATTCAACATAAAAAAAAAATTTACTTCTTACTCTATGGTTAATCTCCTAAGGAGAAACTCATGTTTGCTCATATATTATACATTGTTCATAAGTTTGGCTTATGTATAGATGCTTTTTTGATAACTCATATTTCATATGTGACTTAATATTATCCACATCTATGTGAATATTTACTTAATTTCTATATTTAAAGTTTTTGGTGCTCGTCGTATGATTAAATAAATGTCTCGGATAAGTTTGTGTACGTTTGATCTCCTACCATGTCCTTGACACTTAATATCAAACCATATGTTGGAGAATTTGGATTTGTGTCTATGTTTATTGGGGCCACCTGCCCTCCTATCCACTGTTTGATCATTGGGAAAATCGACGGTAAGATTTTGGCAAGAAGTTGCATAGGTATTATCCCTATAACCTTATCCAAATTTCTCCATTTCACTCTGTCTGTGATGTGGTTTCGCTCGCAACCCTTACCGTGGTTTGATGTTGCAAGCTCGTCATCCTTCTCCTCTCGGTGCTATAACAAGTGTGGGAGAACACATATTATGTGTTGACAGACTTATCTCAACGTGGTCTAAGTTTTGGGAATGGTTACTCCGCTGGTTTCTACATTTTTGGAGACATAGTTACCACTTGCCCTTTCTCCAGAGTTTGGGGAAGGTTTTTAATTGTTCATGGTTAGTTACGGCTATCGCAGGTTTCCGACTCCATTCTAGCTGCAAACCCTCAACCCACACTATGAAGAGGTCGTCCCTGTAGCTCCCGGTTTACCACTTACTTTCTCTCTAGTTACTTTGTGCAAACCCTTAGGCTATCTAATTACTTTGTAATGAATAATCCCCCGAATTCTCTTTGCTTGTCCTCTATTCATTCAGCTCAGAGCTCAGCATGTCTAAATAGGATCCTCGTTGCAGGTAAGCAAGTTTCACTTTTATTTTTCTCATTAATCTAAAACTTATAGGATTTTTTCTTACTAATTCGCCATTACTAATGAACTTCATTGTTTGTGGTTGCAGGTACATCCCTAACCCAAAGGTCAAGGACTTACCGCAAGTTTCCTCCATGGTTAAGCTTAGATTTTCTTACAGGCTAATGATACTAAGTTACCCTTTCCAGGTACTTCGTATCATACTGCTCTATTCATTTGATACTTCTTTCTCTTCTCTAGCATGATTAGTGTAATACCCACTTGGGTTTCGACTCGTAGAGACAGATCAGTCGAGTTGCTCATTTATTCTCTTTTCTGGTTTGTGAATGTTGATTCAGCTTATATGCAATCTTATATGATTACTGTAATGTTTGTAATGGTCACGGTTTCCTTAGTTTTAATGGATTTTAATGGGTTTCTCCGAACCTGTCCCTTATGGTCTCACATAGAAATTTCCCAACTCAGTCTGTATAATTTATAGTTCTGTTGTATAAATCGTCATGGAACTTTTTTTCTTCAAGTATAGAACTTTTCCCTATGGGGTTTTCTTTCCAGTACTACTGTGGATTTTTGTGGAACACTTAATGTAATGGAATTGTTTCCCTTTTCTAGTATTATTCACTGTTTTCGTTTATGAATTTTTATCATGCTATTTGAGTTTCTTTGGGTAAATCCGATCCCCTACCCGGACTGTGGATTTTGTCCTCCACTGTATTTCAATTTTTCTGTTGTTTACTCGTTTTTTTTTGCTCAGATTATTCTCTAGCTGTTGGGTATGTGAAAATTTTTTGGTCCTTAATTTCTAGTGGGTAGTCCGCACCCATGGTTTTGTGCATGGTTTTGGGGTACGATGGTTTTCGACCCCTGGTATTTCTGTAGATCTGGTCAAGGGAACTACGGTTATGTTCTAATCCAAGGTTAATGGATTACGGTTCATGTATGCTTCGGTATGTATATATATGTGTTGTAACACTAAAAGGAATAGAATGAAAAATCAAGCTGATCGTCCTGATTTGGGATCCAGGGGAAAATATCTATGTTTATCTGTTTTATGTTTTATGCTCTCGCTATTGTTTATTTTCTGTTATAAGATTCATGTGTAGATAATTTTTGTTCAGGGTTAAAACCTACACTAGCTTGGTATCTTCGTACCACAAAGTTACTAGAATGATAATTTTAATTTTCAAAGTTTTATCAGTTTTTAAGAATACTAACAAAGTGGTTTTGCTTATTTTCTTTTTATGAAGGTGACCGGGCCACCTATGTCCCTATCCAATTATATTTAGGCAAGGAGTAACGATGAGTTCTGGGTTGAGGTTCCCACCTTGAACCCAAAACCAATAGTTCACTTCCCAATAGCTCTAAGTTAACAAAGTTTATAGTCTAGCTCCTTACTTCATGATTCCTTGTATATCGTGTGTTTCAATAGAATATTACAACCTTTTTCTAGTCATCCTTATTTGACTATCTTATAATTGATTAAAATCTTTACAAATAAAGATATGCATAACTATTTCTGTAACAAGCTTTACACAGTGATTCCTCTATTTCCTCATTTTTTGCGAAATACAGTTCTTCCTTCCAGAATTTCCACATATATAAATATTCGCAGTATTCAATTATTTACTTTCTCATATTTTTCTATTACAATGTTGTTTTCCATAAATCTAGTTAAACACATAACTGTGTGCATTTCCTGTAATAACACTTCTATCTAATTCATCTGAAATAAATAGTTACTTATCTAAATTTGAACTTTGTTGATGATGTCCTCCCAACCATCAAGAGAGGTGATTACGTCATTCTCTTTCCCCATTCTCCACACGTAAGAAATATGGGTTGACAGAAATTTCTTTTGAGACCTCAGGACCCCAAGTCTAGTCAATTCAATAAATCCTCAGGAACGTTGTGTGTTTTCCACTAGTCTCTACCAGCTCAGGAAATTCCTCACTCTCTTCCTTAGTCACTGAGAAAAACCCCTTTTCCTCACTGGGATGTACCTTTTATCATGAGAGGAGAAGTAACTGCCCAAAACTGTCCAACCACTTTTCAGTTCTTGGAATACTTTTTACTATCAGTATTTTTACTTTATGGAACTACTTTTCCATAACTAATTTTATTTCCCATAGAACAAAAATAATCTTTTCCAAAAAAATAAATGTTTCATTTTTCTTCAAAATAATAACTAAAATGACATAATACTAGTTAAACAACTAGTTAATACTTAAGAGAGCTATCACATCTAGCCTATGATTTTTTCCCATAGTATTTTTCTCTAATAATTAAACTAGCTATATCTATCTTAACTCCAATTCTACCAAACACATACATACTAAAAAATTGTGAAACACATAAATTATAATAAATTATATAATTTAAAATTATAATTTTCTCAATTAAAAATAATTTACATATTGGATGTGTTTATTTTTTAAGATATAATTTTGAATGAGATTTTGATTTTTAATTGTTTATGCATTTTTGAATATATAAATAAATTCATCACTTTAATAAAACACTATTCTACGCACTTATTTTTCATCCAAAACCCCTCACATAGTTTGTCCTTATAACCTCCAACAAATGCAATATTTTATAAAGGAGTCTAACTATTCTAATTTTTTTTTATCAAAATGGTTTTGTAACCAAAAAAAAATTGGTGATACAATTTATTTTCTATGAAATTTTAATTTTTTTGGTTATTTAAAATATTTTTTTTTGAGTTCAACCATAAATTCTGCTATAAACAAATTCTAAATATTTTAAAATTATGTAAAACTCAAAACTCAAACTTGTTTTTCAAATAAATTTCTCCCAATTTCAAATGAAATTAATACTTCAAAAATAAATCAAAACATAAATCGTTTAGACTATTTAATATTTTACAACACTTCAAAAAAAACATACATGATTTTTCGTGGATCATTGATTCGAGATAACAGGAAAAATCCTAGCCATTTGCGGCAACATTATCATTCTTCGCCACTCAAATTTCCCAAACACCACTCGAGCTTTATTTTTTTCCAAACAAGAAAAAAAAATAACATAACATATTCATTAAAAAAAATGTGTTTCATACAACTATGGACGATGGGAATCCTCATCATCAAGAAAAATACGAGGAACATATTGCAATGTCCGAGGCAACAAATCAAAATTGCCAGAACACTTAGTGAAGCTTAAGGTTATGTATTTCTAATTAGAAATCGAGCACATGCCAAAAATGGAACATCATTTCAACACGGACAAAATTATGAAAAATCCTTTGAATCATGGATCGAAGGATCCCACTTCATAAATAGAGCCATTTTGCAGCATTTCAAAAACATCTTACCAGAACAGAGGGTCCCACCGTGTTTAGCGAGGCCATCCATCTCCCTATTTTGTTCCCTGTACACATGAAGTAAAGAAATATTGTCAAAGGAATGAATGATCTGCAAGATGTGGTCCATCCATTGTGGAGGTGTGGAGGGGATCTTGGGGGAATTTTGACTTGGCACTTATTTAATGATTGATTTAGAGTCGAAAACAATTTTAATGAAGTTAATTGTTAATCATTTTGGTGTTTTCACACCTAGTAATTTATAGTGTGATTTTTTGAAGACTTTTACCGTAGTTTAATTTCTCTAAATTCCTGCGTGAATTTATTGAAAATAGAAGTTTGATAGGTAACTTTGCACAATTGAAGTGTCTTAGAGGTATTTGAGGGTGCTGAATCCATACATCCATAACAGTATTTTTAGATATGGTCTGTTTTGCACAAATTAATGAACAATGTGCTAAAAATATCCGTGGGATAATTTTAGATTGCCATTGGCATAAGTTGCGCCCTTCTTAAGCGACATGGAAGGAAATAAACAGCAAAATACCTAATTCAATTTGTTGTTTAAACTTTCGAACGTGCTGGGTCTTTCCTGCTATGGTAATTACAAAACTTAAACAATGAAAAATCTCTAAGATTTTTAATAAGGATACCAAATACTATTGTAGAAAAATCTTCTGACAAGTGTTTAAATTTATAAATGAATTTATTTTAATAATTAAAAAAAAAAGATTTAAGTGAGGAAATGGAATGGGGCGTGATGAAGTCCAAGGACCACATAGTTAAGGTTTCCTAGCCATCATTGTTTTTCATTGAGATTCTACTATATTGCATAGTATTCTATAACCGGTAGTTGTTTCTCATTGAGATTTTAGGATATTGCATAGTATTCTATAAGAGGTAGTTTGTGGTTGTTTTGGTGCTATTGTAGATTTGGAGTTTTAGTTTTTAGTTAATTGTTTGGGTAATTTATTGTTATGCTAGTTTTAAGATAAGGTGTTGTTGTTGTATTGTTTGTGATTAAACAAACGGGTTGTTGAGTTCATTGCTTGTTGAATTGGCAGTCTTTCCAACCTTGGTATTGATGGTCATGAAACTTTGCCAGGTGGTAGATTTTCTAAAAGGGAAAATATAATTTATATTCTTGATTTGGGGTTTGTTGCCTCTATGGAGAACATTAATACCCTTAAAGAGAGAAGGTTGATTGGTAAGTTCACAACACTTTGACCAATTTACATATATGTTTTAGAATGGATCTCTAAAACTTGGGTAGATCAAGAGCCCATTGGTATTTTCTATTGTGGAATGATTATTTTACTTTTGATTTTGAAAGCAATGAGGATAGGGATCTGATCTACTAATATGGGCCCTATTTCATGGGCTTCAAGGGAATGCTTCTCACCCACTGGACTAGATTTTAATTCCACTATGGAAATCCCCTATGTGCCTTTTTAGATTAGATTGTGGTAACTTTGTCTTCTTTATTGAGGCAATAGTATTTTCAAATCCATAGGTGACAAATTGGGCCATTGCATTACTAGTTCGCAAGACAGGGACAATAAATTCTCTTGTGCAACAAATTGTGTTGAAATGGATTTTGCAAAAGGTATCCTTGAGGTGATTCAACTTGAATTTGAGGGCTAGTCCCATCTTCAGGCTCTAGATGTTGAGTAAGTTCCTTTTAAATGAAATTTTTACCAAGAGTTTAGGCACTTTGCAAAAAGTCATCCAAAAGATCCAACATTGCAAACTCCTTCTATCCCTCCACCATATTCTCAAGTAATAATGAGCAAGGAACATTCAAACTAGTTTTAAGAAAGCACAAGAACCATCCATCGAAGAGGCCTCATTCCAATAGGTTTGAATATTATCAACAACCTCCTTCCAATATCAAGCTTTGGCATCCTTGAAGGAAAAATCCATAGTTGAAGAAGATTAGTTGAATATAGATCAAGTGCTTTTAAAGAGCACAAGTTTACCCACCAAGAAAGGGACTACTTCTGAGGATATTGAAAAAAGCATTTTTTCAAATAAGAAGGAAGAAGAGGTCAATTTAGAGGAAGAGGAGGCCAATCTCTCCTTTTCTTCTCCTTCCAATTCCAATGTGCAAAAAGCAATCAACATTCTTCCCCTCCAATAAAAGAAGTAGAAAAAATCAAAGCAATAAATCCCCAAAATATGGTGTCCATCATTCTTTACCCTCCCATGGTTCTAGTGGGGTTTTGATTTCCATTAGATCTTCTAAATGTTTTGTTATTATAACATCTTGTGCAAGCAATTTATAATAATATACTCTTGTTCTCAATAAGAAATAAGCTCAAGTCTCATAAGGTCTAGTATTGGATCTCTCCCACTTTTATTTTGTTGGAGGAGGATGCCTTTTTTTCTTTTTTTATAATTATTGAAAATATTATCCTTATAGTATTATTTAAATTTACTTCAATTGCATGTTCACCTCAAAACTTTTTGCTTAATACAAATTCCTTGTTCTAGTTTAAAAGAATAATTAAAATTAAAATTAAAAGATATGTCTTTGCTTAATATAACATTTTTATCTATGCAATCCCTCTAAGACAAATACATGTATACTATTCATATGAATTTTAAAAAAAGGAAAATATTTAAAGCAAATTAAACTTTTCAAAATGTTAAAAATAGAATATCTTTGTGAAAATGATTGAAAAAAAAGATTTATAGTAAATACATGTCAATCTAATTAGAGAGAGATGTTCTAGAGCGTAGTATGGAGGAGATGTTATAGAAATGTTATAGTTGAGGGTTAGATCAATGACCTTTGTAGACATGATTGATAAGAAATATTTTTAGTAAATACATATCAATCTAGTTACATGTTTTGTATTTTTGCAATGAAATGCTCTATAACCTAGTATGAGGGATATCCAATTCAATTTTTGGGAAAATAATTTATAATATACATATCACATTAAAGGAAATTTAGAATATGATGATCAAACATGATATTTTAAAGTTTGAGGTTTAAATTTGGTTACCACATAAAAAAAATTAAACTTTTTTTTTCTAAATTATATATATATGTGTGTGTATTGTGCATATCACATTAAAAATTAAACAAATAATTATAAAACATGTATTATGATGGTTTAATAGAATTAGAAAGAATGATATTCTATTTATGAAAATATGAAATACATATGAATATTAGTTATAAAGTATTATTCCATCTTACCAAATAGATTAAAATGATAATGATTTCTATTTGTAATCATGATATTTCAAAATTTTTTATTTAACTTTATTTAATAAATATGTATAAATTTAGAATAAAAACACACTCTCTCTCTCATTTGTGCTATCATTATCACATAAAAAATTTAAATAAAAAAATTATAAAGCATGTCAAAGAAAAATGTCATAACTATATGTATGTAGCTATTTGTATTATGACTATTATAATAAAATTAGAAGTAAGAATATTTCCATATATGGAGATGTGAAAGTTATCAACTCTTTCTTTACACAAGTAAAATATATGTATGTCGCTATTTGTATTATGACTATTATAATAAAATTAGAAGTAAGAATATTTCCATATATGGAGATGTGAAAGTTATCAACTCTTTCTTTACACAAGTAAAATATGTGTTATAGATATTAGGCTAAAATGTTGAATAAAAATGTGTATAAACTATGAATAATAATAATAATACTAATAATGCATGTATTATAAAAGTTTTAATAAAATTAAAAGACACAATATTTATATATATTGAGAAGTGACATTTATATATAATATAAATGTGATTTAATGCTTCGATATTAACGACCTAGAGCTATTTCTAGGTCAAAGTTTCGAACTAACAAATGTGGTTCATTATTAGGATACTTATATGATCTTATCCAAGGGAATACATGTAGAGATACAAGAGAAATGTGCAAAAAAAAAAAAAAACTCAAAAAAACTTGGAAAACCAAAAAAAACATCAGAGAAAATCAAGAACCAGAAAACATTACATCTTAAATTAATAATACAACATATATCATTATTAAAAAAATAAACCCTAAAATATTAGTATAAAAATTTAATATTATAATAAATATATATAATCTATTATATTAATATTTATAAACTTAATGAAATGTAAATTATATAATTATTAATATAATATTATGATGGAAAAAGAAAAAACCAACATAATAAAAAGAATATAAATCTATATAAAAATAATACCATAAAAAACAAAATATAATAATTAGTATGATATTAAATATATATTAATGTGTATAAAACAAAAAAATATATATAATATATTATATGCACAAATAAAAAATGTCATATAAAGGTATAATATAATATATTATATATACCACTAAAACAATATCATATCTAAAGGTATAATGGTGTAATATCATGATAAGATGGTTTAACTAGATATAGATAAAGATAAAGATATAAAATATAATATAATAAACAAAACAATCATAATATAATATTAAGAATAATATATAATATAATATTTTTTTATTTGAAATATAATTTTAAATGTATAAATAATTATGAATAAACTTTTTTATTGGAATTGTCATTTTAATTTTTTTTTTAAATTATATATTTTAATTGAATCACTGAAAAGAAAAGAGGCTGACATATTCTTGTTGTAACCACTGCATTAATAGACTAAATACATAGAAATAACATCATTACATATCTAAATCAGATATTTAAACTTTCTTTAAATTAATTTTTTACCAAATGATAATTACAATTTTATCGTGTCATTAGTGATGAACACGTATGAATTAATTAAAATTCAATTCAATTCAGAAACGTGGTTTTGTAAACTTGACTTCATTACACATTGGATTATGAAACGTCTCCTCTCACTACATGCATAACCTATTTTAAAACATGGCTTCAACATCAAAATATTTATTGGATTACTAAACGTCTCTCTAATCCATCATCTATTGTTATTTCGCAACGTGGCACCTAAACTTTTGAAACTTTACTATTCAAAAAAATACAAAAAGTTTCATATTGATGGGATTAACATCCCAACTATCAACCACAACAATGTGGCACTTGGTTTCTGAAACGCCCTCGGAACCTAGCTGATGAAATTAATGTTAATGAATTTTAATATTAATTTGAATAATAATGATTAAATTTAATATTAATTAATATGTATGGGAATGCTAACATTAATATTGCTTTTAATATTATTAATATTTATAAATATTAATTAATGATGATAATAATAATAATAATAATAATAATAATAATAATAATAATAATAATAATAATAATATTATTATTATTATTATTATTATTATTATTATTATTATTATTAAAGTTTGGTGAGACTTCATCTTTATCAAGTTTAATATATTATTTAGATCATCGCGACAAATTGAACCAATGATTTCACATCAAAGAGTGCTTTAACAGATAATTTGAACAATGTCTATCAAAAGCCTCGTGGAGAATTTTAATATTAATATTAATATTATTTGTTAATATTAATTATTAATATTAATATTAATTAATATGAATATGTATACTAATATTACTTTAATATTATTAATATTTATAAATATTAATTTTAACACTAATTATTAACATTAATAACATTAAATAATCATGGTCAAACATCACATTGTGACAAAGATTTCCTCAGTATGAAAATCAATCATAGTCAACCATGGGAAATCATGGTCAATATGAAAATCAACCATCGTCAACCATGGTCCAATGTCACGTTGTGACAAAGATTGTCTCAATATGAAAATCAACCATGAACAACTGTCATCAACCATGGTCAATCATGGTCCAAAGTTGCATTGTGACAAAAATTGTCTCAATATGAAAATCAAACATGGTCAATCATGGTCCAAAGTTGCATTGTGACAAAAATTGTCTCAATATGAAAATCAAACATGGTCAATCATGGTCAACCATGGTGAATAATCATGCTCACATTGTGACAAATATTGTTTCGTGGTCCAATGTCACATTATAACAACCGTGGTCATTTGTGATCAACCATGGTCCAATGTCACATTGTGACAAAGATTGATTGAATATGAAAACATGTCATGGTCAACCATGGTCCAACGTCGCATTGTGACAAATATTATGTCAATATGAAAATCAAACATGGTCAATGATGGTCAACCATGTATATTTTAGGATTTATAATATTTATCTTAGGGCTTATATACCTTCGGTTTAAAATATTAAACCCTTGAGTTTAATATTATTCCGTTGGGCTTTCAGTGGTAATCCCTTGCATTTATTAATTCCTTTGGTTTATAATATCAATCCATTAGGTTTATTAATCTAAGGGTTCATATTACTATGGTATAATATTAATCATAGGGTTTATATTATTAATCCTAGGGTTTAATATAAATCCCTTAGCTTTATAATCATGGTCAACCATGGTCCAACGTCACATTGTAACAAAGATTATCTTAATATGAAAATCAACCATCTTCAATCATTGTCAATCATGGTCAAATGTCGCATTGTTACAAAGATTTTCTTAAAATGAAAATCAATCATGGTTAAGCATGGTCAACCATGGTCAATCATGGTCAACCATGGTCTAACGACACATTGTGACAAATATTGTCTCAATATGAAAATAAATCATGGTCAACCATCGCCAATAATTATCAATCATTGTCCAACTTCACATTGTGACAAAGATTGTCTCAAATATGAAAATTAACGATGGTCAAACATGGTCAATCATGCTAATCGCCATCAATAGCCATGATCACATTCTCACAAAAATATCTCATGGCCCAACGTCACATTGTCACAAGCATGGTCTTCCATGGTCAACCACGGTCCAACATCATATTGTGACAAAGATTGTCAATATGAAAATCAATGATAGTTAATCATGCTCAACCATGGTCCAATGCCATTTTGTGACAAAGATTCGATCAATTTGAAAATCAATCATGGTCCAATGTGACATTGTGACAAATATTGCATCAATATGAAAATCAACCATAGTCAACCATGTTTATTTTAGGTTTTATAATATTTATCTTAGATTTTATATAGCTTGGGGTTATAATGTTAGTCCTTTAGATTTTTGGGTTTTAGTATTAATCTCTTGTTTTTATTAGTACCTTGGGCTTATAATATCAATCACTTGGGTTTATTAATCTAAAGGTTCATATTCTTAGGGTATAATATTATTGATAGAGTTTATATAACAAGTATTGTCTCAATATGAAAATCAACCATGGTCAACCATCGTCAACCATGCTCAATCATTATCAATCATGGTTCAACCTCACATTGTGACAAATATTGTCTAAATATGAAAATAAACCATGGTAAATCATAGTGAATGACAATCAATAGCCATGGTCACATTGTGACCAAAATTTTTCATGGTCCAACGTTAAATTGTCATAAGCATGGTCATCTATGGTCAACTATGGTCCAACATTGCATTATGCCAAAGATTGTCAATACGAAAAACAACCATGGTCAACTAAGGTACATTGCCATATTGTGACAAATATTCTTTCAATATGAAAATGAATTATCGTCAACAATGGTCCAACGTCACATTGTCACAAATATTGTCTCAATATGAAAATCAATCATGGTCAACCATATTTGTTTTAGTGTTTATAATATATACCTTAGGGTTCATATACCTTGGGTTTATAATACTAATCATTTGAGTTTTTGGGTTTCTAAATCCCTTATTTTTATTAGAACCTTCACTTTATAATATCAATCACTTGAGTTTATTAATATAAGGGTTCGTATTACTAGGGTATAATATTATTGATAGGCTTTATAATATTAATCCTAAGGTTTAATATAAATCGCTTGGGTTTATAATTCATTGGATTTAAATACATTGGGTTTATAATATAAATTCCTTGGATTTATAATATTAATCCTAGGGTTTATATTGCTGGGGTTTAATATTAAGCCCAATAGTAATCCCTTGGGTTAAATATTAATTTTAGGGTTTACATTCCTAGGGTTTAATGTTCATATTAGGGTTTAATGTTATTAATTTGAGTTTTTAATATTAATCCCTTGGGTTTATAATATTAATCGTAAGGTTCATGATATGAATCTTAGGGTTTAATTTTTAGTTTAGGGTTTATAATATTTATCTCAGGGTCTATATCCCTTGTTTTTATAACATTAATCCCTTGGGTTTTCAGTATTAATCCCTTTGGTTTATTATTAACTTGAACTTATAATATCAAGGGTTTAATATTGTAACATTGAAATGGTACAAAAAATGTATCCAGCATCACAATGTGACAAACATTGTCTCAATATGAAAATAAGTCTAACAATCATTGTCGCAATGTTGCATTACATTGTAGTTTATTGAATGTCGTATTGGTACATTACAAAACTTGGGTTTAATGCAATGTTTATAATATTAGGGACTTTTAATATTCATTTTATAATATTAAAGTTTAATATTGGGTTTATAATTTGTAGTATTAGGGCTTATATTATTAATCTTAGGGTTTAATATTAATCCCTTAGGTTTATCAATCCCTTAGGTTTTTCACATTAATCTCTTGGGTTTATATTAGGGTTTAATGTTTATTTTAGGGTTTATAATATTTACTTTAGGGAGTTGAGTGCAATTCCAGATCGAGAATTGGCTGGGCTCTGATGCGCTCGCAACTCGTCTCTGAAGAAACCGTAGTCTGTCGGCGCCTCTGACCTAACAATTCGGACGGCTTCCAAGCACCTCGCAAGACCTGAACTCTGCTCATGGCGTCCAGATCGGGGGGGGGGGAGGGCAACCCCCCCCTAATACCAAAGACGGCACCCACGCAAGCTCCGTGCAGAGTAATGAATCTGCCGGCAAAAGCCAGGAAACGCAGACCCAACAGGATACGACCACGCATACTCAGCCAGAGGCAGAGGCGCCCAAATCCTCCACCTGCAAACCCATAGCAACGGAAAGACCGAAAATCGAACTGCCTAGCCATCGGATCAATGCTCGAATCCAGTACATGAAGGATCACGCTCTCATTGGCAAGTTCATCGGCTTCTGGCCGACTGAGAAAGCCCTATACGGCTGGGTTGCCTCCAAATGGAAACCCAAAGGGCAAGTCACGCTCCAGCTAGGCGCAAAGGGGTTCTTCACAGCGATTTTCAACTGCTTAGAAGATCGCAATAGAGTAATGGATGGAGGGCCTTACTTCTTCAACTCAGCAGGGTTGTATCTCCGCAACTGGGTAGAAAGATTTAACCCAGACAAAGAAAATTTCAATTGGGCACCTGTCTGGATACGCCTATACTCACTACCAATAGAATACTGGGACGAGGAATCTCTTCAAGCAATAGGCCAAGGCCTGGGGGAGTTCATCAAAACAGCAGAAGAAACAAAGCTTCATCAGTACACCTCGTATGCACGCATCTGTGTCCAAATGCACCTAGACAAGCCCCTACCAGATGCGATCAGCATATATCATGATGATTTTGAGTGGATCCAGCCGATAGACTATGAGCATGTCCCATTCAGATGTCGAAGATGCCATGCACTAGGGCATCTCTTCAGAGATTGTCCCCTCACCACACAAGCTCAGGCAAAAAAAGAGTCGGAGGCAACTCAGGAGGCAGACGGCTTCACCAAGGTCACACAAAGAAGAAGACATGGCAAAAAACCTCCAGTACCAGGTAAGAAACCCTCTCCCCCCACTGATACTCCTTCAACCAGTAATAGTTTCGTTGCTCTTGCCAACCCTAATGCCATTCCTGAGATTGATCCCAGTCAGAATGCTGTCCCTTCACAGCCCTCGAGTCAACCCAAACCTGTGACCAAGCCCAACACGACGCACTCTCCTAAACAAAAAGCTCCTTCCGAAACCCACCCTGACAAACCCACTGCTGAGATCAAACTTCTACCCTGGCATCCAACCACAATGGAAGTAGACAACACTCATACCCAGCCTAACCCCTCAAATCAAGCTATGATTAACGGAAGTCAAGAGATTCACATGGAAGAGGAATCCGAAGGCCTGGATCTAGGCGAACAGGACATTTCAGAGCTAGAGGAAGCTTGCTTAAATCAGAACTTCGACACCATCAATCCTCACCATATTGAAAAACTAGAAAAAGTCCTCTCAAATGCTCATCAGCAAAAGAAGCTCGGCATCCAACCTGGCAGCCACTGGGACAGGCTAAAAATCACAAAAGACTCAAGGAAAAGAGGGCGAAAGCCAGATTGGCAACGCACCATTACCATAGGGCAAATACTGGTCGACTCAGGCCGGTATCCTAAGCTTGCAAGGTTCTTCAAACCTCTGACTAACAGTTCTCAATGAAGCTGATCTCATGGAACATTAGAGGGCTCAACAGCCCTGGAAAGCACAAAATACTTAAAAACATGATACAGAAAGAAAGACCAAATATACTCTTTCTTCAAGAAACTAAATGCAACAGTGAAACTCTAGAAACATTCCTGACAAAGGTCTGGCCTAGTTGTAACTCAATAGCAGTGGATGCTTCAGGAGCCTCAGGAGGACTTGCAATAATTTGGGACACTCAATACATAGATCTGTCCAACTACCATGCCGCTCAACACATTTTACAGGCTACTTTCCATCCTATCGGAACCAACATTCACGGGCACATATCCAATGTTTACTTCCCACAGGATTCAGCTCAGAAACGGGCCTTGCTTAACACCATAACAGATCTGAATGCAAACAGGACTTTTTCGCTTTGGGTCGTCGCAGGAGACTTCAACATGATTACAAGAATGGGAGAAAGAAGAGGTGGAAGACTGAGAGCAGACCAGGACAGTACCCACTTCAGAAACTTCATAGCCAACAGCTGGCTCATAGACATGCCTTTCTCCAATGGCACATTCACTTGGAGCAATAAGAGATCTGGAAATCAGCAGATTGCCTCAAAACTTGACCGTTTCCTCATCTCTGACAATGCAATCCACTTAGGAGGGGATCTTATGGCTTCAATCTTACCGCAGAGTGGGTCGGACCACTGGCCTATTCTGCTCCATTGGCAGAACGTTGGTCTTCAATACAAAAAGCCCTTCAAGTTCGAAGCTTTTTGGCTCACTCACGCCTCTTTTAAAGACATGGTCACACAAGCTTGGCAAAGCTACACTCCTCCCCCAGGCTCGAAGATGTACCAATTTCAACAAAAACTCAAGCACCTCCGAACGGTCATCAAGAACTGGAACACCTCTGTTTTCGGAAATATCCTTCAGGACATCAGAACACTTGAGAACAAAATGGAAGCCACTCAGCAAAAAATCATCAATGAAGGAAGAACTGAAGAGATGGCCACTCAGGAACAGGACTTACACAAGCAGCTAGAGGAAAGGCGCAAACAAGAAGAACTCCTATGGCGGCAGAAATCTAGGATAACCTGGTTGAAGGAAGGGGAGAGGAACACGAAGTTTTTCCACAGGTCAACCATTCAGAGAAGGATGCAAAATCGTATTCCTCATATTATTAATCCACAAGGGGCAAAAGTGGAACAGCAAGAGGAAATCGAACAAGTCCTCCTGGATCACTTTCAGAGCATACAGCAGGAGGATCACTCAGTGGATCGACAGCCGGCAATAGATCACATCTCTCAGCTCATCCCTAAACTAATCACTGAGGAGCACAACAAAATGCTGCTTCGCCTGGTCACCCTTACAGAAGTTGAATTGGCAGCAACCCAAATGAAAGAAGGGAAGGCACCTGGGCCAGATGGCTTCACCTCTAATTTTTTCCACAATTTTTGGGACCTCATTAAAGAAGAAGTATGGCAGCTAGTTGAAGAGTCCAGAGCTGCTCATTGGCTTCTACCATCCTTAAACGCAACCTTCATTGCACTAGTTCCGAAAGAAAAGCAGCCTAGCACTCCAGAGAAATTCAGGCCCATAGCTCTCTGCAATGTAATATACAAAATCATCTCCAAGGTCATTGCCAACCGTCTCAAGCCTTTGCTGCCTCTCCTCATATCGCCTGAACAAACGGGTTATGTAGAAGGAAGACAAATAATGGACGGCATCATCCTCACTCATGAAGTCATTCATTCTCTCAACACTACCAAGAAGCCAGGTATGCTCCTAAAAATCGATTTATCTAAAGCATTTGATAAGTTAAGCTGGAAGTACATTCAAAGCATCCTCCTAGCTTTTGGTTTTGACAGAATGTGGATAAGATGGATTTTGTCTCTCATTTCCACCCCCCTGATCTCCATTCTTATCAATGGCATACCCTCCAAGCCTTTTAAACCTTCAAGAGGTATTCGACAAGGCGACCCTCTATCGCCCTTCATCTTTGTTCTCATGTCAGAAGGACTCAACAGACTCATCCAAAATGCCGTCCTCTCTCAACAGCTGCGTGGTCTCAATCTTCATGGCTCCCTCACTACCCATCAACAATTTGTAGACGACAATATGCTCTTCGGGTTCCCTTCAGTCCAAGAAGCAAGATCCTTCAAAAAGATTCTTAACCTCTTCTCAACCGCCTCTGGCATGACTGTCAATGTCTCCAAGTCTCAGCTCTTCTTTTTCAACACCCCTGCAATCATTCAAGCCAGCATAACCAGAATTCTTAACTTCTCTCCAGCCCATCTTCCCTCCAAATATCTAGGGGCACCTCTTATTGACACTGCTATTAAGCACTCCACATGGAATCTTCTGCTGGAAAAACTGGAAACTCGACTCTCCACTTGGACTCATAGAGCTCTTAATCTTCCTAGCAGACTTATCCTCATAAAAGCGGTCCTTCAGTCCATGCCTCTTTATTTGTTCTCTGTGTTAGCAGCTCCCAAATGGGTGCTTAACCAAATCAGAAATCTTCAACGCCGATTCCTATGGGGCTCCTCAGAAAAAATAAATAAATGGGCTCTTGTCCATTGGAGCACGGTGTGCTCTCTCAAAGTAGCAGGAGGTCTGGGGCTCAGAAATCCCATACACAGCAATGAAGTTATGGGGGCAAGACTTTGGTGGAATTGGCTCTCCAATCCTCAGAAACCCTGGGCCAGAATATGGAATGCTAAATACGCCAACAACAGGCCGCCGGAAGACCTAATCAGACTTCAACCTGGAGCAACTGGATCACTCATATGGAATGCCGCCAAGCAGCACTTCTCCCTCATACAGCAGCACAGCTTCTGGGAAATAAGAAATGGGCGCACAGCCAGATTCTGGACCGACTCTTGGCAGCAACATCCACAACTCAATGACATTCACAGTCTCTCCAACATTGATCAGCCCATTAATATGGAAGAAATCACAGTCAACCAAAGCTGGACACCCACTATCTCCAGTGATTATAGACAATGGAAGCAACTGACCTCTATCCTACCCAATGCTACCCAGCATATACAAGAAGCTCTTCAGCAAGAACTACAAAGAAGGAAAATAAGATTCTCAGAGGAACCGGATATCCTTCGTTGGGGCTACTCTCCCAAAGGCTTGTTCACAACGAAAGAAGCCTTCGCCATCATGCACCCGATCCAGCTCCCACAAGACAGACTTTGGAAATTGGTCTGGGCTCCAGGTACATGGCCCAAAATATCCACTTTTCTTTGGCTTCTCAGTCACAGAAGAATCTTAACTTGGGACAACTTACTCAGGCGTGGCTTCATTGGCCCTTCCCAATGCCCAAATTGCAAACATGAGGAAGAAACTACGCAGCACCTTATGCTAACCTGCCACTATGCCCACAACCTATGGGAAAAAATTTGCTTCAGAGGTCAACGCACAAAGCCAAAGGGAGATCTCGTCAACATCTTGCGCAATTGGCCCAAGCGACCTTACAACAATCCCTTACTTAACCACCTCTGGCAATTAATCCCAGGCCTTCTTTTCTGGACTCTCTGGAAGGAGCGCAATAGAAGGATATTCAAACTCCAAACAACTCCTTTGGACATCATCTGGGACACTTTCAGCAAAAACCTCCAAGAGACACTGGCTCTCCAAACATGGCAGGAAGAGGATCTCCCTAAACAGCCTAGGGAAGTAGCTGTTTGGCAAAATTGGCAACTGAAGATTAAGACTAGGTCTAGCACATCCAAGCAAAAGACTCCTGACACCTCCAACAACTGGACACCACCCCCTCCAGGCATATACAAATTAAATTTCGATGGAGATTCGAAGGGGAACCCAGGCCCGGCAGGTTTTGGAGGCATCTTCAGAAATTCTCAAGGGAACACTATTGCTATCTACTATGGTTCAATAGGATGGGACACTAACAACTCGGCGGAATTGGAAGGTCTCTGGCAAGGACTAACCCTTTCCCTCCTCTACAATCTATCTCCCATCATAGTAGAAGGAGACTCTAAGATCCTCATAACCATAGCAACTCAGCTTCTCCAAGGCACCAGAACCCACAAAGTTGTGAACAGTTGGAGAATGGCCTCTCGCCTCGACCAACTCAGCAGATGGGTGAGCAATAATCAAGCAATTTCCTTCGTTCACACCAGAAGAGAAGGCAATAAATTTGCAGACCTCCTAGCCAATCTAGGAGTCGAAAGCACAGATACTCTCAATCATGGCCCTATCCATATTATCAATGACAGGGTTCTTCTCCAGAATTGCATCAGCTTGGTGCAAAATGATCAAAACAATCCGGATGCGGATGAACAGTAAGACAATGGGGCTCATTGGCTATGGCCAATTCCCAAGGCAGCCGGCGCGTGGTAGCCACATGGGCCTCCACGGCGCCACCACACCCGCATTAACTATGGTTGCAGGCAGCATTTAGCATTACAAGGCTTCAGTTCTGCCTGGCTCGAACATTATAACTCTCCCTCTCTGGTTAACCGAGACCACTGTCTCTCGTCAAGCCCGCATGGTGACCCTGCTATGTAATTTGAGAGTCTGTATGGTGCCTTTGAATAGTGCATGCCCGCCCCACTGCGCGGAGCCGAACGTTCGCACAAGCACGGGCAGGCGATGTTCTATTTACAGTTGCATTGAGTTTGATTGGGGCGCTCATTTCTCCCACAGTGTTCTTTGTTCGGGCGTCCACAGTGCTACACAGCATCCTTCACGCGCTCCTGTGCAGATTGGCCCGGGTTCTACCACTGCTGTCGACTCACTCCCGCTTTCCCAGCCTCACGACACTGCAATGCCTCGACTGAGGCCACGCATGGCTGCGAGGCGCGGAAGCTCCAGAGGAAGATCGACGAGCGATAACCCCTCCTCCAGCAGGCTCTTTTCTGATTCTCCCCCGGCTTGTGACTATGGCCCTCCCTCTGTCTCTCACACGCCCTTTGCTCCTCATCGCACCACCTACCCTGCTCCTCCATCTTCCAGCAACCGCCTTATTCGGCAAAGCACCCAAAGAGCAGAATTGACGTTCGATAGCGCCTTCAATCGGCCAACTATCTCTGCAATCATCACCATCACTTTGTGTGAGGATGCCACCCCCAACCCGCCCCCCTGGCCTGATGCTCCTCTGTCCCCTCGTGCCCCCCCACCTGGCGAGCCTCGCCATTCCCCGGCTCCCTCTCATAATGCAGCCTCACCTGATCCTGCAAACTTTGCCACACCACCCTCTGGTGCAGCCTTTCCCTCTCTGTCGCAGGTAAATACTGAAGCAGAACAAGCTGCGGATGAGCGCAACAAGCAGAGCGATGTCGAAGAGCCTGGAGCTGCCTACAGCTGCCCGATAGTGGAAGAGCAGCCTTCGCCTTCCAACTCAATCTGAAATTGCTATGTCTGACCGAAGTGGGCTCGGTCAACCAGGCTTTCCTATTAGCAATGTTGGTTTTTTACAGCACATTACAGTTCTCTGGTTTTTGTTCATGTCAATGTTAGTTTTTTGCTACTGGGATATAACAAACACTTGTACTCCACCGGTGTCCCTGCACATGGGCGGTGTAAATATTGCTCTCAAGCTGGTTTCCCTATATGGGCAGCTTCGAACCAGAACTATGCTTGGCTTTCAAGCCCAGTCTCAGGCTAATCCAGCTGAGCTGAGGCAGTTTTGTATCATTACACATACATAAATAGAATTAGTCAGATTTAGAAAAAAAAAATATTTACTTTAGGGATTATATCCCTTGGTTTATAATATTATTTCCTTGTGTTTAATATTATTCTCATTAATTTATAATCCCTTCGGTTTATGTGTCCCTTCCATTTATGATTTCAATCCCTTGATTTTATTTATCTAAGGGATCATATTTCTAGAGTATAATATTATTCATAAGGTTTATAATATTAATCCTAGGGTTTTTTTTTAATCTCTTGGGTTTATAATTTTAATTTTAATGGTTAAGAGCATGTGTTTCCTCCTAAGAGGTGACGGGTTCAAAACCAGAAGGGGGTAGAGTATGTATGCCTTCATAGACTTACGAGTCAAATCGCTACGCAGAGGTGGGTCCCTTGTCCCACAAACAAGGAGGTCCCATACACCAATTTTGTATCTCGCTTGGTCGTGACCTTAAAATTGGATAATAATAATAATAATAATAATAATAATAATAATTACTTGTGTTATTAATCCATTGGCTTAGAATATTATTAACTTGGGTTTTTAATATTAATCCCTCGTGCTTTTAATATTAATCCCTTGGGTTTGTAATGTTAATCACTTGGTCAACCATGGTCCAATGTCACATTGAGACAAATATTGTCTTAATATTAAAATGAACCATGTTCTACCATTTTCAAACATGGTCATTCATGGTCTACCATGGTCCAACATCATATTGTTACAAAGATTGTCTCCATATGAAAATCAACCATGGTCAATCATTATCAATCATGGTCCAAATTTGCATGGTGAAAAATATTGTCTCAATATGAAAATCAACCATGGTCAACGATGGTCAATCATGGTCAATGACCGCCAATATTCATGGTCACATTGTGACAAATATTTCTTATGGTCCAACGTCACATTGTCACAAGAATAGTCATACATGGTCAACCATGGTCAATCATTATCAATCATGGTCCAACTTCGCATGGTGAAAATTATTGTTTTAATATCAAAATAAGCACGGTCAACAATGGTCATTCATGTTTAATGATATTCAATAGCCATGGTCACATTGTGACAAAAATTTCTCATGGTCCAGTGTGACATTGTCACAAGCATAGTCATCCTGATCCATGGTCAACCATGGTTGAATATCGCATTATGAAAAATATTGCAATATGAAAATCAACCATAGGCAACTATTGTCAATCATGGTCAACCATGGTCTAACACCACATTGTGATAGAGATTCTCTCAATATGAAAATCAATCATGGTCAACCATGGTCCAACGCCGCATTATGAAAATATTGCCTCAATATGAAAATCAACCAAAGTCAACCATGTTTGTTTTAGGGTTTTTAATATTTATCTTAGGGTTTATATACCTTGGGTTACAATATTAATCCTTTTGGTTATGGGGTTTTTAGTATTAATCCCTTGTTTTTATTAGTGCCTTGGGTTACGGGGGCTTTTCTAGGGGAGCAATACTATAGCACGTGGGTTCATATTGGTGGATATATATTGAAGAAAAAATAACATAATATATTAGGGGATATATAGGAAGTAAAGGGTTTTACTATTGGAAGGTATAAAAAATGGAGCTTAAAGTTAATGCAAAAATGGATACCTAAAATATCTTGTGAAAATAGGGGTTTTTTAAATTGGGAAGGTGTATTGTGTTTATATTGGTAGTGGATTAAATAATGTGATTTTTAGAGGTATTTTCCAATATGTACTCATATTAAGGGTATTTCTTAATATGCCATGGTAGCATGTGATATGTCAGAGGTTCATTGAGTGAAGCCCCTATGCCTTGGGTTTATTAATCTAAGGGTTCATATTAATAAGGTATAATATTATTAATATGACAAAGATTGTCCAACACCACATTATGATGAAGGTTGTCTCAATATGAAAATAAAACATGGTCAACCATCGTCAATAATTATCAATCATGATCCAACTTCACATTTCGAAAAAGATTATATCAATATGAAAATAAACCATGGTCAACCATGGTCAATCATGGTCAATGAAAATCAATAGCCATGGTTACATTGTGATAAAAATTTCTCATGGTCCAATGTCACATTGTAGAAAGCATGGTCATCTATGGTCAACCATGGTCCAACATCACATTATGACAAAGGTTGTCAATATGAAAATCAACCATGGTCAAACATGGTCCAACATTGCATTGTGACAAAAATTTTCAATATAAAATCAACCATGGTCCAACGTGACATTGTGACAAAGATTCTCTCAATATGAAAATCAATCATGGTCAACCATTGTTAAATTTTGCATTGTGACAAATATTACCTCAATATGAAAATCAATCATGGTCAACCATGTTTATGTTAGGGCTTATAATATTTATCTTAAGGTTTATATACCTTGAGTTTATGTGTTTTAGTATTAATCCCTGGTTTTTATTAGTGCCTTGGGTATATAATATCAATCACTTGGGTTTATTAATCTAAGGGTTCATATTTCTAGGATATAATATTATTGATAAGGTTTATAATATTAATCGTAAGATTTAATATAAATATATTAGGTTTATAATCCATTGAGTTTATAATATAAATTCCTTTTTTTTATAATATTAATCATAAGGTTTATATTCCTAGAGTTTAATATTAAGCCTAGCGTTTACAATAGTAATTTCTTGGGTTAAATATTAATTTTGTGGTTTATATTCCCGGGGTTTAATGTTATTCCCATGGGTTTTTAATATTAATTCATTGGGTTTATAATATTAATCATAAGGTTCATGATATGAATTTTACAGTTTAATTTTTATTTTAGGGTTCATAATATTTATCTTAAGGTCTATATCCTTTGGGTTTATAATATTAATCCCATGGGTTTTTCGTATTAATCCCTATTATTCCCTCCAGATTATAATATCAAGGGTTTAACACTGTAGCATTGGAATGGTAAGAAAAATTTATCCAACATCACATTGTGACAAACATTGTCTCAATATGAAAATAGGTCTAACAATCATTGTCGCAATGTTACATTACATTGTAGTTTATTCAATGTTACATTACAAAACTTGAGTTTAATACAAGATTTATAATATTAGGGTCTTTTAATATTTAGTTTACAATATTAAAGTTTAAGATTGGGTTTATAATTTGTAGTATTAGGTTTTATAATATTAATCCTAGGGTTTAATATTAATCCCTTAGGTTTATTGATTCCTTAGTGTTTTAATATTAATCCTTTGGATTTATAATATTAATTTTTTGTGTTTAATATTATTCCCATGATTTTATAATTCCTTGGGTTTATGAGTCCCTTGCGTTTATGGTATCTATCCCTTGAGTTTAATTATCTAAGTGTTCATATTCAGAGTATAATATTATTCATTGGGTTTATAATACAAATTCCTTTGGTTTAGTAATCCCTTGGTTTCAAATATTAATATATTGAGTTTTCAATACTAATCCTTTGGGTTTTTAATATTAATCTCTTGAGTTTATACTTTGTAATATTAATCTCTTGGATTTATAATTTGTAATATTAGGGCTTATAATATGAATCCCTTAGGTTTATAATATTAATAATTAGTTAGGTTCATTAATCCCTTGGGTTATATTATTAATCTCTCGAGTTTTTAACCCCTACGATTTATAATATTAATCCATTAGTTTTATTGATCGCTAATATATATATGTGTGTGTGTGTGTGTGTGTGTGAGAGAGATTAATGCAATGTCACATTATTGCATTTATAAAATCAATCTCTTCTGTTGACAATCTTAAGGTCTATAATCGTAAGGTTTATAATACTAATTCTTGGTCTAATACCAAGGTTTATAATATTAATTCTTTGGGTTTATTTCCTTTCATATTTATAATATGAATATTTTAGGTTTATAATAAAGGGGTTTTATATTGGATTTGTAATATCCCATTTAGTACAAGGGCTGACATATTGAGTTTTTAATATTAGGTTTTATAATTTTAGGATTTATAATATTAAAATTGATATTAATAATAATATTAACCCTAAGGATTAAATATTAATAATTTGAATTTATAATATAAGGGTTTTTAATATTGGTTTTATAATATAGCATTTAGTATAAGGGCTTGAGATATTGAGTTTTTAATATTGTGTTTTATAATTTTAGGATTTATAATATTAATATTGATATTAATAATAATAATATTAATCCCTTAAGTTTATTGATCCTAAGGGTTTATGAATGTACATTAATCAATGGTGAGAGATAAATAAGTATGTATATTATTATTTATTTTTTGTTTGTCAACCTGTGACTTGAGTAGCCGCGACCCAAAACATTTAATCAATCAAAATCAGCCAAGAAACCCAAATTTCCCTAACACTACAAAATGATCTCCATCTGAGATGTCTTTCCCTGACTAAATATGGGTTGTTCCCTGTAATTCAAAACTTTCAGCCCCTGAGCTATTTCCATTTTCTGAAACTGTTGATCGAATAGAGGTAATCCTCGCCATTTGCAGCCAGGCACTCGCAATTAAGATGCGAGCATGTACAATATCACTAAAACCATCCACAAAAATAAAAACTATGAGTGAATCCATTTAGTAGATAGTAATTTTTTTTATTTTTTTAATGTTTTTTTTGCAAATTTGAAAATATAATTTCCATTTTCTGTAACTGCTGATAGAATAGAGTTAATCCACCATTTGGAAACATGCACTCGCAATAAGATGTGACCATGTAAAATATCACTAAAACCATGCACGGTAGTCTTTATTTTAATATAATTTCAATGGAACTTGTAACTTTTTTTATTATTTAAAATTTACTTTTAAATATACGTAAAATTTTCACTTTGATGTCCATAAAACTTCAATTCCAATTGTATAAATTCTGAAAATTTAGATTTTAACAAATTTTCTAACACTCAAATTCAAATTTTACAAATTCTGAAAATTGTGATTTTAACAACTTTCTAATCAATTAAATTTAAAAACAAACCAACACAAGTATTTTGATTTATGGTTGATTTGCAACTGGAAGTTGAAACTGATTGTGACACCACGGTGTAACTTCCCAGCATCATTCCTAGCCATAATTTTACCACAACCAATATTTACGAGTCTATAGGCCCATTAATGTAGGGAGACTGTATATACCCACCCTTAATGCAAAGGTTGTATATACCCATCGAGTATTAATAGGTCTATATACAGGTAAATATGCATCCCCAATTTTACAATATTTTTTATATTTGGATAAGTTTATTACAATTAGTTGTCTTGGCCGTCAATACTGTACATTGGAGAACCATAAATAAAGTTATTTTTTTTTGTGTCACCAAGACTTGAAAGACGTAGCCAATTCCCAACTTATTCTACAACTAGATTTGTCATCTGTAATTCAAAACACAATAAATTCCGAAAGTTAGATTTATCCTCTAGAATTGAAAACCCAATAAATGTGGAAAAATAGATTTTTCCTCTCAAATTTAAAACGCAAACTCAATCAATACTCAAACTCAATAATGGCAAAGTTTTCTACATCAAATTAAATTATTTTCTGATTATTTATCAATAGATTATTTTCTACATCATATTATCATTATTATTATCATCATCAGATGGCACGTCAGTATCTACATTAGATTGGAATTATCATCATATTAAAATTAGATTTGTCATTTCTACATCAAATTATTTTCTACGTATAATCATAGTCCTCTGTTACCAGAAACAGAACGGTAGTCACCGAAAAAACGCACTAGAAACGAGATGGGTAAGAAAACGCCGTTTTCTACCTTCTCGTTCATTTTCAGCCATCAGAAATTAATCTTGAAAATCTGACCGATTAACGCCGTTTTCCTCTCCAATTCATCGCCCTGGGGTGTGACCATGAAGGGCTTCGAGTCGACATTCATGTAGCCTATTAACAACCCTTGCCCGGGGAATAAGATAAGAGAAGACTTATACTTGACATATTGTGTTTCCTTGACTAGAGAATACATATTGTTTCTAGTCAAATTGTCAAGGATATTTGGGAATGGGAACATGTCTTTATATTATTTTTACCAAAGTAAACTTTTGAAATGAACAGCAAATTTTGTTTTAACTGGAATAGACGCTTGTGCAATTATAATTTTGGTTTTAAACAGTAAACTGTCTTTCTAGCTAGGCTTACACATAACAACACTAGAATTATGTTAAAATTTTACCGTCTTAACTAATAAGACAGGTTACCTAATCTATTATGGTCAAATATGATTATTACAATTTAAGGTAGGTAAATAATAAATATTTTGTTTTATGTTTTATATATTTTCTATATTTTTTTCTTTTCTTTTTTTAAATGTAAAATCTCCAAATTTCATTTCTCGTCCAATTGTTGTTTCTTGTTTGGTTTAGTTTCTAGTTTCTTATTTATGGTAACATAGGTCATAGATAATGATAATGATATTGGACATTATGGATTTAGTTTCTATTTTCTCATTTATAGTATTATAGGTTATAAATAATGATATTGGACATTCTGGTGATGGTGCGTCAGATTGAAATTTTCTCACTTGTCTTTCTTGCTTCTCATATTTTTTTTTTTCAAGTAATTTATATTACAAATTTTGGAATGCTGAGGGCTACAGTCTCAATAGTGCAAGGTGAGTCTCACATGTAGCCAATCTTATGATGTGGACAGTTCAATTTGGGACAATCCATCTTATTACAGTCCAATAACTACATGAGGGTTGGAATTTCTATTTTTTTTTTTTATAATAAGTTAAACCTTCACCAATAAACATTTAAATAAAAAATCACCTTTCACTAACAAATTTATGTTAAATTTTTTTTACTATTTATCATTTTTCATAAGAAAAAAACAAAATGACTATTCCTACACTTGTTGCACAGGGATGAGGGCTTCTTCCAAAAGAAAAATGTTCTTTTCCATCTTTTCTTCTATGGTTCTAGTAGTTGTGGATAGATCTGTTCCTTTTGGTGGAGGGATTTCCCCCTTCTCAATTAGCTAGTTCAACACTTCATAAGGATTATTGGATCACTTTCCAGCAACTAGTGCTTTCACCTTTGTTTGGATCCCCTTTCTTGGGGGTGGATAACCCTTTTCCTTTGTCCAAATTTTCTTTCTGTTATGATTATATTTATAGTTTTGTTTTCTTGTTTGGTCCGAACCCTTCTTCTCTTTTGTAGCCAATGGTCTCCTATCTGTTTGGATGGCTCCTCTCCTTCTTTTCGCAATTTCTTGCAAAGTGACCATGCTTATGGTATATTTTCATTTAAGAGATAACTAGTCATAATACACTTCTTGGATGTGAGATTAGTTGTCCAATCCATATTGATTTCCACAAGTAACCTTTTACCAATATATACAACCACACAAATTCTGGCACAAAAAAAAAATAACCTCTCATGCCTCTGCATCATAGATGTGTTTCCCTAAGTCATTTATAATACTATGAAAAGTGTTCTCATTCCAACAATGCTGGGGAAGAAATAGGAGTCTTACCTAAAATGAAACTACTTAAAAAAATCAATTTCAGGATTAAAGTTTAGACTCCACCAATCTAAATTATAACCCTTATGCACCCATAAAATATGGTTTGTTGCGAAAGATTAGGTTCCAATCTGCCTCCTTTTTCAAATAAAATAGTAAAGAAACTAATGGTACAAAAAGAGACAGAAACAACTCCTTTTATTATTAGTTTCCAATTTTTTCTTACCCAAATCTTGACAAAGTGCAAAGAGGGCCAGATCCCCTTAAATTTCCTTACCACGGCCCTTTTTGCAAGATGCAAAGCATGCCTCCTAGCGTGAGGAGAAAAAAATTCAACATTTGAGTCTCTATATCCCTTTTGCAGGATGCAAAGCATGCGTCCTAGCGTGAGGAGAAAAAATTCAACATTAGAGTCTCTATATCCGGAGATGGCTGAGGGGGGGGCGACGTCGATCCCATGGATTTTCCATTGGAATGAGATCTACACTTAGCTAAGCTAAAACCCTAAGAGGATTTATCAAATCTCCTACTATTTCTCGCACAAATGCTTAGTTTTTCAATGTTATTATTATCAAGATTGATCAAAACATTATTATCAAGATTGACCATTGTCAGCTCTCCATTGTTGTATGTCAATTGTCAGCTTCAATATCAAAACTAAATATATAAATATAAACCATACAACAATCTCAATCACTTATTCTTTGTCCATGCACATGAATAAGTAGGAACAGGTGATAAACAGTTGCAGGAGCTAATTGCTAAGCAAATCAACAGAGGTAAGTATGTTTTGGATAAGTATCAATATTTGCGGTTTGGATATCTTTTTGTTATCATATTTTAAAGCTTATTTTCTTCATTTTTCGCACCTGCAAAATTATGAGATTTTCACTTGGATGCTATCGTCTTCAAAATTTAGAAATTGTACCTCACCCACTCATTGTTTAATATATTAATTTCTCAATTTTCAACAATACCCAGATCTCATGTGCGGGCTATGAAACACTTCACACAAGCAGTAAACTCATTCGAGATTAGTGACAATACGCCATAGGGAAATTTGGACCATATGTTACCATAAGTCCAAGTACGGATCAAGTATACACCATCAACAGGTACACCATCGATGAACTGGGAAATTATTTGGTATTAAATAAGAACCAAGTAGAACCATGAGTTTTAAAAACCTAATTTTAAAAATCTAAATTGTCAAAATCAAAATAGTGCTCTAACTGGAGGTTATAAACTGGTTGTGTATTAATCTGGAGGTTATAAACTGGCCAGCTTGGTTGATGGCGTTCCTATAGCATACTCTTCCAGTTATCACAATTATAATTTCTGCAAATAATTGCCCAATTGATCGATGGTGTACTTTTATAAAAATTATGACTTCTGGTGTTATGTTTCGACGTTTAACAATGTGAACTTGTAGCTCTTCCATGTTCTTTTTAGTCCTCCGTAATGCAATAAACCAGTTTGAGCCAAATGACTGATCCAGAGCCGAGAGGAACTAATTGCTTATTAAAAAATAAACATATAATTTATTAAATTAATTCTCTCAAAATTTGATTTTACATATAAGTCTAAGTGAGGTGAGCAAGTGAGGAAGTTCAGAGAAATTCTTTCAATTCTACAAATATATCTTAGAAATCTCCATAAAATCTAAAATTCTCCAAATTAAATAAATAAGAAATAATTAAGTGAAATAGTTCATGGTACTTGATTTTATGTATCTCTTATTTCTCTACCTAGTCTATTTTATGTATTTCGTATTTCTCCACCTAGTCTAGCAACATTTAAACATTTTCATTTCATATTTTTCTGCCATGTATTTCTATTTCTCTAATTCAAACTATAGGAAACTTATGTCTCCATTAAGGGGGCTAAACAATTAGAGTAGAGGAACTTAATTCTCGAGCTTACTTCAAGCTCTGTACAGTTACCATAAAGTAAATCAATTCTTTGCAAAATCTTATCGCAGTTATAAGATTGATTATTGATTCCATATAAAATAACTTTAATTTAAAAGAGCAAAACTTATGATCAAAGTATATAGTCAGAATTATAAGGTCACTTAAAGTTAATCCCTTCCCCTATAATAATTAGGGAAGTGTATAATGTACCAATTAACTCCCAGAAGTAGATTTTGAGCTCTTCAGAAATTAATATATAAGTACTGAAGATTTTATTCTGAATATTATGGCTAAATCTGGATTCCATATTATTCTAAGTTGGCCATCATATCTCTAACTTAGGGGAATTATCTTAAGTTTATTAAATAGTGTCAATGTATTTTGGCCAAATTTTGTTATTAAATTGTAACAGACCTTTATTCTGAATATTATGGCTAAATCTGGATTCCATATTATTCTAAGTTGGCCATCATATCTCTAACTTAGGGGAATTATCTTAAGTTTATTAAATAGTGTCAATGTATTTTGGCCAAATTTTGTTATTAAATTGTAAGAGACCTCTTACGTAAACGATATGGTAAATCTATGTTTTTTACTTTAACGGTTTTATCAAGAAAATAAAGAAACAGTTAGAAGTAAAACGAGTTTGAGAAGGGTCATCCCATGCTGTGAAATAGGAATATATGCCATTTTAGTTATATATAACCACCATGCCAAGGGTTTTCTCTGCAACATACCTCGTGAGCGCGAGATTGAAAATGGAAATCGCGAAGGTTTTTCTTGTGAGCCTATGCCTTGTGTCTGAGTGAATGCAGTGATCAACAGATGTGAGGACTGTTGCATTGTTGTTAACAATCTTTACTCTACAGTGAAGTCCAACGTTGATTGGAAGGCATTTTGCAGCTGCATTATTCGGTTCGGTACCTGTAACACACTTACTCCAACCAACTCATGGGGATCCGTAACTGGAGTTGTGAGGGAGAATGTGTTGAAGGATCAAGCTCCAGAAACGTGTATGTATTCTCATAGTATTTGGATGCATGCTGATATCATAGTATTGGGATGCATGCTTCTATTGCAGATATTTTGATAGTTGTTGGAGAAATTTCCAACTGCTGGAACGTGTTGCAGGCGGCAGCACCGTCGATCAACGCACAGGGTTAACGCGGCAGCAGAGTGATGGAGATCGACGGAATACGGGGGGTCAAACAGCGCGACGGTTAACGAATGGGCACCCCCCCGTAGTTGACTTTCCAATCGCGGTTGACCGGGCGATCAACAGCCACGGTGAACTACGGGGGCTCACCCCAGCTACTGCGTACGGACAAAGGGCAGCCCCCGTAACCACCAGGAGAGGTGGCTCCGCCCACGTGCACCACACGTGCGCCACCGTTCCGCCACCACCGCGAAAATTCACCGCTGCCAACAATTCAAATTTGACATAAAAAAATTTTAAAACGATGCTAACAGAATTTATGGCACCATTAATGTTTTATTCAAGCGGTGATATTTTGGGTAATTTTTGTCAATGAATGACATTAATTCCTTTTAGATATTTTGTTTATAAATGTAGAACATAGATGTAATGTATTTTTTTTACACGCACATAATGTTTTTATGCACAACAGTGCTTTGAAAACAAACAGTGAGTTGATTTAAAAAGACAAAGAGTGTATTTTTAAAATAATACACAGCAGTGTATATTTTAAAAAAAACACAGTGAGTTGTTTTTTTTTGTAAAAACAGTGGCACTGAATGAAAAGAATTCACACAACAGTTTTTTTTATAGACAGAGAAAGTTTTATTTGTTTTGGAACTGTGCTTAGAAGTAGTCCAGCAACAGTTGTAATCCCTCTCAGAGAGGAAGAAGTTGTAACAGTTTTTTTTTTGAAGAAATTGAATTTTTTTTTTGGAAACTCTGTCACCGTGAGTGCAAATTTTAAATATTTTCTCTGTGTTAGAGAGGGAGTTTATTTCTCCATTTTAATTCTGGAATTCTTCAATTTTCCAACATGGTATCGGAGCCAATTCAGGCTATTTGAAGGTCAAATAAGCTAAAGAAAAGGAATTCGTTATTGCAGAAGCCTCTCCAGCAGAGTGAAGGTTCAGACAAGAAGAATTCGAAGGTATTTCTCTATACAGTTCTGTGTTACTGTTGCAATACAGTTAGTTAATTTAAACACACAGTCAAGTGTTTTTGAAGCATAGTTAAAGAGTGCAGAATGGCTGGAGCCAGCAATGGTATGAGTTTGGGAAATATCCATCTCCCACAATTTAATGGGAAAAATTATGACTACTGGTCAATAACTATGAGAGCTTTATTTGTCTCTCAAGAATTATGGGAATTTGTTGATGATGGCTTTGAAGAGCCAGCAAATGAAGCAGATTTTTATGTCTTAACTCAGGCAGAAAGGGAGTCACTGAAGAACAATAAGAAGAGAGATGCCAAGGCTCTTTTCTTTTTGTATCAAGCAGTGCATGAGAGTGTGTTTTCTAGAATAGCAGCAGCTAACAGATCCAAAGAAGCATGGGAAACTCTCAAGACAGCTTATCAGGGTATGGAGAAGGTGAAGACAACAAAAATTCAGTTGCAGAGGAGAGACTTTGAGACTCTCTGTATGAAAGAGTCAGACACTATTGACTCATTCTTCACTCATGTAATTGGAATGGTCACAAAAATAAGATCACATGGAGAAACTCTTGAAGACAAGAGGATTGTGGAAAAACTCTTGAGAAGTTTACCCTCAAGATTTGATGTGATTGTCACCACCATAGAGGAGACTAAGGATCTCACAAAGTTCTCAGTTGATGAGCTACATGCATCACTGATGACCCATGAACAGAGATTGAGTAGGAGTGAAAACTCATCTCTTGAACATGCTTTTAAGACCCATATGTCTTTTGGAAAAGGAAGAGGGCAAGGCAGAGGAAGAGGAAAAGGTAGAAGCCAAAACAGAGGTGGAAGGAACAACCCTTCACATTCACATGGAAGGTGCAACAGTCAAAGTCACAACCACGGCCAAGGCAGCCAGCAAAGCGGACATCAGAATGATCAAGGACAAAGGTATGATAAATCCAATGTCCAATGTTACAATTGTAAGAAATATGGTCATTATGCTAATGAATTTAGAACGAAGAAGCAAGATATGAGAAGTAGAACTAGTGCAAAATTCACTAGAGAAAATAACAGCCAAAACAATTTGTTTTTACCTTGTAATATGGCTGAAGAAAAGAATGAGGATTTATGGTTTCTAGACTCCAGTTGTAGTAACCATATGACAGGAAACATAGCCATGTTTTCTATGTTAGATGAAAATGTGCAGTCACAAGTCACACTAGGAATTGATAGCAAAGTTTCTGTTATGGGAAAAGGAGATGTGAATGTTTTAACAAGATTAGGTGCAAAGAAATCCATAACATATATTTGTATGTTTCAGAGAATGATGTAATCTCTTAAGTTATTGGACAACTTGTCCTCAAGGGATATAATGTTACTGCTTTGATAATGATGTTTGTACCATCATGGATAAACCACCCAGCAAACAATGTATTGCTGAAGTAAAGATGACAAGGAACAGGATGTTCCCTCTCAGAATGAGAGCAGACTTAGAGAATGGTGAAGAGAAAGCAGCAGTTGCACAGGAGACTTTCCAAAGCGAACCAAAAGATGATAATTGGTTATGGCACTTGAGATTTGGACATCTCAACTTTGGAGGTCTTAAATTGTTGAACAGAAAATGAATGGTAAGTGGTTTACCATTGATGAAAGTCAATTGACCTTTGTGAGTTGTATTCTTGGGAAACAACCTGAGAGAATTTTTCCTTCCGGGAAAAGCATAAGGGCAAAAGCACCCTTAGATATTGTCCACTCAGATGTATGTGGACCGATGCAAACTCCATCGCTTGCAAGCAGCCACTATGTGCTAACATTTATAGATGATTTTACAAGAAAAACTTGGGTTTACTTTTTGAAAAACAAAAGTGAAGTGTTTAAAAAATTTTGCAATTTCAAAGCACTTGTTGAGAACCAGAGTGGGCTGCATATCAAAGTCTTAAGGACTGATAGAGGAGGTGAGTATATCTCTAAATATTTTCTACGTTTTTGTATTGAAAATGGTATTCAAAAGCAGTTTACAACTAAATATACTCCGCAGCAAAATGGAGTAGCCGAAAGGAAGAACCGAACCATAATGGACATGGCGAGGAGTATGTTAAAGGCAAAGCACTTGCCTAATGATTATTGGGCTGAAGCTGTACATTGTGCAACGTACATCTTGAATAGATGCCCTACAAAAGCAGTTATGAACAAAGTGCCGGAAGAGGCATGGAGTGGCACAAAGCAGGGTGTCACACACATGAAGATTTTTGGATGTGTGGCTTATGCACACATTCCGGATCAGCTAAGGAGGAAGTTGCACAGCAAGGGGGAGAAATGTATTTTCATTGGATATAGTGAGGAATCCAAGGCATACAGGTTATATAACCCATCCACCAAGAAGTTTATTGTGAGCAGGGACGTTCAGTTCATTGAAGAGGAAGCTTGGGATGGAAGCATAGAGAAAACAGTGAATGTTAAACATTGTTGTTTATCTCATGATGAAAATGATGATGAGTGGCTGAAATACATCCCTTATGTGCCTATGAACGACAAAGCACACCCTTGAGGAGAAATGAAAGTGCTTCTCCAAACACACCACAAGGAGGAAATTCAAGTGCTTCTTCAAGCATTTGTACACCTAATGAAAGAGGTAAGAAATTCAAAAGTTTGAAAGATATTTATGAACAAGATATAACAAATGAAGGTATCAATTCTTTGTTTGCTTTATATTGTCATGTTGATGATCCTGTTCATTTCAAAGAAGCCATCAAGGATAAGAAATGGATAGAAGCTATGGATGAGGAGGTTAATGCCATAGAGAGAAACAAAACTTGGGATTTGGTTGAACTCCCAAAAGGTAAGGATGTTATTGGAGTTAAATGGGTCTACAAGACCAAAAGTAATGCTGAAGGCAAAATAGAGAGACACAAGGTAAGACTTGTTGTCAAAGGCTATAAATAGAAACATGGGATAGATTATGAGGAAACTTTCGCACCAGTTGCAAGAATGGAAACCGTGAGAGTAGTGTTGTCCATAGCAGCACAAAACAAATGGAAAGTTTACCAAATGGATGTGAAGTCAGCATTTCGAAATGGAGTGTTAGTGGAAGAGGTTTACATTGAACAACCTCTTGGTTATGAAAATAAAGGCCAAGAGCACAAAGTATGCGAGCTGAAGAAAGCTCTTTATGGGCTGAAGCAAGCGCCAAGAGCGTGGTACAGTAGGATAGATTCATATCTACTTGAAAATGGTTTTGAGAAGTGTGAGGGAGAACCCACCCTTTACATCAAAGAAAAAGACGGTAAAATCTTGATTGTAGTCTTGTATGTTGATGATGTTATTTTTACAGGTAATGATGATTGCCTTATAGAAAATTTTAAAACCGTCATGAAAGAAGAATTTGAAATGACTGATATGGGTTTGTTGAGATACTTCTTGGGAATAGAAGTAGAACAAGATAAAAATGGGATTTTTATCTCACAGGCAAAGTATGTTAATGAGGTGCTTGAAAGATTCAACATGCAGGAAAGCAAAGCAGCAATCACTCCCACAGTGATGGGATTAAAACTCAGCAGAGAGGACAGCAGTAAGGATTTTGATCCTAGTTTATACAAAAGCATAGTTGGCAGCCTTATGTATTTGACTGCAACTAGGCCGGACATAATGCATGCTGTTAGTTTGATTTCTAGGTTCATGGAAAAGCCAAAGGATGAGAAAATATGTGGCAGCTACAGCAGCAGCTTGTCAAGCAGTTTGGATGAGAAAAATGTTGAGAAGCTTATGTCAAGAACAGGTAAAAGGGACAGTGATCTTTTCTGACAATAGCTCAGCTATTGCATTGTCTAAAAATTCTATTTTTCATAAGAGGACTAAACACATTGACACCAAGTTTCACTTCATACATGAATTGATTAACAATGGTCAGATAGTTTTGCATCATTGCAGAACGGAGGATCAATTTGCTGATATCCTCACAAAGCCACTTGCGCAGAAAAGCTTTGAACATTTCAGAAAATGCTTGGGTATGCAGGAAAACCCAGCAGTTGAAATTAAGGGGGAGTGTTGGAGTAATTTCCAACTGCCGGAACGTGTTGCAGGCGGCAGCACCGTCGATCAACGCACAGGGTTAATGCGGCAGCAGATTGATGGAGATCGACGGAATACGGGGGGTCAAATAGCGTGGCGGTTAACGAATGGGCACCCCCCTATAGTTGAATTTCCAATCGCGGTTAACCGGGCGATCAACGGCCATGGTGAACTACAGGGGCTCACCCCAGCTGCTGCGTACGGACAAAGGGCAGCCCCCGTAACCACCAGGAGAGGTGGATCCGCCCACGTGCACCACCCGCGCGCCACCGTTCCGCCACCACTGCAAAAATTCACCGCTGCCAACAATTCAAATTTGACATAAAAAAATTTTAAAACGGTGCAGACAGAATTTATGGCACCATTAATGTTTTATTCAAGCGGCCATATTTGGGTAATTTTTGTCAATGAATGACATTAATTCCTTTTAGATATTTTTTTATAAATATAGAACAGAGATGCAATGTATTTTTTTTACACGCACAGAATGTTTTTATGCATAGCAGTGCTTTGAAAAAAAACAGTGAGTTGATTTAAAAAGACAGAGAGTGTATTTTTAAAATAATACACAACAGTGTATATTTAAAAAAAAACAGAGTGAGTTGTTTTTTTTTGTAAAAACAGTGGCAGTGAATGAAAATAATTCACACAACAGTTTTTTTTTATAGACAGAGAAAGTTTTTTTTGTTTTGGAACTGTGCTTAGAAGTAGTCCAGCAACAGTTGTAATCCCTCTGAGAGAGGAAGAAGTTGTAACAGTTTTTTTTTTTGAAGAAATTGAATTTTTTTTGTGGAAACTCTGTCACTGTGAGTGCAAATTTTAAATATTTTCTCTGTGTTAGAGAGGGAGTTTATTTCTCCATTTTAATTTTGGAATTCTTCAATTTTCCAACAATAGTTGCATGCTGTTATCATAGTATTTGGATGCGTGCGTATTTGGATGCATGCTTTTATCTTTCTGATAACTTCTTAAAGATGTACGGTTCTTAATGTATTTTGACTATTGCATATCTTAAGTTTGCCTATCCTAAAGGTTAAGGTATGTAAAGATGTATTTTATTGATACATATGTAATGAGTATGATTACATAAGTAAGTAACTAGAAATAGTGAACATTATGAAATGTTAAAGGAAGTGAAGAAAGTGAACTTGCTTCGATTAACCTTGGAGATATTTAGGTGAATTAGAAATTAACCATACTATTTCTTCAAAAAGTTGAATATGTCTTTGCATAAGACATGCATAATTTTATTTATCTTTTTCGTGAAGAAAATACTAATATCTATTTTATTGATTCCTTGGAAGGAATGTTGGAATATAATTTCCAACTGGTTGAATAACCAGCAGATCGACGGCAGCATGGTTCATCAGCGCGGAGGATAAACAACGAGCAGATTGGCGGAGATCGACCGTGTGAGGGGGGTTGAACAACGCGACGGTTAACGGGAGTGTACCCCCCCGCAGTTGACCTAATGATCTGGGTTGACCAGCCGATCAACGGCTGTGGTTTATTACGGGGGCTCACCCATTTGATGTGTACGGTTAGAACCATACCCCTCGTAACCACCAGGAGAGGTGGCTCCGCCCATGCTCCACCACTGCGCACCACCGTTCCGCCACCACCGCAAACTTTTCCACCGCTGCCACGAATTCAAATTCGACATAAATTTGTTTTAAAACGGTGCTGACAGAATTTATGGCACCATAAAAGTTTTTTCAAGCGGTGATATTTGGGTGATTTTTGTCAATGAAAGACATTAATTAAAATGATATATTTTGTTTATATATACATAGAACAAAATTGTTTTTTTTTTTTTTTAAGACAGTGAGAGCAAAATTTAAAATAATACACAGCAGCGTATATTTTATAAAAACACAGTCAGTTGTTTTTAATAGATAGAGAGCTGTTTATTTTTTTTTAGAGAGACAGGAAGTTTATTTCTTGTTGAGACAGAGATTTTATGTATGCACTGTGTTAGGAGCAGTTAGCAGTTTGTAATTCCCTATGTGTAGAGGAAGAACTTGTAATAGATTTTTATGGAATAAAAATTTTGTTTTATAGAGTTGAAAACTCTGTTTTCTGAGATTATATTTATTTCTCTGTGTTGTGGAGGAGAAGTTTTATTTCTCCATTTTAATTTTGGAAATTTTCAATATTTCAACATGGTATCAGAGCCAATTCAGGCTATTTGAAGGTCAAATAAGTTGAAGAAAAGGAATTCGTTATTGCAGAAGCCTCTCCAGTAGAGTGAAGGTTCAGACAAGAAGAATTCAAAGGTAATTCTCTATACAATTTTGTGTTACTATTGCAGTACAGTTAGTTAATTTTAAAACACACAGTCAAGTGTTTTTGAATCATAGTTAAGAGTGCAGAATGGCTAGAGCCAGCACTGGTATATGTATGGGAAATATCCATCTCCCACAATTTAATGGGAAAAATTATGACTACTGGTCAATAACTATGAGGGCCTTATTTGTCTCCCAAGACTTATGGGAATTTGTTGAGGATGGATTTTAAGAGCCAGCAGATGAACATGAGTTTAATTTATTAACTCAGGCAATAAAAGAGATTCTGAAGAGCAATAAGAAGAAAGATGCCAGGGCTCTTTTCTTCTTGTATCAAGCAGTGCATGAGAGTGTGTTTCCGAGGATAGCAGTAGCTAAGAGATCCAAAGAAGCATGGGAAACTCTCAAGACAGCTTATCAGGGTATGGAGAAGGTGAAGACAGCAAAACTTCAGTTACTGAGGAGAGAATTTGAGACTCTCTGTATGAAAGAGTCAGACACTATTGACTCATTCTTCACCCATGTGATTGGAATGGTCACACAAATAAGATCTCATGGAGAGAATCTTGAGGACAAGAGGATTGTTGAAAAACTCTTGAGGAGTCTACCCTCAAGATTTGATGTGATTGTCACCACCATAGAGGAGACTAAGGATCTCACAAAGTTTTCAGTAGATGAGCTACATGCATCACTGATGACCCATGAACAGAGATTGAGTAGGAATGAAAAATCATCTCTTGAGCATGCTTTTAAGACCCAGATGTCTTTCGGAAGAGGAAGAGGGCAAGGCAGAAGCCAAAACAGAGGTGGAAGGAATAGTCCAGCAAATGCTCAAGGAAGGAGCAACAATCCAAATCAGCATCAAGGCCAAGGCAATAGCCAGCAGAGTGATCAGCAGAATGATCAAGGACAAAGGTATGATAAATCCGATGTTCAATGTTACAATTGTAAAAAATATGGTCATTATGCTAATGAATGTAGAAAGAAGAAACAAGATATGAGAAGTGGAACTAGTGCAAATTTCACAAAAGAAAATAGTAGCCAAAACAATTTGTTTTTAGCTTGTAATATGGCTGAAGAAAAGAATGAGGATTTATGGTTTCTAGACTCTAGTTGTAGTAACCATATGAGAGGAAAAATAGCCATGTTTTCTATGTTAGATGAAAGTGTGCAGTCACAAGTCACACTAGGAACTGATAGCAAAGTTTCTGTTATGGGAAAAGGAGATGTGAATGTTTTAACAAGATTAGGTGCAAAGAAATCCATAGCAGATGTTTATTATATCTGAAATGAAACAAATTTTCTATATTGATGCCTTGTCCATAAGGGGAGAATGTGTTTTCATTATTACAGATGAGTGGTTTGTATCAATATAGAACAGAAACCACCCAAAGCACCACATTATTGTCAAGTGAAGATGACAAGGGTGATGATGTCTCTCTCTAACAGAGCAGACTAATGAATGATAACGAGAAGCAACACATGCATAGGAACCTTCCCTGCCGAAACAAAAAGATGATAATTGATAGAGGTGGTAACTCTGATTGGGGATGACTCAACTTGGATACCTGAATTTGTTGAATTAAAGAATGCAAGTGGTTTAACATCAGATAGAGAACCATTAACCTTTTGTGAAGGTTGTATTCTTGGGAAACAACACAGAGAAAGTTTTCCTTCCGGGAAAAGCATAAGGGCAAAAGCACCCTTAGAGATTGTCCACTCAGATGTGTGTGGACCGATGCAAACTCCATCACTTGCTAACAGCCACTATATCTTAAAATTTATAGATGATTTTACAAGAAAAACTTGGGTTTACTTTTTGAAAAACAAAAGTGAAGTGTTTGAAAATTTTTGCAATTTCAAAGCACTTGTTGAGAAACAAAGTGGGCTGCATATCAAAGTCTTGAGGACTGATAGAGGAGGTGAGTATATATCTAAAGATTTTCTACGTTTTTGTAGAGAAAATGGTATTCATAAGCAGTTTACCACTAGATATACTCCGCAGCAAAATGAAGTAGCCGAAAGCTAGAACCGAACCATAATGGACATGGAGAGGAGTATGTTAAAGGCAAAGCATTTGCCTAATGATTATTGGGCTGAAGCTGTACATTGTGTAGCGTAAATCTTGAATAGATGTCCTACAAAAGCAGTTATGAACAAACCGCCAGAAGAGGCATGGAGTGGCACAAAGCAAAGTGTCACACACATGAAGGTTTTTGGATGTGTGGCTTATGCACACATTCCGGATCAGCTAAGGAGGAAATTAAACAGCAAGGGGGAGAAATGTATTTTCATTGGATACAGTGAGGAATTCAAGGCATACAGGTTATATAACCCATCCACGAAGAAGTTCATTGTGAGCAGGGATGTTCAGTTCATTGAAGAGGAAGCTTGGGATGGAAGCATAGAGAAAACAGTGAATGTAAAACACTGTTTATCTCATGATGAAAATGAAGATGAGTTCGCTGAAATACATCCCCAAACAGCAACACCAACAAGAGAGCAGCATAGTACACCCTTGACGAGAAATGACAGTGCTTCTCCAAGCACACCGCAAAGAGGAAATTCAAGTGCTTCTTCAAGCATTTGTACACCTACTGAAAGAGGTAAGAAATTCAAAATTTTGAAAGAAATTTATGAACAAGATATAGCTAATGAAGGTATCAATTCTTTGTTTGCTTTATATTGTCATGTTGATGATCCTGTTCATTTCGAAGAAGCCATCAAGGATAAGAAATGGATAGAAGCTATGGATGAGGAAATAAATGCCATAGAGAGGAACAAAACTTGGGATTTGGTTTAACTCCAAAAGGTAAAGATGTAATTGGTGTTAAATGGGTCTACAAGACCAAAAGTAATGCTAAAGGAAAAATAGAGAGACACAAGGCAAGGCTTGTCGTCAAAGGCTATAAGCAAAAACATGGAATAGATTATGAGGAAAATTTCGCACCGGTTGCAAGAATGGAAACCGTGAGAGCAGTGTTTTCCATAGCAGCACAAAACAAATGGAAAGTTTACCAAATGGACGTGAAATCAGCATTTCTGAATGGAGTGTTAATGGAAGAGGTTTACATTGAACAACCTCTTGGTTATGAAAAGAAATGCCAAGAGAACAAGGTATGCAAACTGAAGAAAGCTCTTTATGGGCTGAAGCAAGCGCCAAGAGTGTGGTACAGTAGGATAGATTCATATCTACTGGAAAATGGTTTTGAGAAGTGTGAGGGAGAACCCACCCTCTACATCAAAGAAAAAGACGGTAAGATCTTGATTGTAGTCTTATATGTTGATGATGTTATTTTTACAGGTAATGATTATTTCCTTATTGAACATTTAAAAACAGTCATGAAGGAAGAATTTGAAATGACTGATATGGGTTTGTTGAAATACTTCTTGGGAATAGGATTAGAACAAGATGAAAGTGGGATTTTCATCTCACAGGCAAAGTATGTTAATGAGGTACTTGAAAGATTTAACATGCAGGAGAGCAAAGCAGCAATCACTCCCACAGTGATGGGATTAAAACTCAGCAGAGAGGACAGCAGCAAGGATTTTGATCCTAGTTTATACAAGAGCATAGTTGGTAGCCTTATGTATTTGACTGCAACTAGGCCGGACATAATGCATGCTGTTAGTTTGATTTCCAGGTTCATGGAAAAGCCAAAGGATGCACATTGGCAAGCAGCAAAAAGAATTTTGAGGTATGTTAAAGGTACTAAAAGGTTTGGTATTTTTTATACTACTTCAGAATGTTCATATTTAGTTGGATACATAGATAGTGATTGGGATGGAAGTGTTGATGATCGGAAGAGCACTTCCGGTTATGTTTTTCATATGGGTTCATGAGCCATTTCATGGGCTTCTAAGAAACAACCCATTGTAGCATTGTCTACAGCAGAGGTAGAATATGTGGCAGCTACAGCAGCAGCGTGTCAAGCAGTTTGGATGCGGAAAATGTTGAGAAGCTTATGTCAAGAACAGGTAAAAGGGACAGTGATCTTTTGTGACAATAGCTCAACTATTGCATTGTCTAAAAATTCTGTTTTTCATAAGAGGACTAAACACATTGACACCAAGTTTCACTTCATACGTGAATTGGTTAACAATGGTGAGATAGTTTTGCATCATTGCAGAACAAAGGATCAATTTGCAGATATCCTCACAAAGCCACTTGCACAGAGAAGCTTTGAACATCTCAGAAAAATCATGGGTATGCAGGAAAACCCAACAGTTGAAATTAAGGGGGAGTGTTGGAATATAGTTTCCAACTGTTTGAATAACCAGCAGATCGGCAACAGCATGGTTCATCAGCGCGGAGGATAAACAGCGAGAAGATTGGCGGAGATCGACCGTGTGCGAGGGGTCGAACAACGCGACGGTTAACGGGAGTGTACCCCCCCCCGTAGTTGACCCGATGATCTGGGTTGACCAGTCGATCAACGGTTGTGGTTTATTACGGGGGCTCACCCATTTGATGTGTACGGGTAGAACCATACCCCCCGTAACCACCAGGAGAGGTGGCTCCACCCATGCTCCACCACCGCGCGCCACCGTTCTGCCACCACCGCAAAATTTTCCACCGCTGCCACGAATTCAAATTCAACATAATTTTTTTTAAAACGGTGCTAACAGAATTTATGGCACCATAAATGTTTTTTCAAGCGGTGATATTTGGGTGATTTTTGTCAATGAAAGACATTAATTAAAATGAGATATTTTGTTTATATATACATAGAACAGAATTGTTTTTTTTTTTTTTTAAGACAGTGAGAGCAAAATTTAAAATAATACACAGCACTGTATATTTTATAAAAACACAGTGAGTTGTTTTTAATAGACAGAGAGCTGTTTATTTTTTTTGATAAAGACATGAAGTTTATTTCTTGTTGAGACAGAGATTTTATGTATGCACTGTGTTAGGAGCAGTCAGCAGTTTGTAATTCCCTCTGTGTAGAGGAAGAACTTGTAATAGATTTTTATGGAATAAAATTTTTTTTTTATAGAGTTGAAAACTCTGTTTTCTGAGATTATATTTATTTCTCTGTGTTGTGGAGGAGAAGTTTTATTTCTCCATTTTAATTTTGGAATTTTTCAATATTTCAACAAGGAACACGTTTAGTGCTATATTCCTGGAAAAAGGAATATGAGTTATAGATTTCTTGGAAAGGTTGCATGTCTAGATGAATACTTTTTGATTTAGGTGTGTACAAGGTTAAGCTAACCTTTTATTGTTTCCTAGTTTTATGCATAAAATAAGGTTAAAGGGAAGCATGAGAAACCACATGTAGAAAGACAAGGAAAGTAGGTTATATTAGCTTCTTTTGAAGAAGTAGGTTTTTGTTTACATGAGAATAATAACTAAGTGATGGTAGAATTCTAAAAAATGATAAGCTCTTGCATGTGAAAATAATAGTCATTATAGAGATATGTTATTTACATGGATAAAAGAACTATTCAGTTATATTTCTTTAGATGAACAAACTGTGTGATTACTTTTTATCATGATTATGATGTTAATTTCTTTTGAAAGAAGATCATGCGTAGACATGAAATATATGTAATAACTTTCATTGGAAAGAATATAAATATGTGTATGTGGGAAAGATAGCATGTCGTGCTAAACTACATTGGAAATGATTATTAGTATAATCTTTGAAAAAGAAGACATGTATTTGTATGTTTAATTGCATAGTTTTACAGAAAAGAAGACATATGTTTACATGCTCAGTTGCATTGAGATTTCCTTTGGGAAGACTCGTGAAGGAAGCTATGTGCTTAGTTGTGTAAGCACTCCTTTGGGGAGACTCCTTTGGAATATATATGCATTTGCATACATGGAAGAAACATTTATTATGTTAGCTTACATTTCATGCACTAAAAGTAATAGCTCAAGGGTTAGCTATTTTGACTAAATTATATAAATTGCATGCATGAATATCGTAACTAATGTATCAGTTTATTTAAATATATGCTAGGGAGATGTAGCTATTATCTTGCAGGAATGTGTGCTTATGCGACGGAAAACATTAGTTAATGTGATGACTTATAACTAGCACATATGAAGTATGTGTTGTTAAAGGGAGAATGTCAAGTTACTTTACCTGCATATCATGAATAAACATGAGTAGATGGAGAAACTAATATAGTATAGATATATGAAATGATTTATTATACTTTATGAATCTTGACATCAATGTACGTTGAAGGTAACATTAGCAGGGTATGATGGTGATATGTATAAATGAAATATTATTCTTAACAAGGTGGCAGGTAAATGATTATGGTTCATGCAGATGAGTGCGAACTACCGGATGATCCAGTGTACGATGGACCATTGTAGGTACATCCATGCCATCGAGATATGAAGATATGAAGACCAAAGGGTAAATGGTATCATATTTATTGTAATGGATTTAAGCTAGATATTTGTATATTTCCTTGTAAGATTTATAAACGATGGTTAAGGGATGGTCTGTATTATAAGCCATTGAGTGAGGGTTGATCACCCTCACGAGCGTTTAATAATAAAATTAAACGTTTGTTGTTTTTCACCCTACGGGGTTTCCAGGGTATATTGGTGTTCAATGATGTGATTGATTATTGTGTCAAGTTGATGATGTTGATTCCTTTCTTTGTTATGATGTTCATAATGGCAAGTATGTGATGACTACATGAATAATGAAATGAGTGGAAGGTTACATCCTACAGTATTATGTTAATGTACTGTAATGGAGGTTGTTAATGGTTAAGGAGCTTACTATTATTATTCTAAAATTACACTATGATCTGGTAAACATTCTATGTAATAATGAGCAAGGAATATTTAATAGTGAAGGGATAGTTATTCGTGAGTAACTTGTATAATTTTTTTTAACTCCTTACATTTCCATGTGAAGTTCGCGGTGTATGTTACAAGTGGTATCAAAGCTAAAGGTTGCAACACTAGTGCCTTTGAGATTTTTTAAGCAAAAAGAAATTGAGGTATGTTATAAACTGATTCTAAAGAGATCCGAGATGAAGTGCGCGTTGAACAAAGAGTTTCAAGAGATAAGTATTATTATCTTTCTTTTCTTGAAACAATAGTTTTTGCATTTATGGAAAATAGAATGCATACAAGTAAATAGCAATGAAGTTAGAGTTTCTTTAAAAAGTTCTTGAAAAGATTTCTATTATGTTAATGTTTTAGAAATATATTATTCCTAGAGATATACCATGGTAAAAAACCAAACTACTATGCTAGTTTTGCTGAGAAGAACCCATGTGAGTTCTTGCAAAGATTACTAGTATGTATCTTGAAAGGTGTGAGTAGTAGTAACACATAAATAAGTAAAATTTCTTGCCTTTATATATATCTTATTTAAGAAAATATAGGAAGCTTGATTTCTTTTAAAAGGGATTTTTCACTTGTGTGTTAAATGATAAGGAATCCAAGTTCTCTTCTTGAAAATAAATATAGGCTAAAGAGAATAACCTCTTGAATATACTACATTGCTAGATGGATTATGTCAACTTCTTGATTTAGGTATATTAAAGGTTAAGTTAACCTTGTTAGTGTTGCGTAGTTTTTATGCATAAAAGAGGCTATCTATGGTAAATTCTTGGAAGCAAAGCATAAGCAACTTGCATGTAGAATCATAGAGGAACAAGGTTCTTTGCTTGGATAGAAGATCTATTGAGTATGTGAGTACTTTATGCTATCATAACTATTATGTTAGTTTCATTTGGAGTAAGTTCATGCATAGGCATGCAATAGTTGTATTAGATTTCATCAGAAAGAACATAACTTTATATGTGGAAAATGATAACATGTTTTGTTATCATACTTTAGAAAATATTCTTTGGAAAAGAAGATGAATTACATGTACAAAAACTAAAGTAATGTTTTGGTTTCCTTGAAATATATACATGGCTAATGTGGGTATAATATTTTGAGAAAAAGGCATGTATTCTTATGTTTTATTCCATTAGTTTTATGGAAAAGAAAACCATGTCTTGCATTCCTATTATGTTATATGTCTTCGAAGAGGAATCATGAGTTTGCCTACTGGATTATGTTAAGTACTCTGTTGGGAAATTAATATTAGAATCTTTATGCATTGTATGCATAGGAACAACAACCAATGTGTTAGCTTTATTATATTTGCATGCTCCAAAGGCAAAAGCTGAAGTGGTGGGTCTTTTGTAAAAGTTTAAGTAAAGCGAATGCACATTATGTCATTTTCCATTAAATGAATTTCTAAATAGATATAGTGATTTGTCTTGTACGAATTTGTGCGTGTGTGAAAAATTTCATAATAATGTGGGAGTTATTTGACATGAATTGATAATTACTTACTCACACTAATGTAGAGATGTTAGAAGAAGGCAGATTGTGACATTGTATTCACATCTCATATATGCACATGAATAGGTGTTAAAGGATCACTCAAATATTGATTCTTTATTGATTAAGGCTTTATCTAATCATGCTATAAAATCTTGTCGATGCTGCTAAAAGAAAGCATTTTTGTAGAGGAGAAATGTGAATTTCCTGATGGGGATGAGTACTGCCGTAGGGAGAGAAGTTCTCCAAATGAAGTAGAGATAAGTATTTTATGTTATTTCCTTTAAAAATTTGAATTGTTATATATATGGCATTGCATGAGATTAGCTTCCATTTAAGAGAATTTTTAAAAAAGTATATGCTATTATAATATACTTTTTCTGCATAAGAATATGCATATGAGATTAATATGTGTATTATGCTTTATTTATTTAGGAAAGAAAGTATAAAAAACATGAAAGAAAAACAGTTACCTTTCATTTGAGTTTGAAAATAAGTAATTGTTTTTGCATGCAATAAAATTTCTAAAGTTACCATGCACTACTTTAAAAAGATGAATGTGTATAGTGACAGTGTGTGAAACTAATGCATGAATGAAAAAAATGAGGAAAGTACTTATATAAGATGATAGAGTGTTAAAATTAAAATAAGCCTCTTAATGGGTCAAGTTGTGAGACTTGACTATAATGACTAGTTGACTGACTAGTTTTTGCATGAGTCATCATGGATGCATTAAAATTATTAATAGCATTGATTAGTTATGAATGAATAACTAATGAAAGTTATATGCACGAATTGATTTTGACTAAAGCTATTTGAAAGTTGTGAACAATTGATTATGATAATTACTTCGTGTGTCAGTCTGTTGGAATAGAATATTATGGGAATTGGAAATGTTTACACTCATACCCTAATCGTTATTGACACATACGCATTAATGAATATTTGTATATACTTTTATGCATGACGACATTGTATGCATCACAACATTTTATGCATGAAATTAAAATGATTGCGTAGGATAATATGTGCTTGAGAAATGCATATTTACGATTAGCATTGTTTCTTATAGTAAGCATCAGTAGCTTAATGGAAACATAAAATCTGTGAAAATAAAACTTCGCAAACATTGCAATGTGAATTACAACAGTAAATGTTAAAGTATCATGTTTTCAATTTGCATGATTTTGTTAATTCGGAAATTATAATATACAACACATGTATGTTACTTCCAGGGGGGAAGTTGTGACAACTTCATTAAAGTTAACTAGTATTAACTAGTTAAAGACAATTTTTTTAATTTTCTTTTATTTGGCAAAAAAAAATAAAATTGTCACTGTTGATAAAGCAAATTATAAATTTTCTGAAATTAATTAATGAAAAGAAAATATTTTTAAGCTGATGGTAAAAATGTTTCCAAGAACAGGAGGTGGTTGGGGACAGCTGGAAAGACAGTTACCTAATCCTCTGAGGATAAAGTTGAATCCCAGAGGAGGAGTAGGCGTTCTGTGAAATTGGTAAAGGGGGAGTATTTTCTAGAGCTGGTTGGGACCAGTTGAAAATAACTTACAACAACCATTGTAAAACCAAAATTTCTAAGTGTGACTGGATTGGCCATCCAGAGGTCATAGCAGAAAGATCCACTGTTAACCTGTGGCACCATCCAGATTCTGGAGCTAGGGGCAAATGGAGGACGTAATAGCCTCCCTTGATGGTTGGGAGGACCACAGTTTGAAAGACTAAATTTCCATATAAGTATAAAGAATTTTTAATGTGCTGTGCTATTTTGGATTAATATGGAAATATTGATTGTCTGGATGTGAAAATGACTCGATTTGGTTGTGGAAACCAACTCCTATGGGTTAGGAGGAGCATTTTGTTTACCATTTTGGTTCTTATAATGGAACAAGTTAAGTAAAAGTTATGTGTTATATTGAAATGAAATATTGAATGTATAAGTCATTTATTTTATTACTAATTTGTTTGAATGTCTTAACAGAGGCTAGGATATGCCTATGGTGCATTGATTGACCATTGGTATGATTAGAGAGTTAGGTGCTCTCTGAGTAATTTTTGAAGTACTGTGTGGATGTCTTTAGTAGGAGCTAAGACAATGTGCACGTGATGCATTGATGAGAGGGTTGGTTCTCTCTGAATACTTATGGAATTACTTTGATTAAAACATCTCTTTATATTGCAATAATGTTTGATAGTTGCAAGTATTTTCGTTTTGAAATCTATGTGACTAATGTGATTGAATTGTTAGTCATACATTACAAGCTCTTTCCATGGAGTGTTGATGGGTTGTTCAACCATTCTTGGAGAGCTTGCGTAAAAGCCATCATTTTTTCCAATAGTAATTGGTAAATAATGGTAAGTTTGTATAGAAATTTTTCTATATTTTTATGAATTGAATAAGGGGTAAGCAATTAGAAATGGAAATGAAAATTTTCTTTTGTGCTATACAAGTTTATGAATATGGATAAGAACATTATTGTTTTAAATAATGACATTTAAGGAAACGAAAGTGTTTCATTGCCAAGGGGAAGGAACCCCTTTGAGTTGTTTATATTATTATATCATGAGTATAAGTTTAAGCTTCAGTAAGAGAAGCACATCGAGGATGGTGTTCTCTTAAGGGAGGGAGTATGTAACAGACCTCTTATGTAAACGATATGGTAAATCTATTTTTTTACTTTAACAGTTTTATCATGAAAATAAAGAAACAGTTAGAAGTAAAACAAGTTCGAGAAGGGTCATCCCCTGCTGTGAAATAGGAATATATGCCATTTTAGTTATATATAAAAAGTATGCAAATGGTTTTCTCTACAACATATCTGGTGACTGCGAGAGATTGAAAATGGCGATGGCAAAGGTTTTTCTTGTGAGCGTATGCCTTGTGTCCGAGTGAATGCGGCGATCAACATATGTGAGGAATGTTGTGTTGTTGTTAATAGTCTTTACTCTGTAGTGAAGTCCGATGCTGATTGGAAGGCATTCTGCAGCTGCATTATTCGGTTTGGTACCTGTAACACACGTACTCCAACAAACTCATGGGGATTCGCAGCTGGAGTTGTGAGGGAGAATGTGTTGAAGGATCAAGCTCTAGAAACGTGTATGTATTCTCATAGTATTTGGATGCATGTTGATATCATAGTATTTGGATGCGTGCGTATTTGGATGCATGTTTTTATCTTTCTGATAGTTTCTTAGAGATGTACAGTTCTTAATGTATTTTTGTTATTACATATCTTAAGATTGCATATCCTAAAGGTTAAGGTATGTAAAGATGTATTTTACTGATACGTATATAATGAATATGATTACATAAGTAATTAACCAGAAATAGTGAACGTTATGAAATGTTAAACGAAGTGAAGAAAGTGAACTTGCTTCGATTAACCTTGGAGATATTTAGGTGAATTAGAAACTAACCATACTATTTCTTGAAAAATTTAAACTTGTCTTTGCATAAGACATGCATAATTTTATTTATCTCTTTCGTGAAGAAAATACTAATATCTATTTTCTTGATTCCTTGGAAGGAACACGTTTGGTGCTATATTCCTAGAAAAAAGAATATGAGTTATAGATTTATTGGAGAGGTTGCATGTCTAGATGAATAATTTTTGATTTAGGTGTATACAAGGTTAAGCTAACCTTTTATTGTTTCCTAGTTTTATGCATAAAATAAGGTTAAAGGGAAGCATGAGAAACTACATGTAGAAAGACAAGGAAAGTAGGTTGTATTAACTTCTTTTGAAGAAGAAGTAGGTTTTTGTTTACATGAGAATAATAACTAAGTGATGGTAGAATTCTAAAGAATGATAAGCTCTTGCATGTGAAAATAATAGTCATTATAGAGATATATTATTTACATGGATAAAAGAACTATTCAGTTATATTTCTTTAGATGAACAAACTGTGTGATTACTTTTTATCATGCTTATGATGTTAATTCCTTTTGGAAGAAGATCATGCACAGGCATGAAATATATGTAATAACTTTCATTGGAAAGAATATAAATATGTGTATGTGGGAAAGATAGCATGTCGTGCTAAACTACATTGGAAATTATTATTAGTATAATATTTGAAAAAGAAGACATGTATTTGTATGCTTAATTGCATAGTTTTACAGAAAAGAATACATATGTTTACATGCTCAGTTGCATTGAGATTTCCTTTGGGAAGACTCGTGAAGGAAGCTATGTGCTTCATTGTGTAGGCACTCCTTTGGGGAGACTCCTTTGGAATCTATATGCATTTGCATGCACATAAGCAACACTTATTATGTTAGCTTACATTTCATGCACTAAAAGTAATAGCTCAAGGGTTAGCTATTTTGACTAAATTATGTAAATTGCATACACGAATATCGTAACTTATGTATCAGTTTATTTTAAATATATGTTGGGGAGATGTAGCTATTTTCTTGCAGGAATGTGTGCTTATGTGACAGAAAACATTAGTTAATATGATGACTTATAACTAGCACATATGAGGTATGTGTTGTTAAAGGGAGAATGTTAAGGTACTTTACTTGCATGTCATGAATAAACATGAGTAGATGGAGAAACTACTATAGTATAGATATATGAAATGATTTATTATACTTTATGAATCTTGACATCAATGTACGTTGAAGGTAACATTAGCAGGGTATGATGGTGATAGGTATAAAGGAAATATTATGCTTAACTCGATGGTAGGTAAATGATTATGGTTCATGCAGATGAGTGCGAACTATCGGATGATCCAGTGTACGATGGAACATTGTAGGTACATCCATGCCATCGAGATATGAAGATATGAAGACCAGAGGGTAAATGGTATCATATTTATTGTAATGTCTTTAAGCTAGATATTTGTATATTTTCTTATAAGATTTATAAACGATGGTTAAGGGATGGTCTCCCTTATAAGCCATTGAGTGAGGGGTGATCACCCTCACGAGCATTTAATAATAAAATTAAACATTTGTTGCTTTTCACCCTACGAGGTTTCTAGGGTATATTGGTGTTCAATGATGTGATTGATTATTGTGTCAAGTTGATGATGTTGATTCCTTTCTTTGTTATGATGTTCATAATGACAAGTATGTGATGACTACATGAATAATGAAATGAGTGGAAGGTTATATCATACAGTATTATATTAATGTACTGTAATGGAGGTTGTTAATGGTTAAGGAGATTACTATTCTTATTCTAAAATTACACCATGATCTGGTAAAAATTCTATGTAATAATGAGCAAGGAATATTTAATAGTGAAGAGATAGTTACCCATGAATAACTTGTATAAAAAAAAATTAACTCCTTACATTTCCATGTGAAGTTCTCGATATATGTTACATAAATTAAAATTATTACAATATTTTTATTAAATAATCTTAATTTAATAAGTTGTATACTAATTCTACTTATATTTCAATAATCTTAAGTTCGTAGCTGCTCTTCATATTATTATAGGCACCACTATATAATAACTGGATTTCTGTCTAGAATTTTGTAATAAAAAAACAACTGCTCTTATCCTTTGACATATTATCTTATTGGTAATTTTACAGGTATATCCCAGAAGTGAATAGGCTGGCATAGAGCTCTTCACAACCTCATAAATTCAAAGTTGATAGTCAGAAGGCACAGCCAAAATGGCAGCTATTGCTGCTCACTTATAAATAAATCTACTAGTGAGGAAATACCCAACTTAAATGGAAATGTTTGCCTGCCATTATTTAAATTTTAAAAACTATATAATATAATATTAATATTATATATATAACATAATATTAGTATTATATCAATAATATATAATATATAATATATGTATTTTCATAATATAGAATTTTAGATATATTTAATATATTTAAAATGAGCATATTAATTATGTTTAACATATGTCTTTTTTGTGATTAGGTATGATTTAAATGTCTAGATCTATCTTAACATTGAATCTATAAAGGTTTAAATATTTCAAAGTGAAAATTTCTTTTTTGAGTGTGAATTTTAAGGAAAAATTTGAACATCTAAAAATTTGATCAGTTGATAAATCTAAAATTAAAATGAATCTAAACTAATAAATTTAATAACTTCATTTTAAATCAAATTCCTTACTCATCTAATGCTCTCAACATATTAAAATGTACTCTTTGTCAAAATTTCATAAAAACTCGAAAATAATTCATTAAAAAAATTAATAATTCAACCCTAATCAAGTGGAGGATCATATTTGCCTCTGTATCAACCAAATATTGTAAAAATATTCAGCGTTAATGTGCACAATGCTCACAAACGTAATTAAGAAACCATAGCAAGATTTTTAAGCCTAACCAATGCCAAATAAAATATGTTCACTGCACTTGCTGGAGACCATCCCATAGTTTCCCCGGCTCAAAACTAAAAAGAAGAGGGATTTATAAGAAATGTTGAAATTGGCAAACTCGGAGGATATTTTATTTTCTCTTTACGGAGGGTTAGAACCGCTAGCAGCAACGAAAACCTTCAAAAGAAACCTGTAAACAACTCAGAATTCCCGTAACCTTAATAGAATGAACTTCCCACTATGATTCAATAGCTTTCAATCCAACCTGAAATTACATTTCGCATAATTATTTTGTGCATTCTTGATCTCCAAGGCTCACGGTTTAGTATTTAACAGAATATATCGAATGAAGCTACAATTACAATAAATGTGAATTTTATGATGTAGATTGATATGTCGATTCTCCCTCCTCATTTCGAAACGGTGGTGGAGTAACCAGGCAAGCAGTATTTTAAGATTTTATAAATGACGGTACAGGTGGTTTTTCATGAACCAAATTTTCAGATCTTTTAAGTGATTTGTTTGCATTCTAGAAATCTGGTGCAGATTGTAGTTGAAATGAAATTTCTATGGTTCCACATGTGAGACTCTTACTGTATGTGTGTTAGGTAGGATAACTTTCACAAGTTAGTGGTGAGTAGGTGGACACTTAGAGATAGAACCTGTCTATGTGGGGTGCCCTTCAATATCTTATTATAAAGTATAAATAATGTTTTTCTAAACAAAATTAAACCATAAAAATATGTTTTATAGAAATTAAAACAAATGAAAAAAAGATGATTAATATAAAAAATTTAAACGTAATTAAGAGAAAAAGGATCATTAATATAAAAAACTTAAACATAGTTAAGAGAAAAACATTTTCATTGGGAAAATTTCTTGTCAAATTCCAACCCTGACTACATCCATTGGTCTTGGATTTTAAAAATTATGAAAAAAGATATTACAACTAAAATCAGCATTATTATTGTATATGACATATTTTACACACATTTGGACCATTAACATTAATGAATAGTGCCTCAAAAATATCCCCCAATAATTATAGATTGCCATGGGCATAAGTTTTTCCCTTGAGTGACATGGAAGGAAGAAACAATGAAACACAACCTTTTAATGCGATGGCCTTTCATGATATGGTAATTACAAAATTCGAAGGACTAAAAACATAATATTTTTAATAAGGATGTTAGATACTAAATACGGTTGGAAACGTGGAGCACTAGGTGAATCCATACTGTGACATGTTATACTATTTTTATCAATTTTAATTTCTCTATTGAATTATGCATCAAATAAACAACAACACATTAAATCATGACATTATATAAATAAGGATCTAAATATTAACATATTAAAGTATAATCACATTATTATACATGAAGCGCAAAATATCCAGTGGAAAATTTCTCTATGACTGTTACAGAGCAATTTGTCACTGTCCCTGCAATTCCCCATCCCGCACATTGGAGGGATTATTCCGTGACCTGTGAACAGTGACATAACCTGAAAACACTTTCATGGCATTCCCCTAGAGATGGAATTTCATTCCCCTGAAGACATCTCCTTGTGAAAAACCCTAAAAATAGTATTTTCACCCTTGGCACGACTAGCCAGTGTTATACCCGCGCCAATGGGGGAAATCTTCCAAAGAGGGCGCGCCAATTGACGCTCTGTCTCAGAGTCGCACTCATGCTAGGATTAATAAAGGGTGTTTTTTAAAAATAAATGGTGGAAGATTGACTCCAACCAACTCCTGAACTGGTCTCTAAATTGAGTCGGGACGTTTGGCTCTGGATTTCCATGTAGAGGAAGTAGTTTGCCACCTTTCATGGAAGCTTCCTTGAGGATAGGGCGAATCCCATGATTGTAGGGATCCCAACTCCTCTTCCACCATCTATATAAGCTTGCCATTTCCCTTTGCAAGTTAATCTCCAAGAATCTCCAAGAGCCTTCAGAATGCTGCAAGAGCTTTGATAGTCTTCATAGTGCCAAATCCATAGCAAGGAGATTGACGATCGAAAAGAGAGGCTTGTCCCCATTCCCGACAAGCTTAACTGAGACGTATTCCGTTGACGACCCGTCGAAGGAAGTTTCAGCGTCAGAGCCTGGTTGTATTTTCCTTTGATGAATTAATGATAAACGACTATTGGTTATGGTTCCACTCGTATTGTTCATTATGATATTGAGTTGTGTCTTCTTTGACTGATACATAATTGCATATATCGGGATTTACGCTTTTGTTTGTCGTGTTTCTTATGTATGCAGGTGTTCGATTGCGGTGAGCGAGAGGATTGTGATTTGCTGGAACAAGGAAACGGAAGCGTCATCTTCTCTATGAACAACAGCGTTGGAATTGAGGTAGGCTTTATTTGCAAGTTAGTTTATTGCAATTAGGAACCTGCGCCTTAGCGTGATACGATTGTTGCTAGACCCGATCTGGGCTAGTAGGGATCGCCTTTGTCTGCAGAGGGGATTTACCTCCACAACAAATTGGTGTCTCCACTAGGGAGTTAGCTTGTTGTTTGCTTTATAAACTACAGATGGAGCTTGAAGTTAGCCAGATAGCCTTCGAAATGCTCTTGCGCTGCATTAGCGAAAGTAGATGAATGCTGCTTCAGTCAATCTCCAGTCTAGTTTATGAACTGAACACTTGGAGTATTGTCTTGTCTTTTCGGTCGATTCTTGACTTTTCTTACTTGATCAGCTCTTTTGGCTGGCTCTTTCTGTGTGTTTGGCTTTGTTTAGCTTTACCATCACTAGTCTATTCCTTGGATTGCTATTTTTTATTTTTCCATAGTAAACTCGACTGACGTGCTTATTAGCCTGACAGTCGCGCCCATTGGTTCATGTTGCTAGTGTATTACCCGTGCCAATCCTGTTCTGGCGCTAGATTTCGCCTTACAGTCGCACCAATCCTGTAAGGTGCTAGGGTTTACTCTATTTTGAGCTTTCTGAGCTTGATCTGTGTGTTTGGTTTCATTTTTACGACTGCTTGAGTGTTCTGGAGCCTTGTTTGACTGACTGTGACCTTCATCATTTGGTTGTTTGCCCGTTTCTATCGATTTTACATTCTAGCCCTAGGGCATCTAGGTGTTATTGTGTGTCAAGCCTCCCATGGGAGTTTTTGGTTTCTATCTATTTAGTCAACTTTGTGATTGCTTCTCTGCATTCGTTTGGTGGTTTTCTATCGTTTTATTGCGTTATTTGAGCGATTGGCTTCTTCTTCATTCTAATTCTTCTTTGTCTCGCTTTGAGCCTAGATTACATGGTTCATTTGAGTCTTGGAGATTCTGCTTGAAGTGGTGAGTCTGGTCTTGGTTGGGAGAAATTCTTTGTTTTTTCATTTTTAGGCATTGGCGCTTGTTGTCAGTTAGCAACCCGCGCCAATTGGCCATTGGTGCTAGTTGTCAGTGAGAAAGTTGCGCCAGTTGGCGCTAGTTTCACATACCAAAGTCATGCCAATTTCAGGGTGTGTGAAAATTGAGATTTTTTCCCTAAATCCTTCACCAGTGTGTCTTTCCCTTCCAGTCTTTTCACTGTATGAGCATAGATTACATTGCTCATTGTTTGAAATGTCTTATTTCCATGATTTTTTGATGAAAAAGGGAATGAATGCCTTGTTTTGATCTCTTGCTTTGGAAGTCCTCTTTTTGTTTGACCTCATATGTCTTGTCGCCTTTTGAGGGATTTCGTGACAAAGTGTTTGAAACAACGATTGCATTCTTAGTGTTTGTTCACATCTCTTTTGCATTCATCCTTCATTAAGGAGATTTGCATTCTTTTAGTTTTCGTCTCATAGTTTTCTTTTCATTAAAATGCATTAGATCAAATTGCATTGAAAAGTATTTTTTGAGATCCATCATTGAACTTAGATTACATTGTTTAATGATTGAAAACTAGAAATTGCTTTGATTGCATTCTCTTTTATTAAAAGTATGCATTAAGTAGATTCTCATTTCATCGAAAAATGCATTGAGTGCATTCTTATAATTTGAAAAGGAAAAGGAAATTGTGCATAGATTAAAATTGCATAGTTTTTGAAAAAGAGGATTCCGCATAGATCACATTGCATTATTCGCATCGTTGAATATTTGAAATTACTTTTGGATAGTGAAAGTCATCTAGTTTTGAAAAAATTCATTTACAGTATTGTTGTTTGTTGCATCATTGTTTTAAGCTCTTCCCTTAACTTTATAGCATTCATCGAATTGAAAGATTTATTTTATCATATAGGAGATTTTGAGACATAACACGTGCTAGGGCCTGAAAATTGAAACATAATTGAAGATTAACATTAAAATTTATTCAATTTACACTAAGGCAACATTGAAACATTAACGAAACATTTAGAGGTTTAGGTTAGAGACGTGTTCCGGCGTCGTTAAACCTAGTAGCTATCGTTCGCCTCTTGGCTTTAGACAAAAATAGTACGGACTTGTGCTCCCCGTACTGTCGTGTATATAAAGGGAGACCCCACTAGGTTGCTATCCTTTATCCATAGGAAGCCGAGTCTTCCGCCCTATACTCGTGATACACCGGACATAGCATTCGGGGAGATTGTCTGCACGTACATCAAGTCCTTGGTTGATTTCTCTTTCATTTTGAAACCAAGGTGTATATTGTAGTTCACGGTTATTTGGTACACCCTTTGCCTAGAATTCTAGAGTAGTCATTTTGATCTTTTCTGACTCCTTAAATTTGAAAAGATCATCAAGCGCTTGTCCTTTCATGCTTGCTTCAAAACTGAAAGAGATAGAGTCACCTATCATCCGTTTCTCAGCTCTTAAAACATGAAGCGGTGAAATTTCTAAGTTTAAATGTGGTAAAATAAATTACCCGCGATCACATGCCCTTTTAGACTTTGCTTGTTGGTCGTTCGATTGCGTGCCTTGGTTTTTAGCCCATGTGCGGTTTTGAGTTGTTGATGGTAACTTTTCCAGAGTTCACCAACCAAGGAATCCCCTCCGATGGGAATCATGGTCATTTTCCTCCTTTTGAAAATGTTGGTGCTTTTTATATGGCAACGTTGTCCCTTCCTGGGTTAACTGTTGGGTTGCCTTTTTGGTTGTTTCCAACCTCTGTGGTCCCAAATGTCTCAGCTACTGTTCAATCAGTTCCTCCACCTGAACAACATCATGTTGATTCTAAGGTGGACCTCTCCCCTTCTTCGCCTGTTTCTGCGTCCTCCTCTTCTACTTTGCCTGGTGAAAGTCTGGATTTGAGTAACCAGGTGGCTAAGAAGAAGAAGAAGAAGACAAAGAAGAAGAAGTCTAATAAGAGAGAGGCTAAGGCTGCAGTTACTACTTTCGAAACACCTCCTCTTGATAAACCTTCCAACCCTCCGCGGAAAGTCAAGTTCCCTTGCATGTTGTGCATGGGAGACCATCTTCTTCAAGATTTCCCTGGCATTCCCAACGTGCTTGAAGTATGGTCCAACGGTCGTCCGCCGTTTCCTTTGGCTTTTGGGAGTCAGGCTGGGGGCACATCTTCAACTAGTGCTGGTAAGGCTCCTAAGAAGCAGGGTTAGATTACCAATCCCTGTAAGTTGTGTGAAGGGCACCATGCCATTCACCTTTGTCCATATATGGATGAAGCCAAGCGAGTTTTGGACAACTCAGTTGTTCCTACACCATGCCTCCCAGTTGGTTATAAGCAGCTATCTTTGAGTCCTCTACCAGCTGATCCTACGATTGGTCAAGAGTCATCCTTGGTCGACCCCGCTCCCCCGGAAATTCAAATTCAAAAATCCATTCCCGACCAACCATTGGTTGTGGGATCGGTTGAGGTGGCCCCGTCCATGGTGCACCAAGTATTTTCCGTTGAGAGTGGATCTCACACCCCTCATTTTCTTCTTGTTTCTTCAGATTCCTCGGACTTGGAGAAATATTCTCCTATCCCTACATCTCAAGAAGCTACTCCTTCGCTTCCCTTGATGGAGGTCCCGGAGGATACCCCTCCCACCTTTGAGATGGAGGTCATGGAGGATGCTCCTTCTTCTTCCGTAACATAAGGGGAAGACCATCTTCATTCAATGGTAGCCCCTCCGAGTAGATTGGTCGCTTCCTTTGACTGGAATCGATTTGTAGGATACCGCCTTCCGTCTTATGTGCCTTTTGAGATCACGGTACAAACCTCTGGTCTGGTCGTACCTAGCACTGTTATAGATGTAGGCGCGTCTGTTATTTTTCTATCCTCAACTACTTGGCAAGCTTTTGGTTCGCCTCCGCTTGTGCCTATTACGCAGAATCTGTTGACGTTTAACAGAAGAACTAGTTAACTGTTAGGGATCCTTCCAAGGTTACCTGTTACTTTGGGAGGTAAAACTGTCCATATGGACATGATGGTTGTTCCAAGCCCCTTGGATTTCAATCTGCTCTTGGCATGAAATTACACCTATGCCATGGGAGCGCTCGTCTACTCCCTTTTTCGTGTGGTCTATTTTCCGCATGAAGGACAGATCGTGACCATTGATCAGCTTTCGTTCTTTTGTCTTGATATGGCAGCTGGCCCGCCATCATCCTTTCTTGGTTTTTATCCACTTTTTGTATCTGCCCCACTGTAGGTCAACTATGTGGCTACCTACCCTGTGTCTGTACCCAGTGATTGTGCCATTGTGCATCAGGTGCTGGGGGCATTGGGTCCTGACTTCCGAGATGTTTTTCTCCCATCCGATGCGGAACTATTGGATGTGATGACTTCTTATTCATCATGATGAAGTCTGTCTGGAGCAGAGTTCCTTGTCTTGTGTCAAGCTCCTTAAAAAATGAAACAAGGTTGTTGGATCAAAGTTCCTTGTCTTGTGTCAAGCTCCTTAAAAAATGAAACAAGGTTGTCAGAGCAGAGTTCTTTTTCTTGTGTCAAGCTCCTTAAAAAATGAAACAAGCTGGTCGGAGTAGGGTTCTTTTCCTTGTGTCAAGCTCCTTTAAAAATGAAACAAGCTGGTCAGATCAGGGTTCTTTTCCTTGTGTCAAGCTCCTTAAAAAATGAAACAAGCTGGTTGGAGCAGAGTTCCTTGTCTTCTGTCAAGCTCCTTAAAAAATGAAACAAGGTTGGGGAGTAGAGTTCCTTGTCTTGTGCCAAGCTCCTAAAACAATGAAACAAGCAACTACGAGGACAGATCTTTTAATGTGTCAACCTCATTAAAATAATGAAACACGTTCTTGTTCAATTCGAGTCTTTGATCAGATCTCGTAAAATCCCAGTCGAGTCTTTCTTAGATCTCATAACTTGAACCTTCACTCCCTCCATCTGTTTACTCAGGTGCATGAATGCCAGGCTTGGGGGGCATGTACCTCAGTTTGAGCACCATCTTTGAGGCATGTGATTTTTCAAGCATATTTTGTTTCCATTTCAAGCTTGTGTAAAAATGAAACCGATTTCAAGCATAGTTTATCTTTGTTTCAAGCTTGTGTAAAAATGAAACCAACTTCAAGCAGAGTTTCCTAATTTCAAGCTTGTGTAAAAATGAAACCATTCCCATTTTACCTCTCGTGATTTCCATTTTATCGGCCTATTTTTCCAGATGAGCCTTGGTTTTCTCATTTTATCATCCCCATCTACTCGGTCGATCATACACCTTCACTTGATTTTGTTACCCATTCCTGAGGAACCGCTGCGATGAGTGGTCTTGTTGCTTGACCTCTTCAACTTTGTTGTTTAGTAGTTCATCATTATCGGAACTAGTTGGTACCCTTTACACCACTCGTTCCTCTAGGAGGAGTCACCTTTCAGCTCTTTTTTGACTCTCTAAACATGAAAATATTGTCGAGTCCCTTGTCATTTCGATCTCATTAAAGTGGACACAAAACGACATCTACCCAGTATACGTTTACCCCTTTTTCGGGCTGGGATAGATTACTTACGAAAAAGGAATACCCTAGCCTATCGTGACTAGGAGGTTTTCTCAGACATAGTTTTCTACCTTTTCGGATCTGAGGAACTATTTACGAAAAGGGACTGTTGGAGTTTACTTTTCCGATGTCTTTTCAAACTCTCTAAATATGAAAAGACGTCGATTTCTTCCTTTGTCAGGCTCGTTAAACCCTGATGACATCGGATCAAGTCGTAATGACGATATTCGAGCTCCTCCTTCCTAGGTCTCATTAAATGTACTAGGATGGATTCGTCCAAAGGACAGACTTATATGACAAGCATATGGTATCCTCTTCAATATTGTGTAAAAATAAAGAGGTACTCGCTAGAAATGGTGGGGGAAAATGGAACCAACATCATTGTTGTGTCATTAGTATGTCACTCTTGAACATGGCACTTGTCTGCATTCGTGTTGGTTTGGGGACATCTCATCTTGTTTTCCACTTGCCTCCGTGGGTTTGGGTGATCCCTTTTGGCCTCTCATCTGCTCTTTGCCTCGTCATCATGACCTCTGATATTTTGATGTCAAATACTGCCAAATCCACTTTCATGCCGCCTATATGTTCAAGAGAATTTGACCTCTGCAAGTATCAACCTTCCGTTGATTCTCATCTGATCCTGATTCAGAAAGACATTATGTTCCTCTGTCTCGTGTCGATGATGTCGGAAACATTATGGCCCACCTTCGATCAAGGTCACTTCCTGTCAACTTCAGATCATTATCCAGGAAGCTGATCTAGAGACTCCCTTCTGGTACCTTGGAGCCTGCATGCCTCAATGGAAGTTTCTTCACGTTCGACGTGAGGTTTTCATCATTGGCCTCCGATCGAGTGATACTATGGGTGTTCGATGCTAGCTCATTGATTCACATGCCGTAGATTGTACCTATAGTACCTTGAGGACCATTGTCATTATTGGTGGCATCTCTCACGTCTGTTAACAGCTTTCATCATTGGCTGGTAATCAGACGATGTTCTCGCATGTTCGACTTCAGCTCACATATTCACATGCTTGAACTTGTACTCTGTTCGGGTCGAGATGGAGCGCAAGACCCTGGATTCCTGTCTGTTATAATCCAGGCTGCGATTTTGTGGATTATTGTGATTGGTTACATGACTCATTCATTGGATGGCTGCGACCATACCTGAGTCTATTTATTGATCCTCACTGGATGGCTGTGACCATACCTTGGATCTAGATTATTGTATACTCTGTTATGGATGGTTGCGCTCATACCACATATATCATGTATTTGAGATATAAGTTGTACTTCTGTGCGCAGGTTTTCTGATGGCGGTGTCTTTAGTTGGACACGTTCTCGTAAAGCATTTCACCCCTCTCTCTCTTTCGGGCCTCATGCTTTAGGGGGCATCTGTTACATAGAAATTTTTCACCGTCCCTGCAATTCCCCATCCTGCACATTGGAGGGCTTATTCTGTGACTTGTGAGCAGTGACATAACCTGAAAACACTTTCATGGCATTCCCCTAGACATGGAATTTCATTCCCCTGAAGACATCTCCTTGTGAAAAACCCTAAAAATAGCCTTTTCACCCTTGGCGTGACTAGCCAGTGTTATACCCACGCCAATGGGGGAAATCTTCCAAAGAGGGCACGCCAATTGGCACTCTGTCTCAGAGTTACACTCGCGCCAGGCTTAATAAAGGGTGTTTTAAAAAAATAATTGGTGGAAGATTGACTCCAACCAACTCCTGAACTGGTCTCTAAATTGAGTTGGGACGTTTGGCTCCGGATTTCCATGTAGAGGAGGTAGTTTTCCACCTCTCATGGAAGATTCCTTGAGGATAGGGCCAATCCCATGATTTTAGGGATCCAAACTCCTCTTCCACCATCTATATAAGCTTTCCATTTCCCTTTGCAAGCTAATCTCCAAGAGTCTCCAAGAATCTCCAAGAGCCTTCAGAATGCTGCAAGAGCTTTGATAGTCTTCATAGTGCCAAATCCATAGCAAGGAGATTGACGATCAAAGAGAGAGGCTTGTCCCCATTCCCGACAAGCTTTACTGAGACGTATTCCGTTGACGACCCGCCGAAGGAAGGTTCAGCGTTAGAGCCTGGTTGTATTTTCCTTTGATGAATTAATGATAAGTGACTATTGGTTATGGTTCCACTCGTATTTTTCATTATGATCTTGAGTTGTGTCTTCTCTGACTGATACATAATTGCATATATCGGGTTTTACGCTTGTGTTTGTCGTGTTTCTTGTGTTTGCAGGTGTTCGACCGTGGTGAGAGAGAGGATTGTGATGTGCTGGAACAAGGAAACAGGAGCGTCATCTTCTCTACGAACAACAGCGTTGGACTTGTGGTAGGCCTTCTTCGCAAGTTGGTTTATTGCAATTAGGAACCTGCGCCTTAGAGTGATACGATTGTTGCTAGACCCGATTTGGGCTAGTAGGGATCACCTCTGTCCGTAGAGGGGATTTACCTCCACAACAAGGACAAAAAAATATCCTTACTGCTACTAGGTTGCTCTAAATATCTATTATGTCAAGAAAAATATATTTCACAAAGATTAACTAACAACCATCAACCATGATATTTGACCCCATATACAATCAACTCGCCCTCATGACAGCAAGGCCACCCATGGCCCCGGTTTACCTTGGTCCCAACCTCAATCTGTGTGTAATTACATCCAATTTTTTCCTGCCCAATCAATTTCACATCCGGCAATCTCACACTTCTTTGATTCTACGCTGGAAAATTCAAACAAATAAGTCTGGTTATTTTAATATCTCAATTCAGAGAATTGAGATATTAATTCAACATTCCTCCATAGCTATAACCTGATAGTCCATTACATGTACATGTATTAGACCTCGTTCACATATTTCATATTTCATATTGCGCCAACTAACCATTATATGTAACATATCCATGTATATATTACGGCGCCCTTCAACTATTAACGAAGTCCAACAATAATCGACATACCTTTATTAACTCGTAAACCTTAATGCATATTTGATTGGACCCCACACATACAATCGCGGAATGCATACACCGTACCTTTAATTATACTTCGTGCAAATCCTGCGAGCGATCACCGTTAGATATCGAGCCTCTATATCAACGGTATGTATCAATATCGCTTAGCGTCCTGATACGCACTTTAACCAACCAATCAAATGCGCACCTGTACCTCGGTTATTGTTCGCGCACCTTATTTATCATTCCTGCATCTATAGCAAGCAACCACCGTCCGATGGCTCTTTCCCAGATCAACGGCATGTACGCATATCGCTCAACATCCTGGTACGAACGTTAATGTGCGATGGCGCGCTTTAAACGGTGGTTTTCCAAATTCGTTCAGGGACGCGTGTCAGCAGCTCTATGGAATTGCTCCCAACTCCTCAAATACCGCTCACCGTATAAAGATGGTGCAATGAAACCCACTGTTCAGCTCCAAACCACTGTTACTGTTCATCTGGTCATGGTTCCACTTCTCTGCTCCAGGTTCCGCTCAGATTCCGCTTCTAGTTCAGCCCGTTCTATATAAAAAGGTTCCTTTCATCTATTTAATCCGACGCAGAGTTCCGCCCATACATAACCCTTACGGTTATGTTTCACAGTGCTCACAAGCCTTGGAAAACTAATCATACTTCCACGATAACTTCAATTGATCCTGACGGACATGGTCTATCATCGGATCCTTAGTTGTTACAGATTCAATTACTCTCATTGAGAACACACATATAATCGAGGCACATACAATCAAAACACAACACTGACAAGAAAGTCGCTTTCTTCAATGACACGTAGTATTCGTTAACCAGAGTTAAAACCCCACCATGATTTCTCAACAGGGTTTCACTTTTAACTTCATACACAGAGACTCATACTATACATAATTACAGAGAATAATCAACAAACGCAAGAACACGCAAGGTATTCCACACACAGAGTTAAGCAACAAATGCACAATTACACTGAGGAAATCTCCTCCTACGATTCGACCAAGAAGACATAAAATCACACATGGGACTTATAAACAGTTCTCCAAAATAGATATATATACATACAGGCGATCAATCTCAAAAGCAATTCTTACAAACTCATGTTTGGCTAGATATTTAGTTCAGCGGCCATTATCCTTTGACTCTGTTGCTGAAGAGGTTCTCTACCTCTATAACTCTCTCTCCTCCTCTCTCTGTCCTCTCTCTTTAAACTCTTCAAGGTTACATTTATACCACACGGATGACCTAAATCGGTTTAGGTCTCCAGAAAATCCAGCAACTCTTAGTATTCCTATCTCAACCAGTTCTCATGTTCTCAAAATGACTTGAGAACAATTACAATTTCCTACCAAATATTCAAAATATTAATATTTACAAGAAATTCAAACAACATGGGACCCCCTATGTCTACTTATGTACAAAGAAACTTTTGAGCCTAATGCCCCTGCATCAGACTCCCAAGCTTCAAAATTTTCATGATCTCTTTATCATGTGCTCCTTATCTCTACCTCCAGGATCCCATACTTGGTTTTGCTGCTTTCCATCAGCTGCATCATTCTTCAACTGACCTTCTCCAAGCTTCCAGACTTTGTTCTGTAATCTGCCCCCAGCTATGCTTTCACAATGTGCCATTGTCTTTCTCCTGTTGAAACCCTCCTACTTTCCTGCTGCTGTCTGCTGCTCCGGAGTCACTCTCATCATCAATATTCTGATGTACTCAATCTTTATGTCCAACATATCTTCTAGCTGGAAATTATCTTTCCCTCTGCTGCTGCCTTCAATCTCTGTCGCTGCCAATATTGCTGCTGCCAATGTTGTCTCTACGCAACCAACCTGAATATCCCTTAGGATATTTCCCTCTGCAGCACCTTTCTTTTGTTCATCATCTGCAAATTCACTCTCAAAAAACAATTCACCATTTAATTTCCTACCAGTAGTGACATACTCATCCAATATACTAGTAAACAGAATTTGATTCTGCAAGATAGTATCTACTCCTCTCTTCTCCACAGCTTCAGGCATCCTTTCTCCAGGGTCTGCAATCCCTTTCTCTGCTTCAAATGCTCTCAGCAAACAACTCAGCCAATTCTCCAGTGTTTGTTTTACATCTTCAACATGCTGGAAGTTAGACTCAGCATCTTCTGCTCCTTTGTGGGCAATCTTCTGCAATTGCCTCTCATCCTCCTAATGGATTCTGGAGATCCAATCAAGTTCTCTAGCCACTGTATCTTCATCTTCTGTCAGCATGGAATGCTGATTCTTTCTCACTTCAACAGCTTTTAAAATCTACTCTTCAGGCTGGCTTTGGCCTACCCAACTAGCTAACTCTTTCCTGTTAATAACATTGATAATTCTCTGCATATGAGACATGGTTGTCTCATCCTCCTTCAGCAATATTTTTTCTTCTCTCAATACAATTTCAAAGGATGATTTGTCTTCTGCATCACCTGTACACATAAACAAACTATCAGTGTTAAAACCATGAGACCCAATGGTCTCAATTGATGACCTAGTCACCAATTCTTCTCCTTGCATTTCTAAGTCTGGTTCAAGGCTCAGAATTTCTTCATCATATTTTTCTTCAGCTGTCAGAGTCATCTCTACTGCTCCAATCATCATGCCCAGATGCTGGTCCTTCACTATGTTTTTAGCCGACATAGTTTCCTTCTCATTCATTTCTATGAAAACTTCCAACTGATGTTATTCCTCTTTCTCTGTATGATTAACACATGAATCATCAGCAGTAAAGTCCCAGTGCTTCAATGTCTCCTTCTTCTCTGACAACACATCAGTATGTTGTGCAGAACTCCTTTCCAAACCTTCTGTCGACACCTCAGCATGCTAATCTGCATCCTCCAGGAGACTGTCAGCTAGCCTCACTTTACTTCCATCATCTGCTTCATGAAATCCATCCATGAATATCTTCCTGCCTTGCTTTCCCAACAACTTATCCAGTGCATAGGTCCTCTGCTCCTCCAATTCTCTTCTTTGAAAATCTAACCTCCTATACAATTCAACAACTTCAATAGGAGTAGATTTAGGGAACCTTACACAACCTTTTATGCCTCTGCTTATTCTTGACCAATCCTCTGTTGGCCCTTCTGTCTTCATCTCTCCCTCAGATCTCACTATCTCAGCATTGATCTGAACAGATTTCAGATTCAATGTCTTCTTCTCACCAACAAAATCTGAAGCTTGTTCATCTTCTAATGGTGTACCTGCAAACACACACAACTTTTTAGTTTTCAAATCACAAGACTCTTCAGTCTTAGCTGCTCCCTCAAGCACTTCTTCTTGAATAGGTTTGCACATGGAATCTTCAACTTCCATCTTTGCCACAAGAACTCTGGGTTCTTCTTCCTCTGTGGAGTCTATCATCGCTTCACATTTGTCAGACTCAAGGACACAAACCCTCACATCATCTGGACTTGTCCAATAACTCAGGAATTCCTCAATGATCTCCTCCTCAGCAAGACAAGCTTCTTGCTGCCTCAAGTCTTCATCATTTCTCACAAGATCTCTTGCAGATCTCCACTCTTCATCTGTGCTTTGTTCTTCTTCACAAGCAGAAATTTCTTCTTTAAACTCAACTGCTCTGAGTTCTTCTATCAACAGAGCAATCTTCTTTTGCCTCAACATCATCTGTAATGGTTGCCATTTCACACTCTTCCTCATGAGCCAACCAACTCTCTGGCTTTCTTCTATCCTTCTCTTCATTTCATTAAACTCTTCCCTGATCTCAGCTAATTCTTTATGCCATTCTTCATCTGTGGATTTCTTCTTCCTCATGCCATTTGCTTTGGCATCTTCACACACTCTTCTGCCGTGGTTTCCCCCAGAACCTCTGCCATGGCTCTCAGTAGCCATTTTCTTCTCTAGGAGTTCTTCACTCACAAGCTGTACTAAGCCTCTGCAACAACAAGCTCTCTTGCTGCAACTTACCTCACCAAGCTTCTCTCTGAGCTTCGGCTTCTGTCAAGTACTGGTCCCCTCTCCTTGGAAACTTATGGGCTTCACTCTGCAACTTTCTCAAGAACACCTCTTTCTGTCCTCATCCAACCTCAGTTTGGAATCTTCCAGGTTCTGTCACACTCTTTCTGCTCTCAGTATCTCTTGTTGGACTCTTATATCACTGCTCTCAAAGCTGTGATCTACTTCTGCTGAGATGTCTTCAATTGTCTACACTCTGATTTCTGAAAAAAATCCTCCAACCAGAGCTAAACACTACTCATTTCTCTAGAGAACACCGTAATTTTCCTTTTTATCTAGCCTCTAGCTAAATATCGGGCTCACCGTCTTCACTATCAAACTCTGTCTCCAATTTTCAGCAACCATAATTTTGCAACTACTAATTAAATCAGATTGAATTTAATTTCCTGCAAGATCATGATCTTATCCTCCACTCACTCCACAATCCTGTTCACTTCAAATATGTATGCTGCATGTTAGGCTTACAAATCTGCAGTCTTCTGTTAAACAGACTTCAACTTTTCCTTCTTGTTCAATACATGCAAACTTTCCAGCGAGCTAACTAAATTCTAGCTCTGATACCACTTAACAGCAAGGCCACCCATGGCCCTGGTTTACCTCGGTCCCAACCTCAATCTGTGTGTAAGTACATCCAATTTTTTCCTGCCCAATCAATCTCACATCCATAAATCTCACACTTCTCTGATTCTACGCTGGCAAATTCAAACAAATAAGTCTGGTTATTTTAATATCTCAATTAAGAGAATCGAGATATTAATTCAACATTCCTCCATAGCTATAACCCGACAGTCCATTACATGTACATGTATTAGACCCCGTTCAGATATTTCATATTTCATATTGTGCCAACTAACCATTATACATAATATATCCATGTATATATTACGGCGCCCTTCAATTATTAACGAATTCCAACAATAATTGACATACCTTTATTAACTCGTAAACCTTAATACATATTTGATTGGTCCCCACACATACAATCACAGAATGCATACATCATACCTTTAATTATACTTCGTGCAAATCCTGTGAGCGATCACCGTTAGATATCGAGCCTCCAGATCAACATTATGTATCAATATCGCTCGGTGTCCTGATACGAACTTTAACCAACCAATAAAATGTGCACCTATACCTTGGTTATCATTCACGCACCTCGTTTATCATTCGCGCATCTATATCAAGCGACCACCTTCCGATGTCCCTTTCCCAGATCAACGGCATGTATGCATATTGCTCGACATCCTGGTATGAATGTTAACGTGCGATGGCGCGCTTTAAATTGTGGTTTTCCAATTTCGTTCAGGGACGCATGTTAGCAGCTCTATGGAATCGCTCCCAACTCCTCAAATACCACTCACCATATAAAGGTGGTGTGATGAAACCCACCGTTTAGCTCCAAACCACTACTACTGTTCAGCTGGTCATGGTTCCACTTCTCTGCTCCAGGTTCCACTCATCTTCCGCTACTAGTTCAGCCCGTTCTAAATAAAAAGGTTATTTTCATCTATTTAATCCGACGAAGAGTTCCGCCCATACATAACCCTTGCGGCTATGTTTCACAGTGCTCACAAGCCTTGGACAACTAATCATACTTCCACGATAACTTCAATTGATCCCGACGGACATGGTCTATCATCGGATCCTTAGTTGTTACAGATTCAATTACTCTCATTGAGAACACACATATAATCGAGGCACATACAATCAAAACACAACACTGACAAGAAAGTCGCTTTCTTCAATGACACGCAGTATTCATTAACCAGAGTTGAAACCCCACCATGATTTCTCAACAGGGTTTCACTTTTAACTTCATACGCAGAGACTCATACTATACATAATTACAGAGAATAATCAACAAACGCACAAACACGGAAGGTATTCCTCACACAGAGTTAAGCAACAAATGCACAATTACACTGAGGAAATCTCCTCCTACGATTCGACCAAGAAGACATAAAATCACACATGGGACTTATAAACAGTTCTCCAAAATAGATATATATACATACAGGCGATCAATCTCAAAAGAAATTCTTACAAACTCATGGTTGGCCAAATATTCAGTTCAGTGGCCATTATCCTCCAACTCTGTTGCTGAAGAGGTTCTCCACCTCTCTAACTCTCTCTCCTCCTCTCTCTGTCCTCTCTCTTTAGACTCTTCAGGGTTACATTTATACCACACGGATGACCTGAATCGGTTCAGGTCTCCAGACAGTCCAGCAACTCTTAGTATTCCTATCTCAACCAGTTCTCATGTTCTCAAAATGACTTGAGAACAATTACAATTTCCTACAAAATATTCAAAATATTAATATTTACAAGAAATTCAAAGAACATGGGACCTCCTATTTCAAGTTATGTACAAAGAAACTTTTGAGCCTAATGCCCCTGCATCACCTCATCAACTAGGAGACTCAATTCTAGTGATTAGCTTAGAAAACTATGTTCTCACATGGATCTACGGACCACCATCTGTTGAAAGCCACTAGGATAAAAAATCCTCGGCCAACTCCAATTGGATGAAGAAAATGTTCATTTCCCTAATGTTACAGAATCATCGCTCCACTCTCATTAAGTCACTAATCCTCTACTTTATGTGGACCTGATTTGATATATTTTCAAACTAGATCCAAATTATCTTTGCTCAAATCGATTTAGCTCTACAATACGATCTCGATAGCAAGACACCATCAACAATAAAACAAAAGCACCATACATATATGCTCTTCACTCAAGGAAAATAGTGGCCACAATGAAACCATCAAATCTACAATAACACAATCATCAAGTAGCATAAAATTATCTCACATGCATCCATATCATCAAACCCTCAGTAAATATGCAACAAAAAAACAATATGCCATATACACTTGTAGCTCTAAAAAATAAAAGAATCACTCACAAATATATGAGACACTCTACACTTTGCCTCATATATCCTATAGAACTCTCCTCCATATACTGAAAAAATAATCTCTCCTAGAACAACCTCAATTTTGATCTCAATATTGATGTGCTACTTCAGCAATATGCTCCATTCGCTGTCATTTGCACTCATACACTGAAGCAATAATTCTCACAACTTAGTCTGAAGAATTCCTCTTCTATGAATCCTTATCTCACTAACCCTATCATTGAACTAACCATCACTCATCTCCAAAGCGAAGAATATAAAATATGCAGGGTTAAATTTGCTATAGGATTGGGATCTAGAGTGTACAAAGTTGACAAAATCCAACCACTATCACCACTGCTTGAGCAATTAAGGTGTTCAAACTTACTGGAGGAGTTTCTCAACCAATTTCGACATTTTTTATTAATTAAGAAGCTTCCTTGAACATACAAGTTGAAATACTCTTGAAGTGTGCAAGTAATGTGGAGAAAATTTTGTTCTAAGCCTCAATGACACCAACAAAACTACCATATTTCGATTGTAACCGCACTCACAAGCCTGGAAAATATCAACTGGAGCCTTCAAACTGAACACATGGGACTGCATCCCTGCAATTGGGGCAGAGTATAAGGAAAAACATAAGAACTTCAACTGTGAACCTTTGCCACATGTTTGGCTACCTTCTCCAACATTTGTACATGGATCCAAACCTTCGCAAACCTCTATGAAGCCATTGCAAATGGATCAAACATGTCCTCTAATTGCCACTATCAAATAGACATAGAAGCCAACAAAAAAGGGTTGACTTGACTTCCAGCAAGTCCCCTACTTTCCGTTGATACCTACGAAAGTCATAACGCATTTGAAAACCCTTGAAACACATCTCCATCAACATCATAAGGCCAACACATCGTTGTAACATGTCATCCTCCAATTCTCACACTATGTCATGAATAATAAAATAAACACCACTAGCACATGAGGAACCATCAACCACACACTACCATCATCTAACCATCAAGGCTGACATCATAAGGTCGATATCAATTCCAACACAACCAGCGCAATGGAAACTCAACCAGTTATAACCATACTACAAGGATGGAATTAATACATGAAATAGACAACATAGGGTTGGCATCAATGCCAACATAGCTAGTTGTCATCATGAGACTAATGCCAACATTAGCTAGTTGGAACGATGAACACCTTAATGCCAACAAATAATATTGTAAAAAAATATCATGATTTTTTTAAAAGATAAAAACAATTAATTAAATATATATATATATATATATATATATATATATATATATATATATATATATATATATATATATATAATGACACAATGATGGTTTGAGTGGAAATGGAATTAGAGTTGATAAAGCTTAGGGAGTGCATGTCTAAGGCTTCCTAGTCATTATTGCTTCTCCCTCAGACTCAAAAATATTGCACAATATTCTGTAAGAGGTAGATTGTGGCTATTTTGGTGTTTTTGCAGAGTTAGAGTTTTAGTTTTCAGTCACCTCAACTTGATTATTTGATCTATTTTTGTGCCAATTTTTAAGATGTATTGGTGTTGTTGCATTGTTTCTAATTAAAACAAGTGGGTTGTTAAGTTCATTTCTTATTTAATGGCTGGTCTTTCCAATCTTGGTGGGGATGGTGATGAATGCATATGTTATGGTAGATTTGTAAAAGGGATATATATAATTTCTTTCTTGATTTGGGGTTTTTTTCCTCTATGAAGAAGAACATTAATACACTCAAAGAGAGAGGTTGACATGTAAGTTCAACGAAATTTGGCCCATATAAATTTCTATTTTAGAATGGATCTATAACAGTTGAGTTAATCATGAACCATTAGTATTTTATATTGTGGAAATGGTATTTTGATGTTTTTTCAAAAGAAATGAGAACAAGGATATAATCTATATATATGGGCCCTATTTCATGAATTTTAGGGAAATTCGAGGCCCTATTTCACAGGTTGCAAGGAGAAGTTTCTCATCCACTCGACTTTGGATTTTAATTCCACCATGAAATTCTCTTATGTACCTATCTTAATTATATTGTCGTATCTCCCCCTTCTTTGTCGAGGTGATGGTGTTTTCAATCCATACGTTACAAATTGGGCCACTGCATTACTAATTCTCATCAAGGACGATAACTTATCTTGTGCTAGAATTTGTCTTCAAGTTGATTTCTTCAAAAAAATTCCTTGAGGTGATTCATCTTGAATTCGAGGGTTGGTCCCTTATGAAGGCTCTAGATTATGAACAAGTTCCCTTTAAATGCACCTTTTTCCATGAATATTTACATTTTGCGAAAAAAATTCCAAAAGCTCTGACATCTAAGTCTTCTTCTATCCCTCCACCATCTTCTCAAGTAATGATGAGGGAGGAGCATTAAAATAAATTTAAAGAAAGCACAAGAATCATTTTTCTAGAAAACCTCATTACAACAAGTTTGAATCTCATTAATGTCCACACTCTAATAATACATATCAAGCTTTGAAATCCTCACAGGGAGAATTCATAGTTCAAACTCCAACAATAATCACACTACTTACAACATATTTCATTTGATCCTTTCATATTTGTCCTGAGAAAACTTAAACTAGCATTTGCACGTTAGGGTGCAAAGGGAATTTCGATGGTGTTTAATAGACGACAAAGGGTGACAAAGTTAAAATGAGGGTGGGAGCGTTGATTTTAAAAATTCCAAGTGGAGGAGATCTCTACAGCCTTGGCCTACAAATCTCTACAATGTCAGTTCATGGAACCCCACAATAAAAATGCCTTTGGCGTAAAAGCACAATACTTTTTTTACCCTTCTACTATAGTTATCATAGTCACTTGGATTTTCTTTTACATTCTTTTCTAGTATAATGTGATCATAGTATCACATCGTCATAATAAAAGTAGTTAACATGGTAGCAAACTAAAAGTAACAAATTATTTCCCTTTTTTTCCAATATTGAGATATTTTAAATTTAATTTATCTATTTTTATAAATTCAAGTGATATTTATTTAAAGTTTTAAAATTAAAATTTTATTTTAAATAAATAAAATTATATCTTATAGTAATTATATTTTTAGATATTTATCTATGTATATGGAACATGGTCACTGTCAACTTTTTTGTTGGACACTCTATCCATCTTGAAGGACCAAATGAAGCAGAGTGAGTATAAAAAGTACATGTAAATTTATATAGTTTATATAGTTGTGAGGAAAATAGAGGGGAAGAAAGGATTTAAAGCAAAAAAGAGTCAATTAGAAATTTCAAGGTGAAGTGTGACACAAGGTCTATGCTAACAACTACCACTATAATTTCTAGGCGCTTACCACTATAATCTCTAGGTGCCTAACGATCTCCCTTCGCTAAACACAATGATTTAGGAGATTTGAACCTCAAACCTCTTCAGAGAGAACACTTCATTTTCACAACCTTTGTAATTGAGTTGTCCCCAAAGACAAATATACAAAAAATAATCAACCAAAAAACTTTCTTAATATAATAATGTCTATCTTTGTTTTGTCTATCATGATTGCATAGAACATATTTTTATATTAATTACTCATTAAAGATAATTCAAAGAGAAATAGAATTTCATACACTCGCAATAAGATATGAGCTTGCAAAATATCACTAAAATCATCCACGAAAATAAAATTTGTGCGTGAATCCATTTAGTAGATTATATTTTTTTCATTGAGGCTTCATTTATGTCCGAGAGTTGAATCTCATTTTGACACCATGATGTAACTTCCCCGTGTATCACTCTTGGACAACCAATAATTATTGGTCTATACAACCATTAATGTGGTGGGGATGTATATGCACATCCTTATATTTTAAAATTTTAAAATCTAGTAGTGAGCATATACAACCCTACCACATTAATGGTTCAATAAACTAAAAATAAGTATTTTGTTTAAATCTCAGAATAATCATATACAATCCCACCGCATTAATGATTCTATAAACTGGAAAATAAGTATCACCCAATTTTAAATTACTTTTGTATATTACAATCATGTTTAATACAATTATTTGTCTCGACCATCAATAATGTACATAAAACAACCATAAATGAGGTTACCTTTCTCATTTATTTTGGGGCCACTAAGACTTGAAGGACACCACGAATTACCAACTTAATATAAAATAGTATAGATTTGTTGAATGGAATTCAAACTCCAATAAATTAAAAAAGCTAGGTTTATCCAAAAACCTAACAAACGCTCTTGAATTAAAAACTCAATAAATGCCAAAATTTAAAAACTCAATAAATGCCAAATTTTTAAGATATCATGATGGAATCAATATCTACATCTTTTTCACTTTTCTTTGTTACTTTATGTAGGTTGCTAGATTTCATTCCATTAGTTTCACATTATTGTGATATTGTGTTTTCAACTTATAAGTTTACAAATTTGATTGACAAGTAAATGGTTTATTATACTTGTCGCTGCAGGTATATTGCATTAGCTTGGTGAGCCTTATTTCCTAGTCCATTGGCCCATAAATGCGTCGAGGCAAGAAATTCCCACCGTCATATTAAAGCAGTACATCATCTTGCGGCAGGCCTCGACGCATTTATGGGCTGATGGACTAGGAAATAAGGCTCGCCGCATTAGCTTTGCTATTGATTTGACATTAATTTCACTTTGATTTAAAATTTGTTATGCTTTTACATAGTTTAACTTTGAGTATTTTTATTATTTATTTATCTATATTATTTATATTTGTTTTTATTTTTTCTAATTAGTTGATACAATTCACTTCTTATTGCTCAATGCATCGTTATTCACGTCAAGTACACCATTTGTTGCAGGAATTCAAAATTTTAATTTAATTTATTTGAATTCTAATTGGTTGTTGCGGGTTTCATGTCATTTATGCAATGATGGTATGTACAATTGATCATCCAGATCTGTGCATAAGTTATAGAGAACGTTGATCTTAAAGATTCTATACATAGTGGATCCCTAGACTGATTTTCCATAATGCATTTGTTTGGCAAGAGGTCTAGAGCCAGTTGAGGCAACCATTTCGCAATAAATTTTCAACTACAAGTGAGTCAATTAGTATGATTAGTTATTTTGAGGCCTGTAAATCAACATATGACAAAATATTCAATTTAAAGATATATATAAAGAATTCATTGTAGGATGGTTGACCAGTTTATTAATTTATTATATACTACCTAAATAATTTTTGGCACGTATATCAACAAAAGAATATTTAGCTTAGAGGTTTATAGAAAAAATTGATTGAAGGATCAGCAAGGTAGCTTCTATGCAATGCTCACTTCACATTTTTGGTTATTTATCTTTACCATAGAAAAAGAGTCAAATAAATACTTTGGTTGATTTATTAAATATTAAATTTTTCCAATAATTTTATATTATTTTTATACCCATGTTGGAACAAATCATTGCAAGGCCTAATAGTACGCATTGTTAAACAAACTATTAGCACAAATGATTTAAACATAAATGGCAGATCTAACAAAATAAATATCTACTCTACATATATTTATTAAATATTAAATTATAATTAATTGTATGCTTTCACTAATTTTATTTTTTAAATAAAAAAATAGTTTTTTGAACTATAATATATTTATAATTATTTAATTTATGATTTCTCATTTTTAATGTGATGGATTCCAATCCTAAATGGTTATAGATATGTTCTTACTAACTGAATTAACAAGGCACTCAAAGCAAATACTCGTAGAACTCAAAGTCAAATTGCAACATTTCTATATTTGCATTAAGTGACATTTCTATATTTACATTAAGCTGCAAGTAGTAGCTACTCTGTAGCCCTTGTTAAATAACAATTATATAACCCAACAAGTTTCATAATTCATCTAAATATAATTAATTTGGAATACTTAATGCATTTACTTATGCCCTTATCTTAAAATGTATTTGTCAAACCAATTTTTTTTTTTATGGATTATTTAGCTAATATTGGATAATAATTAAATACTAAAAAAATATTTTCTATATTTTAAAATAATATTTATAAATAATTTTAAAAAAAATTCTTAATCACAACATGACATGTTAAAGGAATTATACCTTTTGAAACCAAAAGAAAAGGATTATATAGATTGTTTTGAAAATTAATCTTGATTAAAAATTTGAAAAAATAGTTGTAATTAAACTTCAGTATAACCTGCTACATAATATCATATACAAAGAAAAATACTACGTAGAGCAAGATTGACACATATTTCAAGGCATATGATATAGTGCTCTACCAATTATGACTAATTCATATTTTCATGCAATCCATTTGGATACCATCTACCTTTTGAAATTTATGTTGTACATTTAGCTATTTGAATGTTCATCAATATTTTCAAATGAACATTGCAGTTGTTTCATAGCATGCCCTGTGTTTGCTACTCCCTCTTGGTTTGCTTGGTTAAGGAAATGGTTTTTAGAAATCATCATTTTGGCTATTTGTGGTCTACTGAACAAGGTTTTGGGTGTCAAGAGGCACAAGATTACAATATATTGGATAAGTATCTCATGATATATATTCATTCTATGAGTCAAATCAAGATGAAGCAACATAAAGAGGCAAGATAGCACAACCTATTTCACTAGTACCAATAGGAGTACTTGATTAAGCTAATGATTCATCCATTGATCGAGCATAAGTTTCAATCTTCAGAGATCGAGAGCTAATTCTAAGGCTATTAGTTATATTTCTTATAGTATCCTCCTTATCAGATCATATAAAGAAGCAAATGCATAAGCATGGGAATAAAAAAGAGAACAATATGGAACAAATTAAGTTGATGCTTGGTGAGATTCATTAATTATGCAATCCATTAGTCACCCAAATCAAATGGATAGGGGACCTGCATTTATGCTACTCTATCCCATGTATTCGCTAAGACAGAAGTATATACAACATGATTCACCTAATGGAACATGAGTATTTGTAGCAAGGATATCAATGAATTAGCTAGGTTAAGAGGAATACACCTTTCTGCATAATAAGGGGATGTTATTAGAGAGAAATAGTTAGATTAATAATTCAATTTACACCTTTGAATCCATGATTGTTTCATGGTAGCACCAATAAATTGGTTAATTTATTAAGAACTAGAACAAAGATATGATTCAAATGCAATTGAGATAACCTTCTTCTTGCATGTCCCAATTTTCCACCTATAACAGGTCTTAGTGCAACTTGAAGGGTTTAAAAAATACATGTTGGATAGGGGGTTAATTTTTCATTTCTATCAGCACATGAGAGAGATTTTAAGCAAGGAAATTAAGGAATAATAAATGGATGAGAACATGAGACAGAAAAAATTATACAAATTAATAAGCCAAGAACTTTAGGTACTCAGTAAATTGAGATATCGATGAATATACCTCAATGATGAGTAATTACTAATGTAAGTAGTATTATTTCTTCTCTAACCCCCAAATGGCAAGGGGGGGATAATTTTCCAAAATATACATCATCATTGTTTGTTTTGTTGGGGTAACTATCCACGACAACCCTTAAGTGAGGTCGATCCATGGAATCAATCAAGCGAACAAGTGAGAACGATACCATTAAAGGAGTAAGGTAGGGAGCCGATGAGAAATATACCAATATAGGAAAGATATGGGGTTCCTACTAATTGTATAGGTTAGAACCATATTCATTTGGGTCATATCCCCCTCATCTTGAAATATTCTCCACATTTTGATATGGTGGTGTAGGGTTTGATTCTGCGGTTTCATCTTGGCTGCAAACCTCATTCATCTCAGATCCTTACACTATTTTTATTTTTCTTTTCTTCCATTTTTTTACCTCTATTGCATACTAATAATTCATCTCAATGATGACCATAATCCCTTTAGTGGGTGTGAATAATCCTAAGTTTTCCAATAAGCCTATTTATTAATAAAATAAGTTAAACTAGCCCAAAAGGAGATGCTTATTAAAGGCTTCGTTTGGGCACATTTATTTAGTTACATGTTTTCCCCACTATATTTCAATAGTTCACCCCACTATCAAGAGTGGAAATATCAATAGCTCATGGTAGAAACTATTAATATAGTGGTAGATACTCAATTTTTTTGGTTAGTGAAAGGTCTAGTTACATTGTAGAGCCAACAATGTGACAAGATGGTCACATGTTGTGGCTTGGGAAGAGGACTAGTAGTCCTAATAATTTGAAGACTTTAGTTTTAAAGTATTTTGTTTAAAGTTAATTTGGGCTCACATAGCCATTCTAATGTATAGGTTAAAAGAATAGTTAGATTAGGATTAGTTATGCATTTAGTTGAATAAACTGTACTAAAATTGAATAACAGTTTCTCAACCATACGGGAATTTTGGGAAAGACATAAAACAAAACCAAATCCACCATTGTGGGGTTCTTCCATCCATAGAGAAAAATAGAGAACGAGAGGGAAATCGGTGTGAAAGAGGTTTGAACAGAGAGTAGGAATAAATGTAAAAAATAGCCATCCTAGGGCTTGGTTCTGTGTATTTTCATTTATAAATCAATTCCAAGTGTTTTGGATTTTGATCGGGCTCTTTGTTCTAACCCATTTGTTTTATTTCCCTGTCAAAATCAATTATTTAATTTATGTGTTATTATATATGAATATCGTTTATGTTAATGAATAGACATATTGAGCGAGAAGATGAAGTTTCTGTGAATTTCGTGTAGACAAAGTTATGGCAGAGACAGAGGGATGAGAGACAAAGAACAAGCTCAAGAGAGATAGCCTTAAAGAAGACAAAAGGAGTATCATGGAGGAAGTCGTATTTTAGAGAAGCGGCATCTGAAATAAGAGCAATCGAACAAAGAACATAATACTTAGAAGAATTCCTAAGGAGAAATCGACGACGAGGATTGAATCGCAGAGTCAAAGGGTTAAGGATTGACAGTGGATATTAGAGTGGAAAAAAGAGGAGAGAAGTGCCGAGAAGGTTGAGCAGACGATTGCGATAAAATCATAGATCCGAAGATGAAAAGCGAATGGTCATGATGACTTCATGAACCAAACAGTATGAGATGTGATGAGATGGGGGGAGATGACGTGGACTGTTGGATCGTGCAAGAGATCTACGACAAACGTTGAATCAAATTTTTGCATTTCATTAAAGTTAGAGGTTACCATTTATGAGTTCACAAGGTAAGTTGTTTGTGGCACGATGCGATAAGATTTTAAAAATGTGATGTGATAAGGGAAGGCGACATGTTGGCAAGGCACAATAGCACACTTCGCAAAATTTTTTGGATTAGCACATTTGGTAAAGAGTTAAGTTTGTGGGCAAGAGGTTGTGATGTATTGTTATTGGAAGAGAGTATTGTGGTACCCTCCAAGTAAGGAACCTGCATGTTTACATTCGTATTAGGTTTTGGGTGTGGTCTGTGTAAAGTAATCCACTGGGGTTGTTTAAGGAAGCATTGTTTGATCGTGCGTGTATGTATGTTTTATTTAACTATGATATTTGTGATCCGATGTGTATAAAATGAGTTTATGTGGGTCCTAAACCACAAGTCCACGAGTATATGTTTAAATTGTAGTTATGAATACATCAATTTGTATCAGAGAAACAAGATCTGAGAGGCGGTGTGAAGGACTTTGAACTATGCGAAGTTGAGAAATATTGCTCATTGATTCTAATTAAGTGAACCTTAAGAGGTAAGACGGTGGACTGAAGGCTTATGAAAAAACATAAGAGCTACAACAACATGGATAAAGTAGTATCACATACAATAAGTAGCATCAGGAGTGAAAACATCTTAGCAAGAATATTACAGCCTTTAAGGGCAGTGAGGAAGGAAGCTAGCAATGGTTTTCTAGGAGGAAAAAGAAGGGGGGTCAGAACCTAATATTTCAGCTGAGGTTGAAATATAAGAGGAAAATAGTGTTCTCAAGTGCAGATGAGTTGTGAGGGTGATCCTAGAAGGAGAATAGAGGAGTGCTCAAGGAGCGTTCTAGATTGAGGACCAGTACTTGCCAAAAGACCAAGGACATAAGACGTTTGGTGAGGTAAGTTGTAGCAGGAGGAACTGTTACTACATGGGCTAGTGCAACTCATAGAGGGTGAAAGAAATCAAGAAGATGAATATTGAAAGTCATAGAAGAGGTTTAGGAGGCAACCAAAAGGTGAAGAAGGAATCTGTCAAAGCTAATGGCATATGGAAGCAAATTACTGATGAAGAATATAAGAGAGAAATAGCTGAGATGAGAACCCATCTTGATCTATTGATAGAGTTGCTACAGAAGAGTGATGAAGACCAAAGGTGTTGATGGATTATGAGGAAGAAATTGAAATTTCATGGGCTACAGATGAAGAGGGAGCATAGGTTGAATTCTTAATAAGAAGAGGCATTACTCAAAGCATCAAAGTATGAAAGGAAATTTTTTGCATATGAATTGGAACATGGATTATTTTTTGAAGAAAATGATAATAATGCTAACCAAAGGTCTATTGAAGAAATTCCAGGTATGGAGGATGAAGGACAAGAATTAGGAATTGACATGGAAGATGGAGGGTAGCATGAATATGCAGTATTCATAACATGTGATGAAGAAATGGAGTTCCCATAAGATATGTCTGAATTTTCAAAGGAGATAGAGGAGTTTTTGGGGCATATGTTTACAAACACTGAAGAGGATGAAGAAGATAAAAGAGGCTTGTTGTAGCTCACAAGGTGGATTAGGATGATTCAACAGAGGGAAGAAGAAGAGACGACCATTGATGGTTATCTGAAAGGTTCAAGGAGGAGTCACGATCAAAAGAAATAAGTTAGTAGAGATGTCAGTAAAACACTAAGCATGGAAAAGTTTGGTGTTCTATCTATAGACAGGTTGATGGAGTCAGCTTGTATAGATGGATTGTTTTTAGTCCATGATGAACAAAGAGGAGTTCATAAAGGAAATAAGACTATGGCTATTGATAGTCATAGTAAAGGTTCTAAGGGATATTATGAAAGATCAAGTAAGAATAAACTTGATAGAGAATTAGTTGAGATAAAAGTGCAGCTATAAGTATTTAGATAATTTATACAAGGGAATATAGAACACCAAAGGTATGATTGAGTTCTATGAAATAAAAGAGTCAAGTGGAGTCAGTTACAGAGCAGGCTGAGATCTGACACAAGAATTCGGCAAAAGAAGAACTTAGAGGAGCTGAGTTACAACATAGGATGTGTGTTTAGGAAGAGGTTTACTTATGTGAACCTAAGTAAGGGTCTTTTCTTGGTGATAGTAGTAATGAAGATGAATACATGAGATCGGTTGATGGTTTCATGGATCCTTGGAAGGATGGGAGCCAATGGAAAGATCTCACGTTTGAGACAACAAGAGAGGCTATGGATCCTTATGGTTTTGAAACAAATGATTATTGTATGTTTGCAGGTGAAATCAGTAAAGAAAGACAATTTGCTAATGTTTTCATAAAGGATGAAGCGGGAGGACATAATATGAATTATATTCAAGAAGAAAATGAGACATCTGAGTCTCATATACATGCACATGCACAGCTAAGTGAAGGCAATGATTTCCAGCCTACTATGAAAGCTAAAGACAAGGAGGACTTGGCTTATGGTGATGGCCAAGAATAGAAAGAGGAAAAAGATGATATCAAGCATTCATATGTTGTGCTTGAGAAAGGTGAAAAGAAGACTAGTGAAGACTTTCTGAGTCCTGAAAGATACTTATAATAGCAAGATAAAGATTTGGTGATTGAGTCATCAAATAAGACCACTGGGTATTGTGAGTTTAATGCAGACAATTTGAATGTGTTTGCAGGTTGTGTAGAATACTGTCCATCCCTTGGAATTGTCTCAAGTAAAGGTGAAGTTTATCTAGTAAAGTATAACGAGGAAGAAAATTGTCAAGCAAGGTATGATGAAGAGTGTCTTTTTGATGAAGACCAAGTTGAGTTGTTGCAGCAGAAGGGATTCATAAATTCCTTATTTAATGAAAGGAGTAACTTTAATGGAGATGAAGTAGTAATGCCTCATGAGATGAAAATTGTTCTTGATGAGGACAAAGAGGAATTGGCTTGCTTAAATAGCCAAAGGAAGATTGTTGGATGGACATTTAGGACTATCATAGAAATAGAGAATCAAAATTTTAGTCTGGTTAAAGATGAAGAAGCAGTGTCACAAAAAGGTTTTCTTAGTAAGAAGGAATAAGAAAGCTATAAATATCAAAGTGAGGCAGTTATGTCTCAGGCTAAAGGAAATTCAGTCCTAGAAGTGGAAAATACTAAATTGACTATTAGGACTATTCAAGATGCAGAAGGAAAACAATGGAATGTTTTCAAGGAAGAGGGTTATGTTGAAACTATAATACAACATACTTAAGAGGTACTTGAAGGTAATAAAGTAATTAGTGAATGGTTGAGTTGCTTGCTAAAAGAATTTGAGCAAGAGAAAGAGATTACAGACAATAATATGGGACTGTTTCCAACTGTAGTTGAAATAGAGATAGATACTAGTTTCCAAAACTTAATTATGTTAACTAGTATACAGGAAAGAGTGAATAAATATATTACTGCAGTCAGAGAATTCAAAGGAAAATTACCTTTTGACAGTAAATTTCCAAACAAGGAAAAGAAGAGGGACGTTGTAGAGGGAGATATATTTAGAGATATTCAGGAAGTTTTGGTGGCAACAGTGTATGGAGTAATATTTGCGGCAATATCTGGGACAAATTGTTGTAGAATGTGTTGGCAGAAGACTGGAAATAATATTATATTATAGCAGAATATTGAATTGAAAGAAACCATAGATGAAATATGGGAGTTAATGCAAATACCTAAGAAGAGTTACAACAAAATGGAGAAAGCAGTCCACCGTGGAATTGTTTTAAAAGTGAGGAAAAATGAAGGTATAAGCAGTGGAGCATTACAGTACAAAGTATGGAAGCCTGGAAGATTACAACCAAAGAATGGTGAAGATAATGCATCTTATGGACAACAGTAGAATAGAGTTTTGGATCCTAGAAGATTCAAGCATTGAAGACACATGACCAGGAGGTCATCAATTCTTTTACCTTGGGAGTCTGATGCAGGAGCATTAAGGTAGAGAAAAAAATGTGACAAGATGGTCATATTTTGTGGCTTGAGAAGAGGACTAGCAGTCCTAATAATTTGAAGACTTTAGTTTTAAATTATTTTGTTTAAAGTTAATTTGGGCTAACATAGCCATTGTAATATGTAGTTTAAAAGAATAATTAGATTAGGATTAGTTAGGAATTTAGTTTATAAACTATTCTGAAACTGAATAACAGTTTCTCAACCATATGAGTATTTTGTGAAAGGAATAAAACAAAACCAAATCCACCATTATGGGGTTCTTCCATCCATAGAGAAAAAGAAAGAATGAGAGGGAAATAGGTGTGAAAGAGGGTTGAACAGATGGTAGGAATAAATGTAAAAACCAGCCATCCCAGGGCTTGGTTCTGTGTTTTTTCATTTATAAATTAATTCCAAGTTTTTTGGATTTTTATCGGGCTCTCTGTTCTAACCCGTTTGTTTTATTTCCTTGTCGAAATCAAGTATTTAATTTATGCATTATGATATATGCATATTTTTTCTATTAATGAATAGACAGGCTGAGCAAGAAGACGAAGTTTCTGTGAATTTCATGTAGACAAAATTATGGCAGAGATCGAGGGATGAGAGATGAAGAACAAGCTCAGGAGAGATAGTGTTAAAGAAGACAAAAGGAGTAGCATGGAGGAAGCCATATTGTAGAGCAGTAGAATCTAAAAGAAGAGAAATCGAATAAAGAATAGAATTCTTTGAATAATTCATAAGGAGGAATCGATGGTGAGGATTGAATCACAGAGTTAAAGGGTCAAGGATTGATGGCGGAGATTAGAGAGGGAAAAAGCGGCGAGAAGAGCTGAGAAGGTTGAGCAGACAGCTGCGACTAAATCACATATTCGAAGATGAAGTATGGATGGTCATGATGACTTCATCGACCAGACAGTATGAGATGCAATGAGATGGGGGGAGAAGATGTGGATCGTTAGATCGTGCAACAAATCTACAGTGGACACTGAATCACATTTTCATATTTCGCAAAATTTAGAGGTTACCATCTATGAGTTTGCAAGTTAAATTGTTTGTGGCGCGATGCGATAAGATTTGAAAACTGTGATGCGATGAGGGAAGGCTACGTGTCGGCAGGGCACAATAGCACACTCCACAAGATTTTGTGGATTAGCACATTTCATAAAGAGTTAGGTTTACGGGTAAGCAGTTGGGATGTATTTTGATTGGTGGAGAGTATTGTGGGTGTTATGAATATAATTCATAACGAACATAATAAATATAATTATTAATAGTTAAATAGGGATTATGTAATTAGTTATTAAGTTAATGAAAGGGCATGTCTAAAAGACATGCTCATTCATGAAAGGCCACCTACGTAGATATATAAGCGGGGCCTCGTTGTAACATTCAATCATATTATCTTATCATCTCATATCTTTTATAATATAATATTTGTATCCTCATGGATATCTTTGTATTCCAAGTGTTCTAGAGTATTTTAACCTGAGAAGGAACTTTTTTCTCTTTAGTGGGACCCTCCAAGTAAGAAACTTGCATGTTTATGTTCATATTGGGCTTTAGGTGTGGTCTGCGTAAAGTAATCCACTGGGGTTGTTTAAGGAAGCGTTGTTTGATCATGCACGTATGTATGTTTTATTTAACTCTGATATTTGTGATCCCCTGTGTATAGAAGGAGTTTATGTGGGTCCTAACCCACAAGTCCATGAGTATATGTTTAAATTGCAGTTACGGCTGCATCATAATTCATCTCAATGATGACCATAATTTTTTTATCATAATTCATCATAATTTTTTTTATAATTCAATTAGTAGTCACATAATGCATTCTTAGTATCTGATTGAAATGACATACCATTGAAAGTAGTTGTGCTTACCATGTATTTGACCTTCCTCAAGGTTTTTAATGCTTCTAGTAGCTCTACCAATTCATACCAGACATCATATTGAAGCACTTGGTAACCTTGTTCATCTTCAATAGATGTATGAAATTATTTATTAGTTAAAAATATTCTCTTAGGAGGAGTAGGTTATGATAATTAAGTTAACTCAAAAGATTAATTTTTTTTCCATTTATATAGATTATAGATATTTTGAATGTGGTGGCCTCCATGTAGTTTCAAGGTGTTTGCATCTAACATTCACACATACAATTAAGAAACTTAAACAAAAAAATACCATGCATGGAATTTCAAACATTTAATGTTAGGAAGTAATGGTGAACTTAATTCTAGCATCACTAGGGCTTGAATAATGAAGTGATGCAGCAAAACTGCACTTTTCTCAATTCTTGGGTCTGTGGGTTATGGGCCCACGATAGACGCAATAATCCAACCAGCAATCACAAAATCCTTCTTTTTGCACCTGGTATTAACTCTGGATCATATTGTATTTACAAAGTGAAGATGTACATCAATCTAGTATAATCCGAAAGTGCATTCTCTTCCATTACACTACGTGCATGTGATTTACAATATGGGTACTTACTATATCCCCAAAACAGACCATCTGCCAACTGATGTAATTTCTCACCTCAACAAAAGTTCCAAGCATGCTGTCAGGAGCCATAATAAGCACTTGAACATATGATTTAGTATGTCCAACCAAGTGAAACCATCTGTAGCAGAATATTTTATCCACGCTCTCTCTCTTCGACCTTCCATGCCCACATATAGTGTGAAAGACTCAAAATTTTTTGTCAACTCATGACTTCGTTTCTTTACTTCAGAAGTAGGGACCTTTCTCATTCTAGCAGCTATCGTTCCTCGCCTTCGATAGAACTGTGAAATGTGAACATGTGGAAACTTGTATTTTTTGATCACATTAATAGTGGCCTCGAAATATTCCTTTTTTTCACCTGGAAATCCATGTATCACATCAGTCGTTATTTGCATATTTGGCACAAGTCGCATTAATGTATCAACCACAAATCTGAATTCACTGATTGCGTATTCACGCTTCATAGCATTCAAAACAGAATCACTCTCTGACTGCAGTAGGCGGCCACATTCTCTACTTATTAAGGAAGATGTCCGTTTCCATTATCATTTAAGGCAAAGTAAACTTTCCAGCAACACTATGAATATCCCAGGCAACGATCTCCACTTAAACGCATCAAATGATTTCCGGCAACGCTTTGAATACCCCAGGCAACGATCTCCACTTAAACGCATCAAATGCACATCTGCATTTACTGGAAAAGGCATGTATGATAACATCCTTTAATATTACAGTGACCTTTAGCTACAATAAACCTTATGCATCACCGTAACAAGTGCCGAGGAGGCAAATCACGGCCTTAGGCCAGGAGAAATGTTCGCTCTAGAAAAAAACACGCAGTCACACATAAATTCAACAACCAATACAGCTCGTTTACACAAGCACAAAATTCATTCTAATAAACACCAGATTTATATTAATCTCAAATTTGAGTTACAACACGCATATACGAGCCAGATCACCCTCTGGTGTTTGATGTTACATCGTGTCTGGGCTCCCTTCACTACACTGAAGTCTATAATTTATATGGAATAAAATAAATCGAATGGATCATTTCAGATCCATTTGTTTGTGTGGCATTTCCCTATTTTTAAAAAAGGTTGACCATAAAAATAGTAACTTCATTAATAAAATTTAACAAACTCAACAAAACGTGAGTAATCTCATCTTCATGCTATGCTTCCTCCATTCGCACCATTGGATTCGAATTTTAATGAAGGGTGCTCAGATGCTCCTGCATCATGAAGGGTGAGTGAAAATGCATGTGGAATTCAAAGGTATGCACAATATGTTAAGGTGTACACACAATTTTGAACTATGTGTGCACAAGCTATAAAAGTTGTTGAATTGTTCACATTGATACATTATGCATGTAACATAATTCGTGCATGTAAAATAATTCTATGTGCTAAGTGTAACATAATTCGTGCATGTAAAATAATTCTATGTGCTAAGTGTAACATAATTCGTGCATGTAAAATAATTCTATGTGCTAAGTGTTGTAGATAGTTTAAAGGCAATTCCCCAAGATCTCATGGAAGGCATTGTTGTGGTCACATGTGAATAAAAGAGGGTTGATATGGTTTAGATGAAGGTGACTAAAATTATGGATGGGTGTTTCTTAGAACATGTGAAATTATAACCAAGAACATGTGGTTGTGATTACATCACTAAGTCTCTAACTGTAGTGGACCGATAATTGCAATTAACTTCCTCCTTTGTTGTGGTCAAGATAAAATTTTTCAAGACCAAATATATGCTAATTTTTCTAAATCCTCTCTCATTATGTGGCCAAAAATTTTAATGTGTTAACATATTTTATTTAGAATTGAATCTCAATTAAGAGTGAAAGAAATATTCATTTTGTAGCTATGCTTGAAATATGTTTAAGATTTTTTCATAAACTTAGTTTTCGTATAATGAGTGTAAATTCTATTTACAAATTACTTTGATACTAAATAAAATGATGATTACATAATTATATTTTGAAACATACCCATAACAACTAAATCACATTATTTAAATTTTCCTAGAAATAATTATAATTATCCCATGATAATTTCTCTCCTTGAATTTCCCAAATATATACATCATAAATAACATTAAATATATTATATTTTATTTTTCTATTAATTTTTTTCCTTATTTTCTAATAATATTTTAAAATTTTAAATTTTAAACAATCTGTTAACATTGTTCACAACGTGATTAAAAGGAAAAAACACTAATGTTATCCACAAACTCTTCAGTAGTACGTTCAAACTCGAACACTCCTCATATCCTCTACTAAATACTCAAATCTTTGGTTTTTCTTCGTAAATTATATTAGACATTTTGGTACTGAGATAACATTTAATACAGGGAATTGACTTGGCCACAAATGTGACAAATTGCAGAACCATAAACTAGGTCACACTTTCTATTCTTTGGGCCTTTAGTATATGCGACTCTATGAGTTATTTTTTTTCTTAGGCAATAAAAAACGCAAGTTTATATTATGTAAAATGGTTACATGTACGTCAGTTATAATGATCCAGAATGATCAAACTAGATGCTACAAACCATTATTATAAACATATTAAGGCAAGTGGTGTAGAGAGACCAAAACATGGAGATAAAAGAGCGATAATTCCATCGTCAGAAAATAGAACCAACACCCATAAATAACCACATAATACGATAGGAGAGGCAATGCATAAGCAAAAAAATATAGAAAATTAAACCTTCTCTAAAAAAACTATGGAGGAATATACGATACGAAAAAAAATAGTCAAACTACAAGTGATCCAGGGAGAACCAGAAACCAAAGAGATACAGTAAGACTGTGTGAAGGGGAATGTTCTCGACACCCAACCATATATCGCCCCTGTAAACCTAGTAATAAATTGTGAATTCCTTCATGGAGAGACCCTCTTTTGATAATTTGTCTGCCAACGAATTTTGGATCCAACGGATGTGTGTGAAAGTGATCTCCTCGAGAAATTGTGAGAGTTACATCCTAATGCGGATTGACCAATTAAAAATTTGAGGAGGATTGAAACAATTCCTGCGACTAGACCAGTTGATGGATACTTAGAATCACTAAAGAGATAAATGGATGATATATATATTCATCTCACACAATAAAGGAGACCCAAAAGTGCCAAAAAAAAATTGCTTTGGATTTGGTGGTATTGGGACCACCATTGCATCAGAAATGATAAAAGATAGGTCGGGAGCAGGAAAAATGAGTTGCACTACCAAAGAATCCTACTAGAAATTTACACCAACAGTCAATGGGAATGATGTATTTTTTAATTCGGCATTTAGGCCTCCGCTAGAGTTTCAGGAAGCATGAAATGATTATTTGACAATTTTGTCAATGAGGAAGTGGATGTTTTCAAAAATTTTGTTATTCTTTCCTTTCCAGATACCCCAGAAGATGAAAATGGGAAGTACCTTGTACTTCTTGAAATTTTGGCAGCAATCTGATATACATTTTTTAGTAGATGAGTAAGAACATTGAGCTGTAATATTTAATCTTTGTAGAACCCGATTCTAGATAGCAACAGAGTCTAAACATTTGAGAAATAAATGGGTATGATCCTGAAAGGCATGAATGCCAATACAAAATATACACAGCCCTTGAAAACTACGCTTGGATAGGTTCTCCGAAGTGATACTTTTATTTTTCCCCACAAACAAAGCGAAACATTTCAACTTTATTGGAATTTTCCTCTTCCACATCCACCAAAACCATTCTGATCTCGGGGTTAGAGAAATGGAAGGAGTGATGAAGCGATTAAAAACTTCAATTAAAATAGAAAACATAGAACTCTTCTTCCATGTTAATAAGTCAGGCATGTTGCTGAAACTGGTCCCGACATCATATATATTTTTTATATATACATCCCATATAACTTCCAAATGACCTTCAAGTCCTAGTGTCATAGAATTAATCAGAATAGAAAATAATCCATAGGATCATTGTCAACTACCCATTTTTATAATTTTTGTATCCCCAACCCCTGAATATGGTGTAAAATATCAGTTGGAAGAGTGTAAATACCTTTGAATCCTCGAATGGTCTAGTCCTATCTCAACCGCATTTCCCAATCCAATGTTCCACTAAATATTGCTGAGAAACCATTATTTAAGATTTAAGAAACTATTCTAAATATAACAGCGATATTTAGGATATCCCACCACATTCTGGATCCTGTTGATGGTGTTGAACCTGCCAACATTCAAGGGATCTCCCCAATATGTCAACCCAATTATACCTCACACCATTTGTGATAGGATACCCATTTGGAATATGTCTCGGTTGTCGAATTCTCAAAGATTTTTCTTGGCTCTAGCTGTCAGCAAGGGAGAGGAGTGAAATTGTTCCTTCAAAAATCAAGAAAGTGTTCCTTGTGAGTGTTTGATTGTAGGCGTGTCAAAGTATTTCTACTATGGAGGGAGAGAAAGAAGTGAGCCTCTAAGAGAGAGGCAATAGTACCTCCCTATTAGAGACATACATAACCAAGAAGGATTTGTCTAACATCCATCAGAATAGTCCACAAAAGACGCAATGGTCATTAACTTAAAAATTGAACATACAAGCTACATTCTATTACTCAAATAGAGTTACATATATACATGAGGTATTGTCACAAGAAAGGTAAGCTATCTTGGATGCACAATAAGTTGGTCGAGAGAATATCTCAACCTCACACCAAAATAGGAACTTAGTTTTAGCTAACCTATGGAATAGGAACAAACTCTATACATAGAAAGAATCACAACTGAATACAAATAGGAGTTACACATTCCAATACACCCCCTTAATGACTACTTGTCTCAATATCCATCTGCAAAATCTACATTGGTCCTGTTTGGTAATTACACTGGTTCTGTTTGGTAATTACACTTTGTATCTTGTTCAAGCTATTGTCAATGTCCATATAAAGGAACAACCATCTACCGAAATGCATGGGTTCCTAACCATTGCAACTGCCAGTCTACTAGGAAGTCCTTCACATACATGGTTCATCCAACCTCTCGATGAACTCCCCTTAGATATAAAATTTCACCTCATGGAGTCTAAAACCAATATGGCTATGGCCCACCAAAGTGTATCCATCCCGCATGACACACTCTTCCAGGGTGTTAAAACTCTCTAACAAAGGGACACATGGCAAAGGGTATGCATGCCTCTCTAGGTCTTACAGCATGTACATAAAACATTTCAAATACCAAAACTAACAATATGTGACATGTAGAATTTCTCCAATTACAATGTGTGACTCATACTTTACCATGTTGTAATATCCCCAAAGGGAAATAATGTTCATAAGTCTATTCCACAAACTCATACAAACTCGATTGTTGTCCATCACAATAATTGTTGCTTCTCCTTTTATCCATCTTTTGAAATTGTCTTCCACTACTTCATTCAATTTCTTCTAAAAACATATCCAAGCTTGGCATCTTCATCTTGAATATTTCCATATTCAATTAACTATTGTTAGAGTGATCAGTTCTAACAAATAGCATTTACATGCTAAGTTGATTAGGCTCAGAAATGCTTCAAAAAAATAATTCAAGAAAACAATTCAATTCACCAAGCATTATGGAAGTAGAACATAATAAACTGCAACACTCCATAGTAAGCTCTTCATAGAAAATCACTCTGAGATGCTCCACGCAATCAAATTTCAAGTAATTCTCTCCATCGACGATCCACTTCGATCCACACATCCAACGATCTGTCTCAATTCTAGCTTCACGTGTCATCATTCTCCTCTTCATGAAAATACTCCTCCTTCTGTTCACGCTGCACACAAAGCTCCTCTCCACGCAGAGGGCAACGATAATTGACTCAGCACTCAGGTAGGAAGCGTATATTGCTCCTCTAGGTAGGTAGGTAGGCAGCACAAGGTAGTGCTCCTCCTCACATGCAAACAATAGTGGCAGTGCAAATAAGTAGGCAGGCAGCGCAAGGCAGCACTCCTCATCACATGCCAGCAATAGTGGAAGTGTAGATAAGCAGGTAGGCAACGCAAGGTAGCGCTCCTCCTCACACACTAACAATAGTGGCAGTGGAGATAAGTAGGCAGGCAGTGAAAGGCAGCACTCCTCCTCACATGCCAGCAACAGTGGCAGTGCAGATAAGTAGGCAGGCAGCACTACGCTCCTCCTCACACAACTTTGTTCTTCTTTGAAATGTGTACTCGAGATTGTATGTAATGGTTAGATTAATTCCCTTCTCTCCTTTTTATCCGAGAAATATTTGTGAATCCAACACTCTAACACCTATGCTAATAGCATATTGAAACTAGTATTCGAGGAGTCAGCCCTTCTTAGTGGCCTTGTACATCCTCTCGCCAAAGAACAACCGAGCACTCAAAAAATATTAAAGATGCGATACCAAATAAAACAACATCATTGCCAAAACACACTGGTAGTCTCCAACAGCTTGAACAACTGCAATAGGGAGAGATTCTCCAGCTCATAGATCACTTAAACACCAATAGGCCACCCTACAAGGTTCCGCTTGCTGGTGCAAGATCTCTTGGGGAATATTTTCTGCTCACACATACCACTGTGAGCACTTCTCGAAAGTCGTGAGCACTTCTTGAAAGCAAGATCACACCATTCTGCAACAATTCAATTTGTGACACGTCATAATGAAGTCTAGTAGCAAGCGATACACACAGAGACAGATATCGATATGGGGACAATTCTTCCTAAAACGCAGCAATGGGAACCTTTGCCATAGAGGCTCTCCATGTTAGCCTGCAAAGCTCCACCATCATGACTTAGATGTCTGCCATGCCCTATTGCAGAAAGTTACCAAATTGGGTGCCACAACCGTGAGCAAAAACCCTTCGCTACTCAAAGGTTTCGGTGGCATAGTTCCATTAGAATATCCACCAATCCTTCAACTTCACCTGCCTTCACGACTTCGGCACAGTTATTCCCAAATGAGAATACCAACAGATCATATAAATGATGTATCTTGTGGTCAACAAACACCCATTAATTTCTTATAAGAATCCAAAACAACCGACAAATTTTACAAGCCACTAATTTGGTCGGAGAATGATGGAAATAATACAATTGGGAGACCTTGACAAAGAAAATTTGTCAGCTCTCTTCACCAAATTCCTTTGTGAATCGCTCATGGACTTCTAGATCATACCTGCTAACAATTGGTCTCTACCTTGCAAGGAATTTGTCAAAATATGCCGTCAAAATTGGTGGGCGCAGAATCTTTGACGTGGGGCACAACGTCTCCTACGGAAAAGACTTGCTTCAGTTGATGCTCGTCGAAACATAGCAGAAACTCTCCTCCTCCTCCACCTCAAAGTTAACGAATCAATAGTTAATAGACTAGTGCAAGACATTTTTCTTCACAGGCCATGAGACTACCACCCTTATGATAACATGGACAATGATGTTGCTGGTCTCTAGTATAGAATGGAAAAAAAAAGCCCGAGCTGAAACGCTGGAAGTTTTCTAGGGAAACGACCCATGCGTCGCCAATCTTCCCAAACTTAAAATCTTAGGAATGCTATTGAATGAGTCCCTGAGACTGTAAACGCTTGCATCACTACTGCCTCGATAGGAATTTGAGAATGTGAAAGTGGGTGATGTGGAGTTGCCAAAAGGCACGTCTGTCTGGATTTTGGTGCTAGACATCCATAACATCAAGGAATTATGGGGTGAATATGCCAACGAATTCAATCCACAATGGTTTGCGGGGGGCATGCTAGAGGCATGCAAGAATCAGATGGGCTTCTTACCCTTCTAACAAAACATGTTCTCCATAATTGGTCCCACCGTCTTCATCTGAAACTCTATCGTCGGCGCCGGTTGCCGCTGCCGATGTCGTCCTCCAATAACCGATTTATCCATGCTCCTCCAGATCGCCTAATTTCATCGATTTAATGAAACCCAATTCTTGTCCCATCATCTACGATTGGTTTTTTTCAAAAAAGAAACATCCACCTGTGTGAATGCAAAGATCACCATCTGATCCTCTTCATCTTAAAAAATATATATATATTAGCGGCAATCAATGTCCTCACAGTGATATAGTCCTCCAATGAGTCACACCATTCAATGACCCAACTTTACTTGCTCATCAAGATCGTCAAGAGAAACATCGCCTTCCAAGACATGTACTATTTGTCCCATACGAGGGCATTTTCTTGCAGAATGTTGAACACAAGAAGCTGCACATGCAACTACCCACATCATCTCATTCACTTTACAGTTGTGCTGCATCCGGGGAGGTCGATCTAATCCTATCCAATTCCTCACCTACGACTATTTATTAATGACACAGTTGGTCACCTCGGCTTACAAACAACGAAAGCATTGTGGGAAACTCGGATTTCATCGTCTCCACAGCTATAACGGTTCAACCGCTCCGAGCATAGTGCCAAATCACTGCTTAAACCAACGATGCAATCCAACAGGCACAAACAAAAAATGAATACACTCACAAAGTTTTGTCTCTCGAATCGCTCGTCCAACAAAGGAAAACCTGGCCAAATCATACAAAAAAAAGGCTAGATCTCCTCAGGCTCACAACTATCACAATTCTCAACGCGTATATGGATGGACAAACTAAAACAATACATATACTCTTTTATTTCCCTCGGCCCAAGAGGGGCCAAGGCCAGGCCCAACCGGGCTCCGATACCAACTTAAAAACTGAATATACAAGCTATGTTCTATTACTCAAATAGAGTTACATATATACATGAGGTATTGTCACAAGATAGGTAAGCTATCTTGGATGCACAATAATCTGGTTGAGAGAATATCCCAACCTCACACCAAACTAGGAACTTAGTTTTAGCTAACCTATGGAATAGGAACAAACTCTATACATAGAAAGAATCACAACTGAAGAAAAGAAGGAATTACACATTCCAACAAATTACAACCAATAAACACAAAAAATCTATCTAATATCATGCGAAATAGTCCACAGGGATGGGACAGTAATAACAATTGTTACATCACATTCTCAATATGATTAGTAATAAAATAAAAATAAAAAAATAGTTCAACTTCTTTAGCACAGATGAAAGAAAACATGAAATAAAACATCCACATAATATTATTACAAATATTCATAATCCATGCATGAATAACGTGTTGGGCATGAGGATTATGTTATTAAGTTAAAGTTCAAGGACACATGTATACAATGAACACCACTATATCTAATAGTGGAGCGTTGCAACCACTCATTGCTTCTTATAAGAACTATATTGTCTCTCTAATGCCTTGCGGGAGGAGCGAAGGTGAAAATTCCTTTGCTCATATAATGAGGGTGTATATATAACCAATGGGGATTTGATGCTTTACCTTCCTTGTGACTCCTTGACTACCCCCGTGACTATTTGACTTCCCATAACTTTTAAGCTTTACATGACTCTTCATATTTTGTACATGTCCTTTGGACTTACACTTTAAAATACATGTCTCCAATATTGAGTTGCATACTCTACAAAATGATGTATCACATGATGACTCATGAGATGAAATGACATGACACTGATGACATGGATGATCAAGGAGGATCCAGAAATGCAAGTGGCCTTGAAAATAACTCAAAAATCAAAGTCACCAGATGGAAGTGAAATTGGTACCATATCATAGTGCTCATCACCCTCATTCCAATAGTGTGAACAACACTAAAATATGGGTTCGTATGATCAAGTTATAATTGGTAAAAGTTCTGGTCAAACTTGGCCAAGTGGCCTGATTCATGAGGCAACAATTTGGAAACAACCTGACACATGGAATTCAACCACCAGATGAGTGAATTCTTCACCTAATCAATATTCCTAGTGATATGGGCTGAAAATTTTGAACTACCATCCTTTAAAAAATAAAAAAAATATAAGTTAAGGGTAGTGGGCTATCACCCTTGACACCCCCAACAACAGAAAAGCATTATTATACATAAAAAAAAAAAAATTATGGGTGGGTAAGCCAACCCTGGCAGACTCGCTCGACCCATTAAAACCACATGATATTACCCTCGTAACCATATATTACACCATGTGTTAACTATTTGCAAGTCTCATGTTGACTGCGCCGAAAAACTAACCATTGCCTCTATTAAAAAACAGTCAGACTATTATGGGAGGCAGGGGCTTCGAACTTGAAACCTCCATTGACATAAATATATCTACCATCAATGAGCCATGGGTTCGGCATTTGGTGGCTCCGACCCTCACCTTTAAACCTTTTAAACACATTCAGACAGGGCGACCAGGGGCAGACCGATGGAGGAGCGGAAAAAACCTAAGTGACCATGGGATGTAGAACCTTGAACGAGGGTATCAATAAGATGCTGAAAATGTTCCCTTAGAGGCCCAAAGGTGCCAGTGTCATAATTGGACAAGTTTATAGTCGATTTTGCACCAGGAATCTAGTAGTGATTTCTATTTCTCGAGCTAAGTTCTTCATTTTCAGGCCATCATTTGGATTGGATGTATAAGGGTCATTTTTGTAAATTTGCATATAACTGATTTATTTGATGCCACTCAATAAAAGAAGGTCTCCCCACTGTTGAGTAGGGCCCAGAGACGTAGCCCACATCGGGTGAACTCCTTGATCAAATTGATGTGTCTTGATCTCATGTTTTCTTATGTTTTGGTGCTTCTTTTCATGTGGTTTAAGTTACTTGGTTAATATGCTCTCTTATATGAAATTATAATTGCATACTTGAAGTTAAATATTTTGGATCAATGGACTACATGATGACATGGAAATGTCAAGAAATTCTTTGCTATTTCCTTCTTTATGTATTCTTGAAAATATGGTGCATGTTTTTCTTCTTCCTCATGACTTGAAGACTAGGAGTCTTCCATGTGATCTTGATCTTTCATCCTCTGTTATAATCTGATGTTCCTCCGTCTTCTCGCCTTTTGATCATCTTATCCCTTCAGCTCCATATGTGTCTTCTAGCATGTCCTCCTTCTTCGTCTCCTTCTTCATCATCTTTCCATAGCATGATAGAGTACTTGCATTTGAAATCCTCTCATGACAAGATGACATCATTTTGATAAACCCTTAGTCTAGGATGGTGCATATTGATGTATTGACTAAGATAGAACTAGGTGACAGACTAGGAAAGAGGCTCAGGGACTATGAAATTGCACATCTCAGGAGGTCAGAGGTGAAGCTTGAGCCTTGAGACTATTTAATGTGGATTTCAGGCTAGATTAAGGAAGAAAATTGCAGAATTTGGGAGCTCAGTGTGACATGATGAGGGGATGGGAATTTGCTCAACCTATTATGCAGTTCTGGAAGGAAGAGGAGGCTAGGACATTACAAAATTGTGTATCTCAAGAGCTCAAGGTTGAGGCTTGAGCCTTTAGACTATGCAATTTACAATACTGACTAAGCAGGAGAGAGAAATATTGCGCATCTTTGGGAGTCAGTGAGCCAGACTAAGGGATTTTACACTATCTCAGCAAATTGCATAGTTATGGGAGAAAAATAAGGCCTACCGATTGCACAGTTCAATAGTTTAAGAGCTAACAGTTTGAGCTTGAGCTAAGATATTTTACAATGCATAGTTGGGACCAAGCTGGAGGGTTTAATCGTGCAATTTTAGAGGCCAAGGCTTGAGCTTGAGCATTAAAACTGTGTAGTGCACATTCCTGGGAGGCAGGAATTATGCATTGTTCTTTGTTAAGAGGAAATGTTGTAGCTTGAGGGTTGGAACTATTAAATACACAGTCCAGGAAGGCTAGATGAGGCTAAGTTGCTGGGAATATTTAGAAATTTGGCTAGGAAGGCCAGATGAGGCTAAGTTACTAGGAATTTCATAAATTTGGCTAAGTGTGGGATTAGTGAAACTGATGTGAACAATTATAGGACTTGACTTTGATCACATGCTTAGACACTTGAAAAACACAAAATATACTATCCATAACACATGAACACATACTTCCCTCAATGTGGCAACCTTTGCAACAACTTACGACAAGTGAGACACTAAAGGTACACTTTTTGACACCTATGACAACACTTGTGCATCAATGCTAATTTTTTTGGAAATGAGTGTGACAGATGTCTATGTGGTAATATCAACTCATTTTTAGAAAGATAACTTCTTGAAACTACCAAAACAACCTTATGTACAACATGTGACACTTAACATGAAAAAAGATGATAATTGCTACAATGTGAACGACACTTCTGATATGTGAACAATAGTGAAAGTAACACATGCAAGAGAAAATATAACATGAAAAAGAAACTAATAAGAGTGAAAGTAAGTGAAAATGATAACTGAAAACGTGAAAATTAAACTTACAAAAACAAAGGTGCGTGGAAGTGACAGATTTTAAAACTCACCAAAATAGATATATAAACATAGTTATAAGTGAGAAACCATCAATGTCAGTGTGCACTAGCTGTCGACATGGATTGAAAATCACAGGTGCATAGTTTTGATGGAATTTTCTATGCTCGCTCAAGCTTACGTAAAATAATGTGCTCATGCACTAATTTCAGATTGAGAATGTGTGAGCAAGTGAGTTCGACACTTCCAATCGAAGCAAGGAGCCCAAAAGCCTCATTGACCAAGAAGTGAAACTAGAAGGACCGATTCGAAGATCCATACTAGGCTCCAAAATTCAATTGTAGGCAAATTTTGGAGGGTATTTGTCACATTGAAACCACTTGGCGACACATTGGTAGAACTCTAGCTTCTCTGCCATGGTCAATTATTTCGTACAGGGTCTAGTTCTTCAAGAAGTATTGATTCATTATTCATATTAACATTCCTTCCTGATTTACCCCATGCATAAACACAACCCACTTCATTCCTTTACTCCGTTAAAAACAAAAATGAGATCAACCATCACATAATATTTCGAATCAGGATAGGGTAATGAAGTTCGCGAGCTTTATATTTCTAGAGTGTATTTTCTCTTCCCTTGTATTGCTCTGGTGCCAACGGGCCTAGAAAATACCCCTAACAAGGTCACTTCAAGGACACAAACATTGCTTCATTGCCAGCAGGCCGGGACAATACCTTGACGAAGTTGTTTTATTCACCTATATGTATAGGAAGTGTTTCTCTTATTTCACCTTTATTCATTTATTTATATAGGATTGTGCATTATGACTTATTTATTTCCTAGGAGGAAGAGGGATGCTGACTTTTTGAAATCAGGAAAGGTTGCCCTTTAGAGAATGATATATAAAATATTTGATATTTTTTTTCTCATTTATATTTTCCCGTTGTCCTTCTCTACTTGGTTGGATAATCCTGAAAACACAAAAACATAAAAACCCGAGTGTAGGCATGAGGTTTCCATAATATACATGGAGATCATGGTTTGATAGAAGGATTTCTTAATGCAAGGATCATATTTTCCATTGTAATATCATTGACCAAAAGATGTAACCAAGGCAAGGAAGAAGTACATAGAGTTAGCCAAATTTTGCAGTGTCACGAAGTCCTTTTCTATTTTGCCACATTCACTTTTGGGACAAGAAAGTATCTTGATGTAAGGTCTCACAAATCTAAAGGAAAGACAACATAACATGGAAACAAAACCAGAAGAAAAGACATAAAGTGGCTAAACCAAAACATGATATGCAACCAAAACTAGAAAACACTTGAAAAACTATAGGAAACGAATGTAGGATGAATGCAACTCGACCTACTCCTAACAGAAGCCATAAGGTCAGGATTACATATAATTGAATTTCCAATGTAGCCACCATAATTATTCCAGACTTGCAATCACAAATATGCAATCACTTAAAATTGATATAAAGTAATGTGAAAGAGAAAATATAAGAGCATGAAGAAATTTCACAACAAGAAAATTTATTTCCTATGGGAAGAAAAATGTACACCCACTACTTCTAACTAGTTCGCATTCTTAGCTTTTCGACAAATACCATAATCAAACAAACCTTGAAAATTTCTTGTGAATGCACCTTATTATATATATCGTCCTACTTAACAATCATGAGAAAAGGTCTAAACTTGTTATTTTCATTGGAGCTTTCCAAGAAATATTGCTCCAACATTTGGCAATTGGATCATGAAATTTGAAACAATCCTCTTGAAAACCCTAGAAACTTTGAAATAATGAATCTTAAATTAAATGCATAGAATCAGGATGATAATATCATGAGGTAAAATAGATCTAATCATATTCAAAATGCATTCCAAGACAATGAGGGCCTGAAATAAACTTTAGTGAAGGCTTGAGTGCCTCAACTACTCGACAAAAATCTGAATAGTGAGATGTTAGACGATGAATGTCGAAGGATGTAAAAAAAAATTCATTGGATATATTCGTAGGAAAATGAAAAAATGAATGACAATCATGAGAGACAAAATAGTGATCAGATGGGTTGATTAAGTTATTAGATTCCCATTTTATAATTAACAAATATAAATCAATTCAAACAGCTCTGCGAATGATCTGAACAATAGAATCAATTTCCTCACATGCCAAATGTGACAAACCATTTCCTGTAACTGGTGAAAAACTATACAAGAATATTAATTGTCAAAAGAATTTAAAATTAATGCTAGCACAAAAAACCCATCAGACCAGTTAGGACATAATGAATGAAGAATAATTTGACTTATGCAATAGTTCATATATTAATTATCACTCAATAGGATTCCACGTGCGATGAAGGGAAATATTTTCAATACAACATTTGCAACAAAAAACTAGAGTTGACTATTAATAAATGAATTCGATAGGCATGATTCCTTCAACAAAATATAGTATTTCAAACGATAAACTTCGCAATTCCATTACTTTACGAGATAAATATGTTCCAAGCATGATTTTTATGTAAGACACCTATATGAAAATATATGAATTGGAGGATATCCTTGAATCTGATCAGAACTGAATTTTGAAAGTTCAAAATATTACATCTGAAATACCAAACATATTTCAAAAATAAATTTACATTGATTGAAACCATGCAAATAGAAGGATCGTGCGAGAGAAACCAGATCTGACTTAGTTCACACGGCTTACCAAAGTCATGAGATCCTGACATAACCATCAAAAAAAGTTGAAGTGCCTCGAATCCTTGACAAGCCCCGAAAAATTCAAGGATTGTAAAATCGCATTTTAAACATTGAACTAGATCATGCATGGTGTGAGGATAGCTGCTACCATTAGTTTCAATAAGGCAACTTCTCACCATATGGCAGCCACCTTTGTCTCTGATTTGACCAGACTTTTCAACTTCAGCAACCAGATTACTCAATTTGAAAGATTATTTTAATCACAAATTTGGAGACGTATGAATCGGATAAATTTCATGAGTAATATGATTTGAAGAGTTTTCTTCATGCAAGGGAATAGATGATGGGGGGTGGAAAGAGTACTCAATGATTTGATTATTTTCTCTTTGATCATGTACAACCTCTCTGCCTTGTGTCAATTGATAAGTGAACTCATCCAATGAAGAACCTTAAGGGTGTGGAATATATTCATCGCATGTAGATTCATTGCCAACATTACAAGGGATAATGAGATGAAAGGGAAGTTTCGATAAGGGCATCTTCTTTGACCAAATGAGATTCTAGATCCAAATCAAATTCTTCATGAGAAATGGAAAATCAACTGGTACACCTGGGAATTTGTGATCGTATACATCAATAGAGTCGTCATCATTAGAATGATTGTTTCCCAAGGCTATAGATTGATCAAAATAATTGAATGCATTTTATTCACTACTGAGATTAGCATATTGAAAAGCATCCAAGGATGGAAGTGCATCATCTTCACATGGAGGATTTTTAAAAAGAGAAGAAAGATTGAAAGCATCTTCACATTCCTACTCCTCTAGCCGTGTAATGTGATTACCTTGTATCTGATTGCAATTTGAACCAATAACTAAAAAATAAAGAGAGTGTGGAAATCTGGTTGTTGGAGAGTATTGATAAGAAGGATCACAGTACAAAGAGTCATGGCATGTAGATGGTAGAGGATAACTATAATTAAGATCAGATTTGAGCATTAGGGGAATTTTGAGGTCTAAAATGGGCCTCCTAAGGAAATTATAAAATAATAGTGGAAATAATAAAATAAGATTTGATTACATCATCAAATTTTAGAGGTAAAAAATAAAAAACTACCTTTTGAATTCATATTTTGAACTTATCTCCCTAAGGTTTTACTCAAAGTTCGAGCGGGAATACTCGTTATATGAAAAATTTAATTCCTCATCCAAGGAGTACCCATGTTGCATACTTTTGATAGACTTCTCTACACGAAAAATGAGAAATACATAAAAAGCATGATTAAAATCACGTTTTTTTATGTATTTCTCATTTTTGGTGTAGCAGGGTCTATCAAAAGTATGCAACATGGGTACTCCTTTGATGAAGAATTAAATTTTGCATCAAACAAGTATTCTCGATCGAAATTTGAGTAAACACTTAGGGAGATAAGTTGAAAATACGAGTTGAAAAAGTAGTTTATTATTTTTTTATTTTTTTATCTGTTTACTTTTTTACTCCAAAAATGGTGAATAATTCCCCATGGTTGACATCATCATCTTAAATCCTATTGGTTCTTATAAAGTTTATTTTATTTGTACATTTCTCTTAGGAGGCCCATTTTAGACCTCAAAATTACCCTAATGGACTAGAGTTATGAATAGTAACTTCATCTTTTGGAATGGGGAAGTTATTCTTCACCAAGGAACTACAAGCAAAAGACCCTCTAGTGGATGTTTTTGAGGAACCCCTTATGAAAATATCCCAGACATCCATTTGTAGCGAAGGTTACTATAGGAGGTTGGTGGGTGGAGGTTTTTGCAGATGTATTTTTTCTGGTGTGTTTATCATCCTAAACCGCACCGGTGCATTCTACTAGAGAAAGCACCAGTGCGCACAAAATATTGGCACACCGGGACACCGTGCGCTCAGTCCAAACCACCTAGTGTGTCTCATTACTATAGCACATTAGTTCTTTACAAATATTTTGCACTGGTGCATCCTAAAACCCCGCACCAAAAAAACCTGGTGCAGTTTTAAGAAACTGCCTGGTGCACCTATCAAAGCCGTGCACTGGAATAGTGTTAAATAAAAAAAAAATTATGCCCAAAAATCTACATTTTTCACTTTTTAGTGCTCCAAAGCTCTCAAGCACCGGTGAAAATTTACCCTGTGTGAAGCACCCTGCCATCAGTCCTCCCATTGCACGCACTACTACTGTCCATTTCCCACCTTCTCCATTTCAAATTTTTCAAAACTGTGGGAAAATTTAGTTTTGCAAATTCTACAGCGAATATGCCTCCTCGACGGCCAAATGTACGGGTATTTTACTTTTTTTTCCATAATTAAACCTTTTAGTGGATTAGTTTTCTAAAATAACTTAAAATTCACCTTATTTAAAAATAAAAATAAAAAATTCCTGTGTGGTGCGCTCGAGACCTTCGGCTCGTACCCGTGTGCGGTGTTGCCTATAAATTTACAGGCTGCACCGCAACTGGTGCTAATGGTATTCGCACCGGTTCCGGAGCGGTATCGAAATGGCGCACCATGCTTTTTTAAAATTAAAAAAATTGCGGTGTGGTCGGTTACCTGGCTGCACCATTGACTATGTTGAATTACGGGAATGCGGTGCGTTGACGGAAATATCTGCCTCGGGGTGGGTAATTTTTTCAATGCACCACCCTCCTGAACTAAACATAGTCAACGATGTGATCATGTAAAGGACCGCACCTTTGACTATATACTAGTGTTGCGAGGGCATTGTGCTTCCTAAACTATACACCCCCTCCCGAACTGGACATACTCAATGGTGCGGTCATGTAAACGACCACACCATTGACTATGTACCAGTGTCGGGAGGGCAATGCACTTCCTAAATTATACGCCCCGAGGTGTATAGCTTGGCCAGTGCACGACCCTCCTGACACTCGTAAGTAGTCAACGGTCTGGTATGTTATCCCACTGCACCGTTGACCTTGTAACAATGCCAGGAGAGTGGTGCGCTGAAAATTTCCAGGTGTACCGCCTCTGGTGAGCGACAAAAAAATACAAACCGACCCCTAGTGCATGACAAAAAAAGACGCACCATTATCGGTGCATGCTTATTTTTGTGGCGCACAGGCTCTTTTTTTTCCCAAAAAAATTATATATGTATATTTCTAAATACATGTCTCATTTAATAAAAAATTTGTATTTAATATGTCATCATTCAGCGATGTCAAAGGAGAGAAGAGAAGGAACATCAACAACAACAGGGGGACCAGTATAACATGGTTCACCTGTGGGAGGCACAAGAGAGGGACATAGATATGTACCCTCGCCCTATTACAGCAACCACCCAGGGGCTACTAAGGGAGATAGGCCTCCTGAAGTTCTATGAAGAGGCTACATCCCTAAAAGGCCATGGTAGGTTTTTGCGACAGCTTATCCGCAGGTGGAATGCCCACCTACAGGCTTTTTGGGTTAGTCCTAACGAGTGGTACGCACCCACTGAGGAGGATATCTATTTCATTATTGGCCTATCAAGGAGAGGGGTGGATTTTCCCTCGTTCCCATAGGTCCTTGTTGGCTATGCAGCAGGGAGTGAGTTGGTGTACTCCCAGAGATACATTAGTGTGCATATACCATTTCCTAGAGATTTTCAGGTCTCCAGAGGTGAGTTACATATTGCTTTATTTGGTGGAGAGGAGGTTAGGTGCCTCTCACTACTGATTTCGACCATTGCACACCATACCAGCAACGGGAAACACATTAGTTTCCCTTTTCTATTTTATGTTGATTCTTTATTACAGGCACCATGACTTGTGAGGTGGTTTGCCATTTTTTTGTGGTAGTTCTGTGCAACTTTAGATAGATGTCGTGCTCAAGCATAAGGGAGAGTGAAATTCAATTTTGCTTCATAGCTAGTTTGTTTATTTTTTGAGAGGTTTCCAGAGACGAGTCCTACTTTTGTTCGGCAGCCTCGTAGGCCGATGATGCATGTACGGATGAAGATGTGGGGACAGATGATGCCCAAGAGGGGAAAGTTAGAGTTTTCAGCGAGGATATCGCATGAGGCACTGGAGTTGCTAGCCAGTTTTGATGAGAATCCCTTCATTCTAGTCCCCTATCCATATGCTGGTTTGGATTGGTGAGGGTGTGCCAACATCCTCTTCACAGATGATGAGTCACCGGATGATAGAGGTAATATTAGTTTTTTATTTAAATTTATTCTGACATGTTCTTTAACATGTTTTTATTAAAATGTTTAATCAAATTGTCTAATTATTGTTGTGTACTTATATATTTTGCAGACTTTGGGTCATTTGATTGCGATGAGATGCCACCGCCACTAAATGATCCAGGTGTAGATCTTGATGACAATCAGGAGATGGAAGATGTCGAGGATCAGGCTGGTGTAGACAGACCTGGTCCTCATGTTGTGCCGGTACTGGATTTTTCCATGCGTATGGGCGACCAACTCTATGCACTTCTTGTGGAGGGGGGAATCAGGCCCGCCACTATGAGAGTGTTATGAATATTTTATTAATTATTAGTTAGATATAGTTATATTAGGTTTTATTAACTGAAAGGGCATGATCAAAGATCATGCCTCTTCACCAAGGGACACCTTGAGGCTATATTTAAAGCCTAGGCGATCCCTCATTGTAATCATCTCTTATCTATCATCATTAATAATATATATTTATCAAGTTTACCAGAGTTTTTACACTCCATTGGTATCAGAGCCATCGCTCTTCGGGATCTGTGTGATCACCCAGAATTAAGGAATTGAAGGAAATTCCAAAATTGCAAATATTTTTTAATCAAGTGTTTGTGCACAACAACATTTGTTTTAAAAAAAAAAAAACCTTGCAGATTTTTTACCCAACCCCCTCTGTTCTCTCACCCCCACTCTGCCTTCGATTCCCAAATTCTCCTCACTTATAAAAAATAATAATAAATAATTTTTACAAACCACTTAACCCCTCACATTCACACTCAACGCTCTTCCTAAACCATTCTACGTATCCTACCCCCTCAACACCCAACACTCAAACAACGCCTTGGCTTATACTCCATTGGTATCACACATTTCGGCTTACACTTCGTCACCTCTCCGCGTCACTCCCGCTTCTAATTCCGCCTCGGCCCTGAAATTCCTCTCCCCACTTCCCGACCCTCTCCCAGCTGGCATACGCTCATCCCTCATTCCCGTCTCCCATTAAACAACTGTGGGCTGTGATAACAGAAATTGATAAAAGAAACATTTGATAAAGGCTGAAACGTTGTCAAACGCTGTGGTCACCTATCGATTGGAAAAACAATATATATATAAACCGCTACCCATTACCCTCTAGGCTCTTAAACCTGCCATCCCAGCACCCCATTCTCGGCTATTATTCCAGCCGCAGATAAAACACGCCGTCTTCTGGGCCTTTAACCTCGCGTCCTTGCTGTACTCGTCCCGTCTTCCGCCTACGTGTTCAGTATTCTATTATTCCAGCCGCAGTTAAAACATTATTCCAATAAATAAATCGAAACAGTGTGCCGGTCTACGTGGTCAGTTCTCTGTCGTGGCCCAACAAATAAAATACGTTTATCGTGAAACAGGTGTGGTAAATCGTGAAACAGGTGGACTTTTGAGCATAGTTATAAAAAAAAATCGATTTATTATAAGAAACGGTGTGTCTTTTCAAACTAAACGGGCACATTTAAAAAAAACGGTTTTTTTTTTAATTATATAAATATATAATATATAGTTCAATTGATAATTATATATATATATATAATAATTATATAATTCTCATTTAATATATATATATATATATATATATATATATTATATAGTTAAAAAAAATTATTATTAATTAATTAATTCAAAAAAAAATTAATTAATTAATTAATTTATAAAAAAAAAGAAAAAAAGGGCAAAACTGGCAGAAAAATATTTCCCACCTCATACATGTTCAGTATGTCTTTATCAATGATGACGATTGATCAAATAAAAAGACAAATATGGCTAAAACAAATGGAGGCTAAGGACAATGAGAACAAAATATTGCAGAAATTTAATGCCATCATGGACAAGTTACATCTAATGCAAAAACCAATAGTTCCTAACATGGAACAAAATCAACAAAAAAATTCTGCAGATTCAAGGAACTCGGAAGAGCATCAGGAAAAAACCGATTCCCCACATCACCATGAAGATACAGATGTTTATAAACAACAAAATGTTCCATCCCCAGAATTGAACAAAACATGTGAAGCGACAAACACATCCGAAGCCACTGATATAACACCAGAAGTTGTTGAGGCCTTCAGTGATGAAGCACATATGGTTGTTAAGAATGAAGCGTTTGATGATGAGAAGAAGTTGCATCAAATGATAATTGTTGGTAACTTACCTCTAAATCTAAAAAGGAATCACAAAAAACCACCAGAAGAACAAGGAATAGTTGGGAAACATGAAAAAGTATTCCAAGATCTACCCATAAAAGTGTCTTCCAATAGGAAAATCAAACATCCAATAGAAGTCAAGACAGTATCCAACTCTGTCGATATCAGATCTTTTCACTATCCACATCACCAACAGATGGAGCTCGAGAAGATGCTTCACGATATTTTTAAAATGTGGGACGCAAGAGCTCATCGCTTGAGAAAACCAGACATTCGTCAACATTGTCCATCATTACGTATGCTTTGAGGACAAAGAATCTTAAGAGAGGGGCAATGTTATGAATATTTTATTAATTATTAGTTAGATATAGTTATATTAGGTTTTATTAACTGGAAGGGCATGATCAAAGATCATGCCTCTTCGCCAAGGGACACCTTGAGGCTATATTTAAAGCCTAGGCGATCCCTCATTGTAATCATCTCTTATCTATCATCATTAATAATATATATTTATCAATTTTACCAGAGTTTTTACACTCCATGTTTACCAGAGTTTTTACACTCTAGAGAGAGATACAGGTTGATGCTAGGCCGGTATAGATGTGGAGAGGCATGCCACATGACATGTTCACCCTGATGTGGCATGTCGTAGGAGCTACTAGATTAGTGACACAGTTGAGGAGGGCCCTTCGATACAGGCATGGTTGAGATGCAATACGTTGATAGTCGAGCAACGACGCATCATCTGATGATCACGATCATGGGAGTGATCATCATTCACCATGCGCCGCATATGAGAAGCCTGCAGCATTGACCAGCAGTCATGATCATGAGCAGGATGGACCATCCACATCGAGTCAGCCTTCTCAGCCTGCAACATCTAGCATTCATGATCATGAGTAGGCTGGACCATCCACGTCGAGTCATCATGATCAGCAGCCTGCAACATCCAACAATACTCATGATCATGAGCAGGTTGGACCATCCATGTCGAGTTATCATGAGCAGCCGACAATTGATCCTGATCAGCATGAGGCACCACTAGATCAGCAGGCATGTGATGATCAACATCTATCTCAGCTTGTCACGGCTGCACCATTGACTAAGCAGGCCTCGACTGGTACTACTATTGATGATGTACCACCATCTGATATTTGACATTTATATTACAATTGTATATTTTTGGCATTATATATATATAAATATGGTCCATGTATTTTATGTTTTTCCTGTAGTTGTACTTAATTTACATGTTGGTGATCATTATGATGTGTATATTGTTAGGTAACTTTAGATATGTTCATTTAATGTGCAGCTTGGAGATATATGTGTATGTGATAGCAGTTATTTGACATGAGATGTATATTTGATGTTGTTATTGTGATGACGTTATACAATGCTAATTGTGTTTTGTTAGATGATCATGATCATGATGATTAGATGATATTAGCGAATTTGTATGTGTTTTTTAGTCGAATATGATGTTTGTACGATGGTTATCATGATCGTGATGTTTATTTAATTTAATATTAAATCATGATATTTATTAAATATTATGTTGTGATTGTAATTGAAATCTTAATTGTAATTGTAAAATTGTAATTGTAATTGTAATTGTATGTAAAATTCTGAAATTGTAATTGTAATTGTAATTATATGTAAAATATTTGTAAAATTTTAATTTTATTAATATGAAATGATTGTAATTGTAAAGTTGTAATTATAATTGTAATTGTATGTAAAATTCTAAAATTATAATTGTAAAATTGTAATTGTAATTGTAATTGTATGTCAAATTGTAAAATTTTAATTTTAATTTTAAATTTTCTTAGTTACCTCACTTTGTTGAGATGATAAATATTGTTAATAACTATAATGATGAAATATTTTTTTTGAATGCATAGTGACAATAATAGCATTGAAATATAGAAAATGTGAATAATAAGAATGTACTCATGTTACAAATAGTCTTCATTGTGATCAATCTCAAACTATTTTCTTCTACTATTCTTATTGTCACCCTTGTTAGTTTTGTTATATTTTCATATCGATTATATGAAAAAGAAAATTTAAATCGTAAACCATTTAAATCTTTAGCTTGAGCTATTGTAGTAAACATGATACCTTGTCTCTCTTGCTCTCCAATATTAATAGGTTAAATTATTATAACACAAAAATCAATGTACATTGTCAATAACTTTTTGTGTTTACACTAAAATCAATGCATATTGTTAATCCAACCACTTTAAAATTAATGTACCGTAATATATCCAATTACATCAAATCATAAATAAACATATACATTGAAATCAATGCATTTAATGCAAGCAATCAAGTAAGATTAGAAAATAACTTCTACATTAAAATCAATATACCTAATGAAAGCAATCAAATAATATTAGAAACCAACATCTACACTGAAATCAATGCATTTACTCAAAGAAATCAAATAGGATTAGAAATCGCCATCTACATTGAAATCAATGCATTTAATGCAATAGGATTAGAAATAATCTACATTGAAATCAATGCATCTAGTGCAAGCAATCAAATATAATAATAAATCGACGTCTAACTTGAAATCAACACATCTAGTGCAAGCAATCAAATAGTATTATAAATCACCACCTACACTAAATCAATTCATCTAGTGCAAGTAATAAAATATCATTAGAAATAAATATCTACACTAAAATCGATGCATCTAGTGCAAATAATGAAATAGGGTTATAAATCACCATCTCCACTTAAATCAATCCATCTAGTGCAAGAAATATTCTTCCCTCTCCACCCTCCATCAATATCTATATCCCCCTCCATCTCTTGTTTTTTTTTCTCTCTATCCCCCTCCATATATATCATTATCTTTGTCAATCACCCCCTCTCCCCATATCTCTCTTATTCCCTCTCTTCACCTTCCATCTATATCTCTATCTTCCCTTTCTCTCCCTCTCCCCCGCTAATATCTCTCTTTCCCCATTTTGTCCTGTCTCCCTCTCTCTCCATCTTCCTTATCACTCAATATCTCTCTCTAGAAACAAACATCTACACTGAAATCAATGCATTTACTCAAAGAAATCAAATAGGATTAGAAATCTCCATCTACACTGAAGTCAATGCATTTAGTGCAAACAATAAAATATTTTTAGAAATCATCTACATTGAAATCAATTCATCTAGTGCAAGTAATCAAATATAATTATAAATCAACATCTAAAGTGAAACCAACACATTCAGTGTAAGCAATCAAATTGTATTAGAAATCATCACCTACACTGAAATCAATGCATCCAGTGCAAGTAATCAAATATCATTAGAAATAAATATCTACACTAAAATTGATGCATCTAGTGCAAATAATCAAATAGGATTAGAAATCACCATCTCCACTTATATCAATCCATCTAGTGCGAGAAATATTCCTCCCTCTCTCCACCCTCCATCCATATCTATATCCTCCTCCATCTATTATTTTGTGTCTCTCTATCTCACCCCCCTAAACACACATGCTCTCACACTCCATATATATCAATGTCTTTGCCAATCACCCCCTCTCCCCATCTCTCTCTTCTTCCCTCTCTTGACCTTCCATCTATATCTCTATATTTCCCTTCTCTCCCTCTCCCTCGCTAATATCTCTCTTTCCTCCTTTTGTCCTCTCTCCCTCTCTCTCCATCTTCCTTACCACCCACTCTCTCTCTCTCTAGAAACCAACATCTACACTGAAATCAATCCAATTACTCAAAGAAATCAAATAGGATTAGAAATCGCCATCTACACTAAAATCAATGCGTTTAGTGCAAATAATCAAATAGGATTAGAAATCATCTACATTGAAATAAATTCATCTAGTGCAAGTAATCAAATATAATTATAAATCGACATTTAAATTGAAATCAACACATTCAGTGCAAGCAATCAAATTGTATTATAAATCACCACCTACACTGAAATCAATGCATCTAGTGCAAGTAATCAAATATAATTTGAAATAAATATATACACTAAAATCGATTCATATAGTGAAAATAATCAAATAGGATTATAAATCACCATCTCCACTTATATCAATCCATCTAGTGTGAGAAATATTCTTCCCTCTCTCCACCCTCCATCCATATCTATATCCCCCTCCATCTCTTCTCTTATGTCTCTCTATCTCACCCCCCCTAAACACACACGATCTCACACTCCATATATATCAATCTCTTTGTCAATCCCATCCTCTCCCCATATCTCTCTTCTTCTCTCCCTTCACCTTCCATCTATATCTCTATCTTCCCCTTCTTCCCCCGCTAATATCTCTCTTTCCTCCTTTTGTCCTCTCTCCCTCTCTCTCCATATTCCTTATCTCTCTCTCTCTCTCTCTCTCTCTCTCTCCATGTTTCTCTCTCTATGTATTTCTTCTTACCTCCCTCTCCCTCCCCCTCCCCCTCCAATTCCATGTCTCTTTCCCTCCCTCTCTCCACTCTCTCACATCCTCTCTCTTCCTTCCTCTCTTTCCCTTTCTCTCCCATCTCTCTATCCCCCTCTATCTCTCTCCCTCTTCACCCACCAACTGTGTTACTATATCCCTCCCTCTCTCCTTATATCTCCTTCTCTCCCCCCTTATCTCCATCTCTCCTTATTTGTCTCTTTCTCTTAGCCCCAAACATACACGCTCTCTCTATCTCTCCCTTGTCACCTCCTCTCTCTCTCCACTTCTCAATCTCTATATTTCTTATTTCCTTCATCTCCCCCCTCCAACTCCGTCTCTCTATCAATCCCTCTCTCCTCCTCTTTCTCAAGTCCTCTCTCTCTCTCTCTCTTTCTCTCTCTCTCTCTCTCTCTATCTCCAATACTCTCTCTTCCCCCATCACTCTCCTCCTCTCTCTCATCCTTCCTCTCTCTCCCTTTCTCTCCTACCCCTCTCTCTCTTTTCCCTCCAATCCTATCTCTTCCCCATCTCTCTCTCTCTCTCTCTCTCTCTCTCCCTTCCCCCATCTTCCTTTCTTTCTCTCTCTCTTTCCACCCCTCTCTCTCTCTCCAACTACATTACTATATCCCTCCCTCTCTCCTTCTCTCTTCTTCTCTCCACCTTCTTTCCATACATCCTACTTTGTCTCTTTATCTCACCCCTAAACATACACACTCTCTCTCCATCTCTCCCTTATCACTCTCTCTCTCTCTATTTCTTTTGAGTTATGTAAACTGATAAACATAAATATTCGTAAATATAAACCAGATTATGGAGTAAATATGAAAAGAGGTTTTATTTACTTACCATACCTCTGGTTTATTTATATTTTTATTTATTTACCATACCTCTTTATATCTATTTTATATTTATTTATTTATCATACCTCTTTATACCTTTTTATATTTATTTATTTACCATACTTATTTTATAAATATGGTATTTGGCCCATGGTATCAATATTAATTTTTTCCATGGTATTAGTCCCATAAGCTTCATCTAAATAAAACCTATTTTTAAGTTTTTTTAAATATAAAAAGGTTTATGGAGTAAATATAAAAATAGTTTTTATTTATTTACCATACATCTAGTTTATATATATTTTTATTTATTTACCATAACTCTGGAGTAAGTATACAAATAGGTTTGATTTATTTACCATACCTCATGTTTATTTATATTTTAAAATATTGCAACTTTGATGGAGAAATATTTATGTCTTTAAATATTTTAATTTATCCATAGAAAATGGGTTTTCTTTTTAAAGATTCATTTTACAAATATTTAAAGATTTTGGATTTTGATTTTTGTGTTGAATTAACTCTTTCCTTTGATTTAGGAAATGGTGTTGACTTTAGTAAAGAGTAAAGATGTTTAAAATTTTACTTAATTTGGAAATTCAATGTGGTAAATGTTTTTGTTAAAGGTAAATTTATGATCCATTCAAATTCACTTATATGAAAAGCAAATATTAAATGGGCGACATAATTTACTATCCATTCAAATTATATAAATAATACATAGTTGTATTTTAATAGTTAATCTCAGCCCATTAATAAATTAAAAAAGTTATATATAATATAAATATTCTAGTTATATAAAATTCAAGATTAGGTTAATGCTTCAGGTGACATTAAGAAAAGTAAAATTTATTATTTTTTGAGAATGTGACATACTTGACATCGGGTCATATTGGACTGTAGATTGTGCCTCTCGGCACAATCAACATAATTGCAAATTATCAAGTGAAATCTTGATTTTAACATTAACACAATGCAAATTACCAATTAATTCAAAATACATATTATAATATTTCGAAAAAAAGAGTCTTATAAGTTATAAGGTAATTAAGTTCTCTTATTTATAAAAACCCATCTTAAAAAGTATAAATGGATGAAATAACACATTTACCATATCACTCTTGGTTCTCTTGATCACCCTCATAATTATCTTCCAGCTCGCTTGGCATAATAACACTATTGTTCTCAAAAATATGTTTTGATCTAGGGTCATGTCTAAATATGAACCACTAATCCCTATCCAACACGTTTGGGTAAAAAAACACCTGGTTGCATTGTTTGGGGGAAACATAGGGCTCCTTGGCTTCATCTCACATATTTCTAGAGTTGATACATATCATCCTACTATCGTGATCTTCCTTTAAATTATTCCAATCATAGGTGTCCCACCACTTGCACCTAAAAATAACACATTGGAAAGAAGAGAAATCCACTCCAATGATCTCTTGTATCTTTTTGACGTAGCCTAACATCCCTCGTACTAGGTTTTGATCACAGTGGCTAGATCGACTAGATTGATCGAACTCGAATTCCACTCCAAAGTCTTGTGTCATGTGTCCATCATCAACATTTTATGTGCAAAAATAGTTTCCATATGCCCACATAGATGGAAACAAATGCACCTATAAAAAAGTTAAAAAATCATAGTTTCATGTATCTTATATCACCCAACAGTTAAAATATGAAATATAGATGTAATTACATTTGAAAGGTGCATTATTATGTTTCAAATGTACATATAAATTAAATAGATTATTACCGAGTTGGTGCACCCAATCCCTACGTTTAGCGCATCCTCTTCAGAATGCAGGTAACTACTGGTTGCACCGTATTTCTCTTTGACTTGGTCAACAACCCAACTGTTGGGGCATATTTTTGGCATATTTTCTTTTAAATGATTGGGATAAGGAACACTTCTACCATTCAAACATCTAAATTTTTTCCTGTCACTATCCAATTTCATCCTTTTTTGTTCGTACAATGCGACCAAATATTGCGTCGTTTCGAAATTATAAAGAACAAATTTATTGATTGCTTCAATTTCTGCATTCTTTGATGAAATCAAATAGACAATATATTGTACATAGAGATAAAAATATACATTATATCGAAGTTCAACGTGAATATTTACTTTGTGTAAATTTCAAAAATTAAAAGTCGCTTACTCTTTATCAAGCACTTTTTCCCATTCATTTGGAGCAGCTCCCCTTCGCCTTTGTCTTCATCCCTTTCATCATCCCAAATCACCACACCTAGTCTGTTGTCAATCTACTTGATGTACTCACTTTCATAATAGAAAGACTCATACGATATGTACCCCTCTACCATAGACCCCTCATGTTTTTCCCTTTGTAGAACAAAACCTTTCAATTTCTTCATGTACCTCTCTAAGAGGAACATCCAACGACAAGAAACCACCCAAACTAATTAGCCTCATCTACTAGGTGGATTATAAGATGAACCTGCAATTCCATGAAACTCGTCGGCAGTTCCTTCTCAAACATACAAAAAATATGAACTATCTCTTGACACCACTGTGGAATGCTAGCCACATGAATCTCCTTTGACATGATCCAACGTAAAAATGTAGATAATTTAGATATGGCACATCCTAGGTCTTGGGGGAATTCATGTTTCACACACCCACACACGAACAAAGGATAATGACATTGCATGGGATAAAATTTATTAATATAACAAATAATTATAAAATCATGCTTTTGACATTATACGTACTCTTATAAGATTCAAATGGTCATGAAATTTCAACCCCAAAAACTGGTACTCCATGGTGAAGTAGCACCGTAGTGAATACCCGTATGAAGATGGTGCCCTCCAACCCATTATAACTTCCTTTTCCAAAGAAAGATCATCCTTTTTAAAAATCCATGGGACATCACCTTCATTGAAATACCATGAATTAGAGGGACCAACGCATGCCTCTAATCCTATACTTTATAATCCTCTTAGCCAATGTTTCTTTTTAGTTTTTGAAGTAATAAGATCTTTCCTAACAACCAATGTGTCACTTTTTTTCGATGATATGTGCCTCCATAAAGAAGATGTAATAATTTTAAATCTATGCATGGGATATAATAAGTGGGTAATATTAAGATGCTCCCAATATGGGAGGTTATAAAAGATAGATTTCCTTTTCATCCCAACTGGAAATTTCTTAACATAGGTGTTGAATAATTCTGGATCATCAAACATAGGCTCCCCATTTGAATCGAACATTTCTATGAACTCTTTCTCCTTCTCTCTCTCTGCTCTAAGCCATTCAAATGGTGTCGTTATTGGAGGCCTTTGGGTTCTCTCTCATTTACCATTGAAAGCGGATGCTTCTCTTCTATAAGGGTGTTATTCTGGGAGGAATACCCTAGAGCATTCATACACTGGATTTTGTAGGTCGTTGGACCACTTATATTTCATAGAAGATCCACAACATTTACATCCAGAATATCCTTTTTTGACAAGACCTGCGAGATTATTGTATACAATTTATATGCATGGCACGTTAAAGAATATCATGAAGATCAGAACAATTACAACAAATTAGTTAACTAATATGCGAAGAATATTGTTACATATATAAACAAATCAATAAACATGTAATTTACCAGATCAAACTCCTAAGCCTGGATAATCATGTGTCGTGTAAGCACATATGTCATACAACGTAAAAATCATCTCTACTGCAATGGGTCTTGATACATCATATACATTTATCCCATCCCATAATTCCTTCAATTCATCTACTAGTGGTTGCAAGTAGATATCCATATTCTTCCCTTGTCTTCTACCAGGGACTATGAGAGCCAACATAAGATGTTCATTCTTCACAGGCAACCCTAGAAGGATATTGTTATTGATCACTACTATAGGCCAAATAGAATAGTTAGTGTTCTGGAGGGAATATGGGTTGATGCCATCCATTGCTATGTTGAGTCATAGAATTCGTATTTCATTCTTGAATTTTTCAGGCCATGTATCCTTTATATGCATCATGGCTATTGAATCATCTTGGATTCACATAATTCCCAACTCACTTCTGTGTGAGGCATGCCATCCCTGCAACATAGCTAATTCTTTGCAACGAAAGAGCCTTTGAATCATTGGGATTATAGGCATGTGCCTCAATATCTTAAAAGGAGGACCACGTGATTTACCCTTATTTTTTTTATTTATCATACCTTTCATGCCCACATTTCGGACATATATCTTTGTCTTCATATTCTCATCTATATAGAATACAATCATTTGGAAATGCATGATATGATATGTACTGAACACCCAACATTTTCAACAATTTCTTTGCCTCTTTGTAGTTACTGGGCAAGACATTATCACTCAGAAGAACATTATCATTGAATAGCCTATGGTTGGTGATCATGGAAAATATTAAATGTACATTAATATTGATATAATTATTAGCATTCATAAAAATGACCATTTTTAATGTTCATTGTGTGATTATATTTCTAAAATTTATATAAGGGAGGAATTTACGGTAACTTACCTTAAATTTCCGAGAAACATGCATTCGACAAGCTAAACTTTTCTTTCGAGCTGTACAATAACATTGTTGTCCCCAAATGGGTAGAATTTTATTGATCTCCAGGTCCAAAGAGAGGGGTGGTGGAAGCAAATTTAATGCTTTCGAAAAAGGTGTTAACGATATGAGCATCATCCCCAAGCTAATCATCGTTTTGGAATGCATCTAACAACATTGTCTCCATGGAATTCATATCCCTTAAGTAATCATCCATACCAACCTCTATTTGATTGCCTCCATTTCCAGCTTATGAAGAACTACTATTGTTGTAGTCATTCCTAATTGGTGAATCTGGACGTAGTGGGAATTGAATCAGTGGTTGATTCAAACATTCTTAGTATCATTCCTCTCTATTTTTTTCTCTTAATTCAGCCTCTCAAGTTGACATTGTCGTGGGGTGCAATGGAAGATGGTACGTAGGTTTCTGATCATCACTAGAATCCTAATAATTCCAAAAAATATATTTGAACATGATTAGTACAAAATCTATGATATCAATTAGTAAGAACGTTGACAATGCATGATAATTTGTTTGACGTTGAAATAATTACATTAATATACGAAACAATTATTATTACCATCATTGTCACGGGATTGTGGCTAGAAGATGCAACATTGTTACAACTGGCAGGGTGAAGCGGATTTCCATTTTCATCTACCAAACGCGCCTTGTGGTATGCTACTCTTGATAAGAGCCTCCAAAATTTTGGAGCTGTTTGAATATTTTGTGCATCTGAACTCGATTTTGAATCTGCATGAACCTGCAAATTTGTATACATTATAAATTTTATTAAGTTGATTGACATGGATAAAAAACATATATTCAATTAGATAATGAAAATATAAATAAAATAAGAAGTAAATATTACATCTCAAGATGGATAGGGAGAGCTCCATGATGGACTTTGAGAAATATTATGGAACGATCTAGATTTTGAAGAATTTCCATTCGATATAATTATGATATTTTCTCCCTGCATTTGAGAAAAATCAACAATAAATTTTAGTGCACACACCTAAAAGCATTTTCGGTGCCTTAACAATGGACTTATTGGTATCGGTTCTTATGTATAGATAACCACACCGGTGCATTTTAGTTACTGTGCACTGGTTCCATGTTATTCACTGACGCACCAGTGCGGTGTTATTAATTGACGCATCGGTGATGAAAATCCGCAAACAAAAAAGCGCAACTTTATTTTTTTAAAGTGAAAAAAAGGCGGTAAATTGAAAAATGGGCGGAAAAATATTTTTGAAAATATAATTTCATAAAAAAGTTATTTAAATACAAACACTTTTCATTATTTCACTATTTTTGTAAAAAATTTCAGCTAGAGATTTGCATGAGACATACCTGGAGCAAGAGAGCACAAGAACACTGTGGAACAACGAAATACTTTCAAACAGAACTATTCACACAATCAAAATTCCAAACCTCTGGTGATTCAAACCTTGTAGCATAGAATTTTAAATGATCTCATGATTAAATTTTATTGTTTTGTTTTTACATTTTCTGTAGTATTTTTTACATACTAAGTAAAAAAATTAATTTTTTGTTCATTTTCAGAGAAAAAAACAGAAAAACATCCATTTTACCCTAAACCCTTCATTATTTTTTTTTCCTACCCTTGCTTCTTCCTATTTCTGTGATTTCAGAATTAGGGATTTTCATTTTATATTTATAAGGTTTTTATTTCTATATATATAGTCCTATGACATCTAACCCATGGGATGAATTGCATAGTCGGATCCAAATCCATGTCGGTCCTTGCATGAATTTTTTTTTAAATTATTTTTTTAATCGATGTGCCCTACTGTAACCTAGCACATCGGTGTGATGTATTATCACAGTGCACCGCACGTACTATTTGATAAAAAAAATTAAAAAAATATTTTTTTAATCCATGTGCCATATGTAAAATAGGCCACTGGTGCGCTATTTCATTTTAGCACACCGTGCATGTACTGTTTGGCAAAAACAATTTTATATTTTGTGTTAATCGGTGCACCATGTAACATATAACACACCAAGTCTCCTTCTTGATAGAGAGCACCATATGGTGGTCCCTTGTTTACACGGGGCATTAATCAGTGCGTTGGTTAAAATATAACACACCATTGCTCCATAGAGCACCATATGATGTTTTATACTATTTTTGCAGTGTGTTTATAAGAACACGACACACTGACGTCGGTGCTTACAAAATTTAAAAGTGAACCTGTTTCTTGATTTTTTTTTTTACATGAAAAGTTGATGATTTATTTATAAAATATATTAATGAATGATATGGTACAGGTTTCATATTGATAAAGAAATGGCTAACAAGAGATCAAGTAATAAAAATACTGATAGCACATTAAGAAAAGAAAAAAAGGCAAGTTCTTTGTAAATTCTTTACAAAAAATATTATTTTTGAACTATATGTAAGTTTAACTAATATGTATTGTTTACTGTGTATCATGCAGAGCCACAAAATGACGAAGCTTGATGAGATTATTTCTGATCTAGGACCGGAAGAGCATAAATGGTTGATGGAAAATTTGCAAAATGATGAATGAGGTGAATGAAAACATACTATCAACCCAATATGAGTTTCTTTTTTAATTTTTATTAATAATATACTTAAAATTATTAGATAACATGTTTCAAACAATCTATTAATTCACATATGTTTAATGTTCTACAGGGGCCAAAAACTCAAAAAAGGAATGTTGTTCTAAGAAAAGAAAAAATAGAACATGCAAATGAAAATGAATTTCTCCTTAGCTCATCTAGAGTCGTGCTGGCGGTTAACAAAAAGGGGGAAAATTTTACAAAATTTTGAGGGATCTAGTGGAACGAATGTATAAACGTTCTTTCCACTTACAATACAAAAATCAATCCAATAACTGCAGGAAGAGTTTCCAGAGAATTGGTCAAGGAGACATGTCAAACTTTAAATAGCAAAAGCGTACAATAACAAAAAAGAAGGAATGAAAAAGTAATATTCCTTTAAATGTTTTTATATAATTTTTTATAAATATCTCTTTTGTTATATTTACTTTTAAAATATCAATATAAAAATTAAATAGTTTATTGTCATGTTACATTTTTTTGGGAAGATTATGAAAATCTCAAAAGATGAGTGAGTTGATATCAAAAATATGCCAGTAGGAATGTCCAGAAAGGCGTACAAGGAGATGGTCAAATAAATGGAAAAAATTGCATCGCAGGAGCAACCATCTCAACAACAACGTTCTTCAAATGTAATATGTAATAATTGAATTTTTCAATAATTAGGTACAACAAATAAATAATTTAGCATTAAATATTAATTTTCAAGTATTTTCTTGCAGCAAAAAAAAAATTGGAACCCATTCAACAAATAAAACAGGATGACAAGGAAGAAAAGGGTTGATATCTAAGTTTGTGAGTAATTGTTACTTCCTTATAACAACTTAACTAGATTTCATTTTTGTATATTTTAAGTTGTTTTACAACAATCATCATTGAATTTCTTCAAATAGGTGTTAACATACAAAGAAGAACCATCAGACGAATTGATTGACATTGGGTTAAATATGGGTTGTGAGTATATGTTGGCATATCAAAAATTAATTGTGGAATTTGCAAGCATCTATCGATCTTGTTTTACTTAGCTTCCTCTATAATTAATAGAACAAAAAAAAAAAATTATATTAAATATATGATTTGTTATGGGGTATAAAACTTGTAGAAAACAAAGTATGGAACTGCGCCAACAAATAAAATCTTGAAAGATGGCATGAAGTTTGGTTTTGAAAGAATGTGTATAATTCACGAGTCAATGTTTTCTATGGTACATCATTTATTTTCGATTTACATTGATGTATATTATTTAATATTGCAATTTGCATTATTCTCACCAATGTATATACACTCATTACAGTTTAATTTTATGTTTGTAGATGGAAGGTGAAGAAGAAGAAAAAAATCAACACCGTGAACAAAACATTCTTCAAAATAATCCAAGTCATGGAAGTAGCCCAAGCAGTGACAACAGTTCAAGCGAAGAATGATGATCATTATGTTTCGATATCAAAGCAAGGCATTGTATTTTTTGAAATATTGTTTGTGAAATTAGACATTTTGTTTAATGTAATGGACATAGTGTCCCAATTGAAAGACAAAGGGATTCCAATAACTATCCCATTTTGTATTACAAAGACTATCTTATATATGTGTGTGTGTGTGTGTGTGTGTGTGTGTGTGTGTTTTAATTTATTCTATTTCGTTCTCCATTGTCACTGTGAAATGTAACACCATTGATTAAATTTATTGATGATTAAATATTATAATGAAGAGATGTGAAATCCGATGATATGATATAAAAAATTAATCCAAACATAACATTCAAATGCACTAATAAAAAATTAATTGATATGAATACTGTTATAAGATATGTGTCATATTTTGATGAATAATGAATTTTAAAAAATCACAATAATTATGATATGATGTAACAAATTAATCCAAACATTGCATTCAAATGCATTAATAAAAATTTAATTAATATGAATATTGTTATAAGATATGTGTCGACTTTTGATGAATAATGAATTTTTTTAAAATCAGAATAATTGCACATTCACAGGTCGATGTTTCTAAAAAATACAAAATGAACAACGGTGCGTGTCAGTTATTGTACACCGGCGCATTTGTATGATAAAGAGCATCGATGCATTTCTATGACCTATGGGCACTGCACAAATACCAATACCAATTATAACTCTCGGTGTGTTTGTGCGATACTGTGCACCAATGCGTTTATGTGAGACGACTCACCGGTGCATTTGTGCGACCTATGGGCACCGTACAAATACCAATACGAATTAGAACAATCGGTGCATTTATGTGATACGATGCACCGGTGCGTTTCTATAATACTACGACCCGGTGTATTGATACAACCTATGGGAACTACACAAATCCCAATATCAATTAGAACTTCCTGGTGTGGTTCTATAATACCACGAACCGGTGAGTTGATACGACCTATGGGAACTGGGAACCGGTGCGTTGATATCACCTACAATGTGCCTGGTGTGGTTTTAGAACTTTACAGCCTAGTGCATGCACCTTCGACTGCCCCGAGGCAACCGTCTAAATGACACACATCAATGCGTTAACACTTGAGTAGCGCACCAATGAAAAAAACATCTGTAATAACCTCTGGCCACCAAAGTTTTTTAGTTTTGTTGAAATTTCGTTAGAAGCTCCACCAAAACCTCCGTTACCGAAAACCAATTTTGTAGAAAATGTTTTTTTGACAATTTTGGCCATTTTTATAGCACCAAAAAACCTCCTTTATAGCCTCAACTAGAGGGTATTTTCCTTGTAGTGTGGGCTTCATGAGAAATTTCGAGATTTCCTCCATTTCATATGAATCATGAAAAGTATAAGAAGAATGAGAAGATGGATTAGGAATTTGATTTTCATATTTCCCAACTACAGAGGAACACCATCATTGGAAATGGAAAAGGAGAAGTTCAAAGAAAAAAAGGAGAAGTAAATTCCTCCTATAAAATTAGAGGTGTCTTATGATTCACAAGATTTGGGAAAGTAGAAAAATCAAGGGGTTCATGTTCACCATGCAAAGAGAAATGAACCAAACGTTGAAAATTTTGTTTAAATAAATCCCAAACCACATCTTCCTCAAGAAATTCATAATAAAGGTGAATGAATAAATTTGTGAAATCCTCAACTGATTCCTCAGGCTTCATTATTAACTGATTGATTCTTTTATAAACATATCGGTAATCATACCTATCAAAGGCTTGATGAAGTTACTTGAGGAAATGAAGAAAATAATGGATGTAATTGGATCGTAAAGTATGACACCATTAATTAACATGAACTTCAAGGGTGAGGAAGAAAAGCACATAAGCAAAATCTTCATCATCGATTTCGTAAGATTCACAAAATTTAAGAAAATTAAAAATGTGCTCGGTTATGGATGTTCCATATGTATAAATTTGCTGAATAATGATTAATTATCCACCGAGACTATCCTGATCACATACAATTCGAATTTATATGCAACACATAATCTCTTCCACTCAGATCATCAAACATGCGGAAATAAAATTAAGCGATAACACATCAAATCATCATACACATTAACACAGTATGTATGGGGAAAGCTTATAGCTGAAAACCCCGCAGCTATTGTGTATATTATAATGGAGAAATCATGTAACAAACTCGGTACAATACTCCTCACAAGTACTCAGTACTTTCTCATAAAGTTACACACAAACTAGCTTGGTTTTGAACAGGTTACTGGTTCAAAACTCACCACTAATTACCTTGCCTCTATTGCACAATCATGGCCTGTCTATATAGAGATCCAAGGTTCGAATCTCCTTGTCTTGACAACACAATCATCATGGGAAATTCCTCCAAGTGTGGTGCAAATCTCATGCACAACTGATGTCGCCACTGATAGCTAACTCCACCCTTTCATCTACCTCTTTCATTGGTCTCCACTAAACTGTCCATGCACTGTAGTGAACTGATGTGTTCTTGAGTTGAATAATGAGTTACTAATTAATGAATTAAATAATATTTAATTCACTCCACTCATAACTAATTGATTAGCTGGTTAAACTAATCTCAACTAGTTCAACTAAAATAAACAGAACACAACTCCACTAGCTGTCTCATTAACTCCACCAAACTTCTGCCACTGAAGTCCTAACTGAATTCAACCATGCATGTGCCATCAAACCCTTGGGAATCACGTGATTCCTCTGTCAGATGCATGAGCCACTTCTGTAGCTCGAACTGAAGTGCTCCAAGAGAGTAAACTGAAGTTTATAGTCCAAATATTATTAAGGGTAAATAATATTTGACTTCCCTATTTTAAGGAGAGGCAGTCTAAAAATAGACTTCGACCTATAGGTACAAAAAATAGAGTCCCATCTATTTTTACCAACATGACCAATGCTCCAAGAATAACATACTGCAATCCCCGGACCATGCTCCATATGTCTAAAAATAGACATAGTCTAAAAATAGATTTTGCGCCAGAATTTGCCTGCGGACCCACTTAGTGAAGGCGACTTCATTTCACTAAGCTCCATCATCTTGCTGCATTTTCAACACCATCCTCACCATTAATATATAACTAAGAGAAGTGATACAGAGGCTCATCGAGGATTGAAAATTGACAAATGGATAAATCAAAGAAACACCCCAGGAGTAAGATTTTAGGATGATCCATTTTAGATAAGAGGTACAAAACATACTCATCAAGCATGACATGTCATATGGTCCTTTTTCTAGTGCCATAAATGTTCATGGGGTTGGACCTTCCAACATTCAATGGGTCTCCTTGATATGTGGTCCCAATTAGACTTCAAACCATTTGGGATAGTATATCCATCTAGAACATGGCATGGTTTCCTAATTCTCAAATATTTTCCTTTGATCTAACTCTCAACAAGAGAGAGGAGTGAAATTGTGTCATCAAAAAGAAATAAGGTGTTTGTGGTGAGTGTTCAGTTGTAGGTGTGTCAAAGTCCTACTGTGGAGGGAGAGAAATAAGTGAGCCTTTAAGAGAGAGGTAATAGTGCCACCCTAGTAGAGACACAAACAACCAAGAAGGATCTGTCTAACATCTAGCGAAATAATCCACAAAAGACACAATGGTCATTACAACCAATAAACATGAAAAATATGTCTAGTATCCCGTAGAATAGTCGATAAGGATGGGAATAATAACAACCTATACAGCTCATTCTCAATATGGTAAGTACTAAAATAACCAAACTATTTCAACTACTTTAGAACAGATGAAAGAAAACATGAACTACAAACATGCACAAAATAGTCTTACAAATATTCATAATCCATGCCTTAAGAACGTTCTAGCTTCGAGGATTCTATTATTAAGTAAAAGTTCCAAGACACATGTATACAATGAACACGACTATCTCCAATGGTGGAGCATTGGAGCCACTCCTTTCTCCTCAAAATAATTAGCTTGTCTCTCTATTTCCTTGCAGGAGGAGACAAGATGAAAATTCCTTTCCTCATACAATGAGGGTGTATATATAACCAATGGGGAGGTGATGCTTCACCTTCCTTTTGAATTTTTGAATACCCTCATGACTTTTTGTCTTCCTGTGAATTTTAGACTTTACACAACTCTTCATATTTTGTACATGTCCTTTGGACTTCCACTTTACAATACATTTCTCCAATATTGAATTACATATTCCAAAAAATTATGTGGCACATGATGGCTCATGACACGACATGACATGAAACTGATGACATGGACTACATGACAACATGGCAATGTCAAGCCATTCTTTTTTCATATCTTCTTTGTGTATTCTCAAAAATATGGTGCATGTTATTCTTCCTCCTCCTCCTTATGACTTCAAGATGAGGATTCTTCAATGTGATCTTGATCTTTCATTGTATGTTATAGTCTAATGGTTGTATGTATTCTTACGTGATGATCATCTTATCTCTTAAACTCAATATGTGTCTTATAGCATGTCCTCCTTCTCCATATCCTTCTTCAGCATATTTCCATAACATGATAGAGTGTGTGCATCTTCAATCCACTCATGACAAGACAACATTGGTCTGATAAACCCCTAGTGTAGGATGGTGCATATTAATCGACTTATTGAGCCAGAACTAGGTGATAGGCTAGGAAGAGGCTTAGTCACTATGCAATTGCACAACTGAGATGGTCCAGGGTGAATATTAACACTTGATAATGAATAATGTGCAGTTCATGTTGGAATGAGGAGGAAAACTACGCAATTTGGGAGCTTGGTGTGAAAGGCTAAGGAGATGGGCAGTAGATCAACCAATTTCATAGTCCTGGAAGGTAGAGGAGGCTAGGCCATTTCACAATTTCACATATCAAGAGATTAAGGCTGAGGCTTGAGCCTTGAGACTACACAATGCATGGTACTGATTGGGAAGGAGAGAGAAATATTGCACAGGTTTGGGATTTAGTGAGCTATGCTAAGGGATTTTTCATTGTCTTATCCAACTGAATAGTTATAGGAGGTAAAGTAGGCCTTGTGATTATGTAGTTGCACAATTAAATAGATCAAGGTTTGAGCTTGAGTTCAAACATTGCATAGTGCTCAGTGGGTGCCAAGTTGGAGGGATGAAATGTGAAATTTTTGAGGCCAAGGCTAGGGCTTGAGCACTGAAAATACACAATGCATAATCTTGGGAGGTGTGAAGTGCACATTGCATGGTGTCAAGTGGAAAGGTTGTAGCTTTATGGATGGTACTACGCAATGCACAATTCAGGAAGGTCAGATCAGGCTAAGTTGCTGGGGATTTTTAATTTGGCTAAGTGTGGGATCAGTGAAACTAATGTGAAAAGCTATAGGAATTTACTGTGATCACATGCTTAGACACTTGAAAACAAAACATAGATCATCTAGAACACATTAACACATACTTCCCTCAGTTTGGAAACCTTTGCAACAAGTTACGACAATTTCGACACTAAAGGTAAACTTTGCGATGACCATGATAACAGTTGTTTGGTAATGCTTAAAACTTTGGAAATGAGTGTGATAGATGTCTACATGGTAAGATAAACTCATTTTCACAAATATGGGACCTCATCCAAAGAAGTGGAAGAGGACCTTTCATTAGTCAGCAAAGGAAATATATCCAAAGGAAAGAAGTCTGAAGGTGAGGAGGGAAAGAAGAAATACATTTCCAACATCAAGTGCTTTCATTGTCATGAATTTGGGCACTATGCCATGAAATTTCCACAAAGAAGGCAAGTAAGAAGGATCCGGCAGTAGAAGTAGTAGGTGAAGCTCTAACTTCACAATTTAATCTTGATTTTACTCTCATTGCATGCATGGAAATCATAGTAATGGGAATCATGTGGTATCTCGACAGTGGTGCCTAGTTACATATGAAGGGGAATAGAGATCTCTTAAGTGCCTTGGAGTATGTTGGACACCTAATCCTCCTAGGGTTAGTGTGAAAGGGCAACAGTCAAAGAGAAGTCCAAGAGAACTTGGAAGATGAATCTCAGATTCAGACCAATGTAATATAAATGTATATAATTGTGAATAATATAATATCTCACACTTACATTTCCTATGATGTTTATTCTTTTCTATTCCATTGCTGAGTTTGACATGGTATCAGAGTGGATGATATCTTTCCCTGCTCAAGTGAGAGCCACTTGCTTTTATGGCTAGTTTTGTTTGCCTAGGTTGAGTGCACTATAATTCTAAATATCTACTGGTTTAATCTAGATCTTATCCTATGATTCAGGTGTTTTATGTTGATCTGCGTACTAGTCTAACTACGGTAGGCATTACTTTTCCATCTATGCCCTTCGCTCAGTGCTATTTATGCCATTCTCTACCTACCTTCTGAAAACACCATTTTATTCAGTTTGTCAGCACTGACACAACTATTTTGGGCCTTCATTCTTGTCAATTTTTACCTTGGTGTGTAAGGAATTGAATTCTTTGCCTTCAAAGTATAAAAAATAAATAAATTTTCTCAAAATGGTTATTCGTGCATAGTCTCAGCGCTCTCAGCATATACAATTCTCCTCCAACAATATATACATAGTTCTCATTACATGTTTGGACCTCCACCTTGGGATCACAGTCTCTACATAGAGGAACCACCTGCCTCAGCTCCTCCTCATGCCCTCTCCTTCCATGGTCACTCCTCACTATGCCATATGCTGGTCTGCTCTATCATATGCTACCTTCATGCACAGATAGGTCCTCTCGACCTAAATTTTCTTTTAGTGCATCGTTTAGTGAGCTCTAGAACGTCCTTACCTACTTACTGTTGGTCCCTCCTTACCATGTTGGCCTCTCGGCCCTTCAACTACGCTCCACGCTATCCATGTAGCTCTTTGTCTATACATTGATCCTTCTATTGTAGCACTAAATATTAATCATATTTGCACCGCAACGTTGGATGCTCCTTTTCTTTGTGCCTCAACACAATCCACTATGCTAAATACCCGCTACTCGATGAAGAGGAAATACGTTACTCATAAATATGGAATTATAAAATACAAATATACAGAGATGTGTTCCTGATGTCTAGCCCTTATGTTGTCACACTACCATCATAAGTTTGCACTCAAAAGAAAATGTCTCACCTCGCATTGTGCCTCTTCATAGATTTTTTCCAGAAGAACCTCTTCATATATTTAAAATAATTCAATGCTTAATATATGTTCCTAAGGATGGGTGTTTATTCAAATTTATATTAAATATGAGCATTGGATGGTTGTCTGACCAGAAGAAAACGTTGTTGGATACAAAATCCATTACCTCGAGGTAACTCTAAGAACATAACACATTTTCTTTACAGCATCAAACAAACTAAAAATTATTTACCATAGTGATGGGAGAGTTTCATAACAATTGTGAATCTCAAGGATAGTCTCGCACCTTTTCCATTTGTATACACCAAGATTGATGTCAGGGGCTAGTGAAAGGGATTGATCTATTTTAAAATTGGATTAAAAATTGACATTTTTTTATTTCAGAAGGAAAAAGAGGACATTCGAAGAATCAAAAGGATATGGTTAAACCCAAAATGCTTCCAAATGTCTTGGAAAACCTATGAATATGTGGAAAAATGCTTTAGAGATGTTCCCTAACAAAATTTGTCTTTGAGGGCCCAATCATGTATGTACTTTATTTTTATGCCAAGCTAGTTGTCGAAAGTTGTTTTCAAATCCCAATTGGGCTCAACATGCATTAAACTCTGTTTACTTATATATTGAGCAATCCAAAAGTATTATTATTTATGGAAGTGACATACTAAGAACTTTTAAGATCCCTCTTAATCATCAAGCAGACTCTAAGAATCAATAGCTAAAATATTTTTACTGATTGATCTCCTTTCAGGTGTGTGAGATATTTATGTCTGCATTATATATTCAACAATAGCTTGATAGAGAGTTGGTATTCTTCAATTTTTGGAATCTTTGAAAGTTGGGGTATATGTATTAGGATTATTGACTGCCATTCATTTTTTCTGAGATAATGGAAAATTTTAATGAAATATTGGATTTTTTGACACTCTGATACTTTCCACCATTGATGGTATGGTAGATGTTAGCAAAGAAACACTTTTCAACATTAAATTTTGTCTCCCAAATGCGCATGAATATATTTATTTTCTACAACTAGAATCTTAGCTTCAGCAAGAAGAATTAAAGCATAAGAGTTTTCATTCTGAACCTGTTTTGTTCAGAACATTGAGACAAACTCACATCAACAACAATAAACTGGAGAGGCAGCACCCATTTCAGGAGAAGATGTGCAGAAATATGCATAAATGCAACATGCACTTCCCAAGCCCATCATCAGACCTTGGGAAGAGCTTGTCCATAAGGAGCATTGAACTGGACTTGGATATGAAAAGGATGTGTCATTTCTCATATTCCAGACTATTCCAAGCCCATTCAGTTTCACAGTGCAAGATTTATTTATGACAGTTCACCTTCAACTCTTCCAGTTTCTGCTCATCCTCCACAACAACATATTATGAAATTCCAACACTGTGATCAAGTTGTTCATATGAAATATCATTGTTTTGATCTTCATCCATGTGATATTGTTCATAAAACCTCTTATTATTCACACAGATGCTTTAGAAACAAGCCTCCAGCAAGAACAAAGATTCATCTTGTATGGATCCCTTCTTGGAAACGAGCATCAACAACCAAGAAGATGTTTCAATCATATGTCTAAGCTTGTTCTAGAGCATTGAACAATATTGTAGTTGATTTTTCGCTATCATCTCACCTTGTATCTAACGGGGGGGGGGGGATTATGGTCATCTACAAGCTTCAAAGCCACATCAAGAAAGCTTGAGCCACAACCTGCCATTCCATATTCAGATTTGTAGCCAGAGACACAGATGCTCGTGAGTATGCCTTTGGTTGGTGTTCATTCTAAAACCATCTATGTGAGGTTGAGATTCTCCCTTTTCAAATAATTGGAGACACTTCCTCTAGCATAATACTTTAGCTTATTGCTAGTTTTGGAAGAGTTTATAGAATTTCATTAAGAATTCAAAAGTTGGTGGTGATCCTTAAAACACTACAGGATGATACCTCCCTTTTTAGGTTGAGGTTATCCTTTTTATGTGGGTTGCAGAACTCAATTTTCCAGGTTGAAGGTCTCCCTCTTCAAAGCAATAGGATAACTTCCTCTAGTAGAAGACCTTAGCTTCTTTCCATATTTGGAAGAGTTATGGGAACTTCACCAAGTTTTCCAGTGTTGGTGGTCATCCTTAAACCACCTCCTTATGTGAACATTTTAGAGAGGTCATTTATCCTAGTGCTACCATTTTTTATGACAACTCTCTTCTTGGACTCATACATACCCCTTTGGATTAAGGGGGATAATGTTGGACACCTAATCCTCCAAGGGTTAGTGTGGAAGGCGAACAATCAAAGAGGAGTCCAAGAGACTTGGAAAATGAATCCAAGAGTCACACCAATGTAGTAAAATGTATATCATTGTGAATAATATAATATCTCACGCTTACCTTTCCTATGTTTTCTATTCTTTTCTATTCCATTGCTGATTTTGATAGAGGAGAAAGGCCTAAAGCAAAAAATTTAGTTTGGAGACAATGAGAGGTATAACACAATTAGTATCGGTACAATTATTTTTTACAAGGAGTCTAGCACCCTTCTCAAGCTCAAGGATGTGATATTTTTTCCATAACTAAAGAATAGTATTGTTTCCATCGCGGTACTGGAATATCATGGCTACAATGTGATATTTAGCAAAGGGAAGGTTTTCCTTAAAAACATCACCACGAGATAGATGAAGTAGATCGGTGTGCGAGTCAAGAACATATATGCACTTGAGGTTGAATATAAATGAAAAATATTGAGGAGAAAGGAAAATTTTAGATACTTGGTGGTTGAGAGGTATATTATTTACCTCTCAAAATGGAGCCTCAGAAGCAGCCTCAAGGTATGGAGTAGCCACAGTTGGAGAAGCGGAGAGGCGATAGAGTGGAACCATCCACTCAAGTAGAGGCCTCAAGTAGGGGGGAAGTTTGAGCCAAGCTGGAAGAGAGAGTAGATGCAACCATACCTCCAGGTGTGAGGTGGGGCGATGTGAAGCAATAGTCCCAAGAGTGAAAACAATTAGGCAGGATCCATTGAGGTTATTTTTTTCTAATGGATCATTACCTTGCTACGAGGACCCATAGTATTTAGTAGCAAGAGGATCTGAATGTAATTCAAATATTGGGGAGTGAAGAGCAATGTTGAAAGCATAAAAATATGCTTAGTAGCAGAGTCAGCAACAACACATTTTTCTGAGTAGACAATTGTAGATTGATTAAGTGATTATTTTTATCTGTTTATTTTTTATGATTTTGAATTGCATATGTTGCATTAGCACCAAAAACAGTGAGAAGTGTTGCTTGAAACACATTCCAAAGGTGTTGGATCAGGTTATATGTGAAACCTTTTCTTGTTGTGAGGGAGTTTTGAAAATGGCAACAAGAAAAAATCCTGATTTAATTTTCCCATGAATTAAATTAGACGAAAATTGTAATTCCACATCACAAGAAGACTTGTATGAGTTAACTAAGTTAGTTTGACTTAGTTGGTTCAGTTAATTGAAGTCGAGGGCCTAACTTGAGTCTTGTGGAGTGGTTCCTAAATATTATAAGCCTAGGTTGAGTTTCATTTGAGTTCTAATAATTTAATTCGCTCAAACTGAGTTAAAGTTAGTTAAACTAGTTCAAACTATGCAAGGAACTAGTGGGAGGTCTAATAGTGGGGTGTGTACTCAGTGATCAACCAGTTAACTAATAAATCAATCATAATTAACACATGAATGCATGAAATATGATTTACCAAGTTGACTCTACAGGGAATTTATACAAGTTCCACCAATTCCATCACTCTACGTACAAGTAAAGAGCTCCCACATGTATTTTAGAGTCACCATCCCGTATATTATTAAGGTGGAAATATTGTTCCATTTGTGCCACCCATATTGTCAGGTTAGAGCCATCAAATTTGTATATATCTAGCATGGGCTTCTAGTGGCTCAAATATTAGTGACCTCCATGGAAATGAATGTGATGGATGGATTCTCCTTCTACATGTACATCAAGATTGTGTTATTCCATCATGTGTTTGCGAGAAGTCATGAGGGCTTCCAATACTTCTATGATTTTTTCATGGATGCCTAGAACTCTTTGAATTTTTTCTCGAGGGCTTTGAATCTCTCGACATCCATAACTTGATGCCTGACACCGTGCATACATTGTTCCCAATTAAATTTTGAGCTTACTTAACAGTAGTATGGTTGGAAAGAGGAAAAAATCAAGAGTCTAGTGATTTGGGTCACTTGCAGTCATGTCAGGAAAAAATTGAGACCGCATGAAAATTTTGGGGCTTGCAGGTGAATGGTACCACTACAATCAACTCATCATCCTAAATCTTATGGGTTGGGTCTCTTGCGAGCATCCCATGATGACCATAGATTTTTATTTTATACACCAAAATGACTTTTAATCCTAGTTGATCAATATCACAGTGTTTTAAATACAAAATGATTGATAGTACCAAATTTGCTATGAAAATATGTGTTATATTGTAGTAGTAGAAACCCCAAAGTATCGACACTACAAAATTTTCTAAGAAAATCGAATCTAGAATATAGTGACCAAAACCCTCACTAACAAAGAGTCTGATCTGCACTGTGAAAAACCTAATTGTTGAATTTGATCTTCACGGTGGTGGTACAAACCCAACTGCAAGATCTAATCTGTACAATGGCAGTCAAACCCCAACTACTGGATCTGATTTGGACGAAAAGGTAGGGGGCGATATTCATATAGTTCAAAAAAATATGGTAACAAAGTAGTGTAAGGTGTTATAGATCATGATATACGTAAGATTCCAATAGTAGTACTCGACCAAATCTTTGAAAGAACCAACTAAGGAGGATTGACGGTACCATTAGCCATACTACCTGACTACCCTTATGTATGTGTGAGTAATTTCCCTGAGTGTTGTTCTCATTATGCTATAATAGCAAGATGGAAAAAAACAATTCTAAGTGTTATTAGCATATTATGCTCCCCCTGGATCATTAACCCTTAGCCCTCATGAATGTTTGAACTTTTGCTGACATGCGTACCATTTTTTGGCCAGTTTCACCCATAGACATGGGGATGTAGGCTTCTTCCTGTGTCCAAATCCCTATAGGCAGTACCAGGCCTCCTTGTGATTTCGTCCAAGGAACTTTTCAACTAGTTATATGCATGCATCCAAGGGAAATTTATAGAGTTCCTTGGTCCCTGGGAGATAAATTTGATGTCTCATCTATTCGAGCTCACCCAGACTCATCATTTAGAAGGTTCAATAGCTTCTCTTCATCCTAAGAATCCACATACATCCTCCTGGGACCTCTCTTCTGCCTATTTATACTGGAGCATTTGAGAGGGTCAGACTAGATTTAGAGAGCCGTTAGCCCCCTAATTTGCTCTCTTTTTACCATTTTCCCCTTCCTAAACTATAACCATTTACCTCTGTTTTACCTCTTTTATGCACCCTCATCTTGCACCAGTCCAAGCACGGTGACATATTTCGTATAAACTTTATTTTTCATATTTTTAATTCAACTTAACATTTATTAATTATTTATTACATGATTTCTTACTTTTAATCATTCTTTGTAACTTATCGATATCCCCTATGTTTATTTGGTAGTTAGAGTACTTACCGTGACCGTTGATCCTAGTGCAGGATCAGATCTTGCACCATTGCCAGCACATCAAATCCTTGCAGCAGATCTAAACCTCCTTAATCAATACCCTGTCTTAAGCCGCTTCAGTCGAACCACTTCAGCCATGACAACAGAGTAATCCAAAGGCAGCTGAGACCAAATCCATGAAGGGTGAAAGCTGGGGAATAGCTATGGCTAGTTTTGTAACTGTCTAATTTTGAAGACCATAAAAGCTAAATTCTGCGTTTAAGTTATGTAATCAGTGAAAGGATCTATTTTGGCCTTTGGTGAAAGGTCATATAATGTAAAGAGGATTAAGGGAGGAGATGTTTTGATATAGAGAAGAACAGAACCATAGCCAAGAGGCAGTAGCATGTTGTTATATTTTGTTGTCACCCAAACCTAGGTTGGATGATGCATTAATGTATGTACTTGCCTCCGTGAATTAATAAAAGGAGCTCCACCTCATGTTTTGAAAATTATGTTTTTGTATTGAGTTGATGAATTGATTAAAGTACTGAGCAGAATTTCCATTTAAAAGGGAAATGTGCTGGTTGGCTAGGGCTTAGCCAACCCAGCACGTTTACTCCATTTCTTGTTTCTTGTAATTTGTGTTTATATTTTCAAGTGTGATTTAATCTTAAGCACATGTATTTCTGTCTGAGTGCAAGCGGATCCATTGTATGAAGTAGATAAATTTCCTTTTCCTGCACTCGATTTCAGACTGGTTTTCCCTGCCTGGTCCAAGTAGGAGAAACGAATCTGTACTAGTGCACGTTGGTGTGATATCTCTTTTTCTACAATTCTATTTGATTGGTTTTCCAGCCTGGTCCAAGCAGGAGAAATGAACCTACACCAGTGCACGTTGGTGTGATATCTCTTTTTCTACAATTCTATTTGATTGGTTTTCTAGCCTGGTCCAAGCAGGAGAAATGAACCTGCACCAGTGCATGTTGGTGTGATGCAGCAAACTTTCTTAGTCTATTTCATGCAACCCTCTTTCTTTCATTAAATGCTTATGACAGGATATATATATATCTATATATATATATATTGATTGTTTCCTTATTTCTACATTTTGTTAAGACCGGAAACATTCATTTTTATGTGTGCAATTTGATTTAACAGTATAATAGCACTTGCAATAATTAAACATTCACTTTAAGAATTAAATGCTAAGTGCAGGAAGCTCTGATTTGGTGGAAGAACTAGTTTCTTGCCACGGGATCTGATTGCTTCAAACCTGGAAAAATTCGAGCCCTTGCATGAAGTAAAAAGCCTTTAGTAAAGACACTATCTATACCTTCTGCATAAATCTCTGCTCCTGCACTAATGCAAGCAGACTGCGAAAGTGTAGGAGAGATTAGTGCAAGAAGGAAATCTCTAAAGGAGCAGATTTAAGGGCCCATCTGATGATACTGCTAAGTGTCTCTACTAAAGAAAAACACACACTCAGTAATTAAAAAATAATCAGCTGGAGTGATTGCCTTTTATCTTTAATTCCCTCTTGCAAATGCATTTCTTTCTTGTTCCAGTCTTAGATTATTTTTGATGATTCAAGTTGCCTCCTTTTCTCTTTTTAATTTCATTCTGCAATCTTTCCTTTGAAGAAAGTAGGGATTTATATTATGGAAATTCATACCATCTCTAGCATTTCCTGTGATTCGTCTCTAAGTTTACAAATCCCCTGGGTTGACAAATTAAGTGTTGAGGAGTTTTCTTAAATGTAATTCCTACACCCAACATTTTGGCGCCATTGCCGGGGAGGCAATTTGATTTGGTAATAATTTTCTGATTATACAATAGAGGTAATATTTTCCATTATTTTTTTTAGTATTGTTTTGAAGAGTTTTTTGAAGGAATTTTACTAGTGTTAATTGATTTCTGACAGCATTTTACTAGAGGTTGTTTGTTATTTTTCTTTTTCTTTTTTTTTAAATGAATGCCTAGAAAAGGTAAGGGTTCGAAGCCCACTAAGGGAAAAATGAAATTTTCTCATATTAGGTCTCCTTCTGTAAGTAGGAAGCCCAATTCAATTCAAACCCATCACATAGGAACAATCCACCTAGATGCTGGTGTCAACAACTTAGGTGTGGATCAGCCTGTTGAGAGCGGTACAAGTAAAAGGTAAACAATGGTGGACCATGAGGATCATTTGGAAGGGACTGGTGAAATCCAGGTAAGTAGAGAACAATCCACTTTTGTGTTTCCAATTGTGGATCCTGATACTGTGGCGCAAATGAAGAATATTCTGCCATCAGCTCTCCCTCATTTCCATGGTAAAGTTCATGAAGATCCTGACTCTTTTCTATTCGAGTTTGATATTTTGTGTAGAAGTTATGATTATTCAACTGACGCTAAGAAGTTATGATTATTTATTGTTACTCTCAAGGACTCAGCTCTACGCTGGCTTATGGGGTTAGGAGGAAACACTATAAACTCCTGGGATCAGATGAAGAGAGTATTTTTGTCTAAATATCAAGAATATTGCAAAACTTGGGACATGCGGGATGAGATTTTTACAATCATACAGGATGATGATGAAGCTCTTGAAGATTACCTGGAAAGATTTCTGTATATTTTACAAAGTTCAAAACTTAAGTTTGATCTCAATACTATTAGAACCTTTTTCTTAAGAGGACTTACTGATAATTCTAGAAATAATTTAAATATGTTAGGAGAAAGTGATATTTCTCAGCAAACTTTTGAACAAATTTGTGAATTATGCAAGAAATTTTCAATAAATTAGTATAAATATGGTAGAGGAACTCGAAACAGAAACATAAAAACTGAATCTACTAATGCTATGTGTTATCACTCAGATTTTCCTTGAAGTTGTTGAAAGAGGAAAGGGGTCTGAGGTAACCAGAAACCAATCTTTTAGGTACAGAATCTAGCCAATCTGTACCCAGAGAGGGCTCTCTCTGTAAAATTTAGCTTTGTTTTTAGAAGATATTAGGCTAGTTGTAGAGTCCAAGGGTTTTGTTTGAATTTGGGTGGTGGAATTCAATAGCAAAGGGCAAGATTGAGAAGTTTAGTCCATTGGGCTATGGAGTCAAAAAGATGGCTTTACTGGATTAAGTTTATCAACAAAAGATGGTTTCACAGGGCAAGATAATCAAACAGAGAACAATCTTAGATCTAAAATGAATGGAATGGATTTAAAATGGATGAAAGGCAATTAATAATCTTTCAACACATTCAAAGAGGGAAATTGAGTGATTATCAATAAAGAGAAATTAAGTATTCTTTACTAAATAATCAAAATGCATAAACTAGTAAAACAGGAGCAATTAAGAATTCACTGTTTAAAACCAGTTTAGAAGAAAACATTTAGAATAACAATGATTAAAATCAAATTACATTTAAGCACTTTCTGATTTATTCATTTTCATTAATCATTTAGAAATGAAACACAGTGATATAATAGACACATATAAAAACTTTTAAACACAAGAGAAAGATGACTTATTGATCCATAATTTGAGACATGAATCCTGTAAAAAGTCTTTTGCATCAATCCATCATCCAGCTAGCCACAAAAAATTTCTCCAAAGCACTTTATTCCAAAATTTTAAATGTTACAGCAAATTTTAAGAATCCACCCCAAAATACTTCCAAGAGTGAAGTATTTATACCAATTCTAAACTAAAATATCCTGAAAAAATATCAAGATTAGTTCACAAATCTCTCCAACTATTTTACATAAATAGAACTTAAGTAAAGGACACTCAAACTAATGCATCTATTTGACACTATTTTTTTATCTATAGGTGATGACAAAGAGGGGAATTCGAATTTGATCCAACTCTTAGTTGATGATGAGGCATCCAAGTCACTAACTGCTTCCTTTCTTTGTGCATTCTGCTCCAACAATTCTGCAAACTTGGGGTCCAATGATATATTTTTATTTCTCAATCCGTAATAGATATGTAAAAATTGAAAAGGTTATTGTGGATTAATATGTTTTTGAGATAAAACTCTTTCCGTTTCCTAAAATTCCTCTCCAGCTGTGCACAATAGTCTCTGTAAAAATATGTGTAAAACAGAGTTTTACAGAGTCTGAAAAATAGCCTATAACGATGTGCATGTATCTCTGATTCTAAAATCACTGTGCAAAAAGTGAGATATGTTTTTGTATATGATTCTCTTAGGAACAAAAACCTCCTTCAATTTTGTGTGATAAATTTCTGATTGGCCACAATATTCTCTGCAAAAGGATGACTTAACTGGAATTTTATGCAAAACGTGCTTTCCAACATTGTTTAATATTTCCAAAACCATAATAGCTGTTAGAAAAGTGAGAGAGGTTTTCGTAGATGGTCCTCTTAGGAACATAAAACTCCTTCAATTTTGCAAAATTCATCTTGTATTTATCACAATAGTTTCTGAAGAACTATGACTTAAAGAGGAAATTTCTGAAGAATGTACCATTTTTGCTCTAATTTCATCTTTTAACCTTAAACTTCTTTTGACTTTTTTTCACTTTTACTTTGGATAAAATTCATTGTGGCTGGTGAAATTGTTTTCATCTTTGTTTAACCCTTAATATCTTCATGTTTACTTTCACTGTTTACTGTTTACTTTTTACATTTTACCGCTCTATTTTTTATCTGTCTTTACTTTGTCATGAACTTGTATGTTCTGTTTTGTAACTGTCTTCCCTGCTGTTTATCTTCATGCTAGATGATTTACTTGACTTGGTCTTCAATTTGATACTCTTTAATCCTGATACTCTTTGACTGTTCTTTACTGTGTCCTTTTACCTTCAATGTGTAGTTTAGGTTTTTACTATCTGTTTCAACAGTAAATCGTTTAATATCCTATTTCCTTTACTTGTCTTTCAACTGTATGTTTTATCTTCCATCTCTGTTTGAATAGATTTGATAACACTCTTGGAGTAAACAAGTCTTATGACTAGTATTAAGACTGTTTATCCAAGGATGTGGTCTTATGATCACCTGTAAAACAAAACAAATTGTTAAGAAAGCATTGGTTTGCAGGGGAGGTCGAAAAGGTTTCATTTGATGTTGAGAGGTCTGTGGAGTGAATCTAGAATGATTTTTGGGCGGTAAACCATGCTCGAATTGGTTAATAGAGGCTTCAGGTGGCGCAGCCGGGTTACAAAGGGTTTTACTGCACAATCAGGCGAAAATGAGCAACACTAGGGTGTTTGTGTTTAAACGGGTAAACGGTTGATATTGGCGAATAAGCTTTGAATGATCAGTGGATAGATGGCGCTGACTTGATGATGTGAAGTTTTGTCATTAGTGGGAGGCGGTAAGTGGTACGCGATCGCACCGCTTTTGGGGAAAGGTGGTTTTGGGCGGAGGGCGAGCGATTCCATATGATGAACAACGCATGGCGCGGTACTGTTCAGAAAACCTCTTGGCCATCGCGCGTTATCGTTCGGACGAGGATGGCTAGCGATATTGATATCAACCATAGATCTGAGATCTGTTGATCGAACGGTGGTCGGGGTTAGGAGATGACGGAAAGATAACGAACGGGCCCAATGTAATTTATTTTGAATTAATCGCATCGGGGGTGATTTGATTGGCGAATTCAAGTTATTAATTAATCATGAGGATTAATTAACCCTTATTGATATGGCAGAGAAATGCGCTCACGATTAATCAAAGATTTGACTAATTAATCATGATTAATACATTAATATGGTTATTTTTCAACCAAAGGGGAGGGATATTATTATTTGGGAATTTTATTATTAAAATAATATGGGAAAAGGGGAATTTACAAGGATTTAAATAATAAAATTAGAGGTTTAATATGAAAAAATGAAAGAAGCACTAAGTGTAAACATTAGGTTAATGTTTTTAACTTATGCTTTTATGAGGAGGGTTTTTATGTGAAATATTACATGATTTTTCCTAAGTAAAATGGGATTTTACTTAGGAAAATATTTTTTAGAGGTGAAGGAATGTTATGATAAATGATTTTGAGTACTTAGGATTTTCCAATTATTGGGCCGAGGGTTCGGTCCCTCCAACAGTCAAGGAAATGCCTTGAGCCCCTTAATTTTCAAATACCTTAGTACTTAGGAGAAATTAGTGAAGTTTTTAGGGAAAAATGAGAAGGGAAGTTAATAATTTGACTTTGCATTGCTTTAAATTCTTCCAGTGTATTGTCTACCTTTGCACTTGTGATGAAAGTAAAAGAATTAACATATCTAAAGCCATCATTCATCACATGTAATTCTGCAACAACATCTACCTACCCTACTGTTGTAGCCGCTACAACACCACCCAAAATTTTGGGTATATTTAAAATTTCGGGTCCCCCCTAGGCCTGCTTAGTCGTTAAGGTCTTCCACTGAACCTGCAGTCAGTGACATCCTAGCAGCCTATCCCTAACCACTCATGAGTTGTCTCGCCACCATGATCAGATGTCGTTGTTGCAATCATGCCATACATGGGAAAGATCATCTAGCATGCGTTCAAACATTCGTAACGTAGCCGCGCCATGTGTTATGAGATTGCCATGCATACGTTTGAATGGAAACCTTGTTGTTTTAACGATTAAAGGCCTTCTCATCATGGGCCATTAAGCACGTTGTTTGATTTCCTTCTCCTAAGCTAGTTAATCTTATATGTTTTGTCTGGGGTCATCATTATCAAAGAATGATTCTGATGTCGTAATTTTCCGCACAGGTCGACCCCACGGGTGACAAACTCCACATCAAGGGAAATAAATTGGGCTCAACGACAAGGCCAAAGTTGCGGAAGAGGGGTAGAGGAGGAGCAAACGACCAGTACTGTTATAAGGAGGATAATATATGTTGATCAGAAACAACCTTCCATGTCACTGATGCAAAATCTTACGTCACTAGTGTCCACCAGTTGCGTTAAAGCGCTCCGTCCGGAAATGTCCAGATCCTGCACCAGACCATCTAAAGGTCGATCGGCGCACGCAAAGAAACATATTTTTCCACTTAGATGAGGCTAGTATGGCCTAGTGAACAAAGCCTACACAGAAGTTTTCTCTAGACACTGACAACCTCATTCGAGGCGTTCTCGTGCCCGGTAGCAGTGTGAAAGCATACGTGTTTCTGTGGCAAGTCAACGACATGGTTCCAAATAAGTGAAAGCATTCTTTGAGAAGCAATCTTTGTTGAAGCTAGGATACACAGTGGACATACACGCGATGAACCAAGGTTATGGTTTTGATTTTATATAATTAAAACAAGGAAAATAAAACCCATATGATGTCGAAATCATAGGAGACCGTGGAGCAACTATGTGAAACCATTGCAAGAGGCGCACATTTGACGGGCCAAGGTTACATTGCAAGTTAAAACCAAGGCGCAAGCCCATGTGTTTTCCAAACCATACAAAATGAAGAGTTAATACTATATGGAAAACATTAGAAACGAGCTTATTTCTTCTATGGCAAATATAGCGATATAAGCTTATGTTTAAATGGCCATGGTGAGTCAAAGTCCAAGGAGAAACTGACTCAATACCACCACCATGCGATCATTTGTTGGACACGTAGACCGGATCATTAGTTAATGTGTTTAATGGAATGGGTGTGTGTGTTGTCATCTATTATAGATGGGGCATCATAACGAAAAGCAAACGATCACGTTGCATGGGCGCAAATCTTCAGTGGTTTCGAGCAAATACATACATTTGGTCATCCAAAGTCGTGGTGCAGATTGCAATATTCTTCAAAACATGTAAGGTTAATGGAACGATGTAAGGTTACAAAATGGGCACCGAGCATACACGTATGAGGATCGTGTTGTATAGTAAGGTGTTTGGAGCATTTTTCTAACATTCAAAGTTATGTTTAAAACGTGGTCGGAGTGTATGACCAGCCCATTGAAGTGCGTTATAATAACTTTGTTGCATTATCGATGGGTGCAAATAGTGTGATGCTGCGGTTTTAATCCACGTGGGGCGGGCAATGTGGCGGTCAACCCTACACTTGAAACCCAACGCTATTGCATGGACGTAACGAGCGAGGGCACGTTTCAACTTACAATAAGATATTTGAGCAGATACATTATAGTTGGTTTAAACTTGCGCTAAACACATAGCTGTGATCAAAACCTATGTTTAAAACGTGGCAGCATGGCGCAACGTATGACAATATGCGACTATGTTTTGGCGGTGCAATACGTTCTTCAAACCACATGAGATGGTGCAATGCAACTGCATGCACACGTTGCAGAGAGCCCATTGTAGATGTTTATATATATAATGGCTGGAGTTCTTATTATGGAGCGTATATATATGTGATAACCGGAGTTATAACGACGGCATTACAAGTTGATGTGAGCGCTTCGACGATTGGAGTTTTTGAATATGGAGCGTAGTTAAATATAGCGGCCAAGTTTATGTTTTGAACCTATAATGGCATGCGAGCATTTGCAACGGTGGAGTCTTGAACCTTGGTGGACGTTGGAGCAGATATAGTAACAGTCAAATTTTACAATAAGGAAACGGGTTCAACGTCTTGACCGGCACCAATCATGCTCTTACCAAGCTGTTTCCGTCCCTTCGCTCATTTCCCAACATGGAATAGCTCATCGATAAAGGAAGTTGCCCATGCAAAGCGCTGCGGTGGAGGCGATAGTATTTGGTATTATCCGGCGTTGAATCAGCTGTGACAACGCGAAAAATGGCATGTAATTTCATCCTGAGTGCAGGCGCATGGATTTAGCTGTGGATTCAGTTGTGACAGCGTAGAAAACTGGAAATATTATTCCATCCCGAATGCATATGCACAGACTACGCTGTGACAGCTCTGTCATTGTCATAGAATACTGATTTGTGCAGGGAACAGCGAAACGCTCCAGCGAACCAACACAGCAACAGATGTGCAGTATTATTTCCAGAGTGACAAATCCCTCCATTACAGTAGACATTCTATTACAGGATAATAGCTCCGCTTTCACAATTGTATCAAAGTTGCTGACTCAAGGAGGCCTGGCGCTAGGTGTTAAACCATTATGCTCCTATCCCAGCCTGTTCGATGTTTTCTGAGCCAGCCATGTCCACCAGCACCAACTTCCCTCCAGTTGATGGCACATCTACTATGATCATGCAATGGCTGCGAAAGCTCTTCTCGTTTCAATTGGTACTCTTCACTGCATGTTTTTTCTCCACCACTGGTATTCCCCGAGCAATGCCCTCCGCTTTCTTCCCATTACTGAACATGCATGCTAATCTTTGACCCCACACATCCAATCTCATCCTTCCTGGACTAGCAAGCGTTGCTGAATTAGAACCAAGAAGATCGTTTACTTCCACTGGGTGTTCTTCTTATTCGCCCCCCCCATTGTTGCTGCTGCTCGTGCTTCAGTTTCGGTCCCTGATTCAACTATTGGCATGCTGCCACCCTTTAGTTTATCATTTGATTTTTCAAATCATAGAGCCATTGGGTTTGGAAAAAGCCGTAAGTTAAAACGAATTTCGTCGACATGACCAAAACACGCTTCATATCTAGGCTGCCAAAGAGGACGTGAAATGAATAACTTCAATCTCAATGCGTGCCCAGCAGGTCAACGTTATTAGATTTCTTTTGGAAGACTGGTTTTGCTAACATCGTTTGAATATAGCATGGCAATAAGCCCATTCCTATCAAGCAGTTTCAATCCAAGAGGACTTTGTGCATGGAAGAAAATTTATGATCCTGGCAGAGAAAGGGCACAGCGAAAGCTTACCCCAACCACACTCTCCGATCATTCAGTAGCCCCACACTTGACCACACAGGGGTCTATGTTTATTATTTTCATTTTTGAAATGATTTAAATATGCTCTTAGTATCGATATCAGATCATGAAGATGCGTAACCTAAGCCATCTGATTGCAGGTAGAGGCGTTTGGTTTGCACGATGAGTTGGAGTTTCCTTTTCCCAGCAAGCAAGAGGACCAGTTTTCAAAGCGAAGAACGTGCGATGAGGAACACTACTATAAAAATCTGCAGATCTGCAACCCTTTTGACATCGCAGGTCGCAAATCCCAACAGGTCACGAGGTCGCATCTCTGATTTTTCTCGAAAGTTGCGACCCCGCGATCCAGCGACCTAGTCGCTGGGTCGCAGGGTCGCATTTTCATCTTTTTTTTACAATCTGCAACCCCGCGACCCAGCGACCTGGTCGCAAGGTCGCAAGGTCGCATACCTTCAGTTTTCAGCCTTTTGCGACCCTGCGACCCAGCGACCTAGTCGCAAGGTCGCAAGGTCGCACCTGTTCAGTTTTTCCGCCTTTTGCGACCTCGCGACCCAGCGACCTAGTTGCAAGGTCGCAAGGTCGCAGTTCTTTGGTTTTCCTCATTTTTGCGACTCCACGACCCAGCAACCCAGTCGCAAGGTCGCGAGGTCGCATTTCATCGGTTTTTCACCTTTTGCGACCCAGCGACCTAGTCGCGAGGTCGCAAGGTCGCACATCTATGTTTTTTCCACCTTATGCGAATCTGCGACCCAGCGACTTAGTCGCAAGGTCGCAAGGTCGCATCTTGGCAATTCTCTTACAACATGCGACCCCGCGACCCAGTCAAGTCGCAGATCGCAACAACACCTCAAGTCGCAGGTCACAACAGCAGCCAGGTCGCAGGTCGCAACAACGGCTCAGGTCACAGGTCGCAAAAGGAATGGGTCGCAAGGCAACCCAACGGTCAAGAATCTGGACAGTCAAGGAAGCCTGAAGGGCAGTTTCTGCATTATAAATACTCCTACGGGAGCTTGTATTAGGGGCTTTTTCTTTTTGGAGACTGAAGAGCTACATTGTATTGTATTGGAAGATCATATTCTTAGACATGAATACGACTACTTGTTAAAACCCCTTTGTCGGATGATGTGTTTTGCTGAGACAACACTTTGTGTATTCCTCAAACAGTTTCAGAACATCCTATGATTAATGAAACTGCATCTTCTATAATATCATTTATGCATCATGTTTATCTATGTTTGTGTGAATGATGTTCAGTTGTTTATCGCTTTCTAAATGGATGTTAATACCTTTGTCTATTAGCATTTCGTTTTATCTTTCAGAAAGTAACAAGGAATCTCACCATTGAGAACTATTTCTTCTGTGGTCAGATACCTTGCAAGCATTACCCCAAAGACGTGTCGTTACCTGCACCTCTTCGGGCGTATATGTTTTATTTATTCTCTTGCTTCGCATAGTGTTGTGAATATGTCCAATGCATCAATCATGTATTTCGTATCCCATGAATAAGTGTGTGCTCGCAGATTCAATCAGGTTCTTTTGAGACCGGAAGGGAAGGCGTCTTAAGCGGTAACCGGACCCACACCCCGGATGGGATCCCTACTCCAAACGGTTTAAGGTCTAATTGGGACTTTTTACCGGGGAGATCCCTTACTGTTGGCCGGACAAATATTCCTGTCAACACCTACCTAGTTTACCCTACCATTTTCTTCTTTATTAGGGTGCACTTAGACTGGCAAACCCTTATCACACTTTTTCTTTTACATATGAAAACCTATCTAATTCTAACCTTATTACATCCAAGGGCTTAGATTAAACTGTTGAGCTCCTTTTATTCACTCTACCTATCTACTTATCTACCAAGTTTAAACAGTTTGGTTATATTTTATTCTCTATCTCTAAAACATGAAATTGAAAGATGAACTAGCCAAGATTAAACTGTTTGACTGTTCATAAATTGTGGCATATAATACAAGTTGCACACAATTTGTTTATTGCATCAAAGTAAAAAGTAGTGGCATTTAGACTTGCACACTTTCCTTGGCCTTTCTTTTGATGGGGTTCATTTTCTTTTACTTTATTGGCCAATTTTATTTTTTCACCCTTTGATTTTTCGTTTAGGGTATACCCTCTTTAAATTTTTTAAATTGTTTTTGATTTTTTAAGAATATGGAAAACCTTTGCAGCAAGAAAAGGTATGAACATATTACATAGCTCATCAAGTCAATCATGAAATATGACACCTATTGGTATAGGAGTCAAACACTATGATTATTGGACTAGAAAATAAAATGGAAAACATGAAAATTGATATAATGAATACTGTTACAAAACAGTTAGACTCTTTAAAATTCCAGCAAAAACTCATGAAGGAACAAGAGTCATTATGTATTTTCTGTCTTAAATGTAGAGACAAGCATCCTCCTAAGGAGTGTCCTCTTAATTTGAAAGAAACTAATTAAGTGTGCTATTTGTGCAAAAGACCATGTCACAGAACAATGTCCCTCTATACCTGGACTTAAAGTTGTATTTATAGGGGACAGCCTGATGCTGAATAATTGTATGCTATGGGAGCAAGAAGGAATTGGCCTCAGGTAGGTGTTATAGCATCATTTTTCACCCTCATGTGATTCATGATTGTCTCTTTGGCCTTGGGCACCCATTCCCACAGACTTTAGTAAAAGTTCATAAAAAACAGTGTTTAAAATCCCATATGCGGGTATGCCCAGACTTTTCCACGTGTATACGTGAGTCCAGAGATACTTTTCTGCGTATGTCATTAAAATCATTAAAATTATATATAAAAATCCCTATTTTCGAGGCTGGGTTGATGGTTATTCCTGTAATTCAACCACCCCAGCCTGTGGCCAACTGTTTCCAACAGATTGAAACTACTTTGAGGGAGTATAAAAGCCCCTCATATCCATGGCCTAAGGGAGAGAGAAAATTATAGACATTATACTCTGTTGGAGCCCAATTCAAGTCTGATTTCCCATGCCTCCTGCACTTCCCAGATTTTTACAGGAAACCCTTGTTTCCTAGAGATGTTCATCAGCTTATATGTCATCTCGTGTGCACAAGTCTTGAAAGAGTCCTAATGAGGCAAGGGCGGGACGGATCCGGACGACAATCTGTTCGAAGATTGTGGAAGGATTCAGGTGATCTCTGCACCTTTCTGTTATTGTACATGTTGTTTGTAATGAAGAAGAACCATCTTGTTCCCGAATTCACGTGTTAATATTTGCTTGCATATGTGAAAAGGTTGTTAATTAAGCATTTATTATTGCTTATATGATGTTTCACATGGATTGTACTGACATTTAGGAAAGATATATGCTGTACAACTAGATTTTCATGCATGTCTCTTCTTGATTTCCAGGTTGAAGAGGAAGAAGTGTTGCTGGGGGTTTGGACCCCGCGGGATCTACATCAAACGTAGGATTTACGGGTGAGTTCTACAATCGATGTTATCTAGTTTTTAGTATACAAGTGTGGTTGTCTGGTGTCCTTCATAAATATTTGCCGAATGCTCCTCACTCCAAATTAGACATATCCAAGACTAAACCCGGTCCTCATGGTGACGAACTTATTGGGTCGATCAATAGTGGTGCAGCTAACCTGCTTAGTCAATTGCAGCAGTTGTCTATACAATCTGCTTCTTCTGGTTAGGCTGTGCCTGCTGAGTCATCGCCTTCTCAATCTTTGTCAGTAAATGTCCTTTAGATTTCTAACCCCAAAGAAAATCAACAATCCGAAGGGAAGAAGAAGGGACGGAACAATAATAAGAAAAAGGGCAAGAATGGGAAGGGTAATGCAAATAAATCCAACGAGCATGTTGGTGAGGGTCCAAAGGATAAAAAGAAAGTGAAGTTTCCATGCAAGTTATGTGCTAGAGACGATGTTACTCACCTTTGCCTTAAAATTCAGGATGCGTAGCGCTTGTTAGCTCAGCAGGGTTCTTTTAGTTCCCAGGCTATGTTGACAAACCCTTTTCCCCAAGGGCAACAGCTAGTTGTTGGCGCAAATCAAAATACTGGGGCTTCCTCTGGGGGCACCCAGGAAGGGGAAACTCCATCAAACATATACATGATGAGTGCTCATGCGGATATCACCACGAGATCCTGTGATTATGGTGAAGATGAGTCTTTGAAAGCCAAGGGTGCTCCCGATGGTACTGAGCCGCTTCATATTACGAAGCCTACTGTTGAGCCTATACCTCGGATGCCAAAATCATCTACCAAGCGTACAACGATTAATCCAAATGCCAGGGCTACCCAGAACTACTCTATTGTGGAAGATCTAGCGCAGAGTCCTTGTGCCATGTCGGCTCTTGAGGTGCTCCAGTCTTGTCCTGCTCAGTGCAGTGCTCTACTCACTGCTATTGGGGTTGTCGATCCAAAGAACTATCTTGTGATTACATTTGATATGTCTAATTTTAAAAAGAGACTCCGCCATCATATGGCTTTTCATATCAAATCTTTGTTTCAGAAATTCAATAATTTTCGAACGGTCGTTGATGAGGGCGCTTCCACATGTGTGATGTCTCTCGCATGTTGGAAGGGAATTTGATCTCCCGCAGATTTTCCATCTGCTACTCTTCTGACTGCGTTTGATGGTCATTCTCACAGACCACATGGTATTATCCCAGCTTTTCCCATATGTGTTGGGGGAAAAACTGTAAATATAGAGGTTGAGATAGTTGATGCAAGCTTGGACTACAACCTTATGTTGGGGCAAAACTGGATTTATGAGATGGATGCCATTGCATCCTCATTATTTCAGGTTATTTGTTTCCCCCACGAAGGGAGGATTGTTACAGTGGATCAACTGGATTGTTCTCCTGTAGACCCGAATGCATCTACTGACTCAACTATTCCAAAGTTGGATAATTCCAAGCCGCCTGTTGAGAATTTAGGGGTTGGAATGTATTCTTCTTTGATGGGTACTTTTGATATTCCACCTCCTACCGTTCATATAAATGTAATTTCATACTCCAGGGCTCCTATTCGAAGAGAGTTCTTCAGAACTCATTATTTTTCGGATCCTTGGACCTTGCCTTCCCCTACCTCCACATTAGCGGAAGGTCAAGTGGGTGGAATGGCATTTCCAATGTCTGCAGCTGAGATTGCTTATCAATCTATTGTTGACTCTGCAGAGTCCATTCCAGCTCCTCTTTCTCCGGAAGAGTTGGATGGCGATGTGGCTCCGGCTTGGACACTTAGTTCTTCTTTTGCTCAGGATTGCCTTGATACCACTCTTCCATCTGAAGAGGCCATCCTGGAAGCTATGACTGGTATAGATATACCGTGGGATGATTTGCATCATCGGTCTTACTTTTTACTTGATTTGAGCGAAGTTGAATCAATTTTTCCAAGTCCTTTGTCTCCTGGTCCTATTCACCCAGTCCTGAACCCTTTAGCACCAACACAGGTATATGCTGAAGGGAACATGGATGTGATTTCTCCAACTATCCCGGTGAACATTTCCAGGGATCCCAATGTTATAGAGAATGTCTTCATCGGCGCTGAATGTTCCCCTGAAGAGATTCAGATTTACACCGATCTTTTTAAAGAGTTTAGGGATGTATTCGCTTGGTTTTATGAGGAAATTCCTGATATAGATCCATCTATTGTCCAACATGAGATCAAGACTTACGAAAATGTTAAGCCTGTGAGTCAAAAACTTCGTCCGATAAATCCTAGGAAGGCTGCAGCTATCAAAGCCGAGGTGGAGAAGCTACTCAAGATGGGATTTATTTTCCCTATTCCTTTGACAGAGTGGATTTCGAATCTTGTTCCCGTGGATAAAAAACAAGGAACAATTCGAGTTTGCATTGATTTCAGAGACCTTAATAAACCATGTCTGAAAGATAATTACCCCACACCATTTATAGACCAGATTATCGATGAGTGTGCCGGTAATGAGATTTTCTCCTTCATGGATGGTTTCTCCGGATACAATCAGATTACTATCTGTCCTAAAGATCAGCATAAGACTGCCTTTATTTGTCCCTGGGGTACTTTTTCTTACAAGAAGATGCCTTTTGGTCTTAAAAATGCTGGGGCTACATTTCAGCGGGCCATGTCATATGCCTTCCACGACATCAAACATATTATCGAGGCATATTTGGATGATTTAGCTACTCATTCTCGAAAGAGAATTGATCATCCTTCTCACCTCCGTCAAGTATTTGAACGATGTCGTTTCTACAAGATTAGGTTGAATCCGAACAAGTTTGTTTTTGCAGTTACATTTGGTCGGTTATTGGGATTCATTGTGTCGTCGGAAGGGATTAGGGTAGATACCTTCAAGGTTGAGGCAATACTTCGGTTGCCTCCCCCGTCGTCTATTCATCAACTTCAAAGTCTACAAGGAAAAGCTAATTTTCTTCGGAGATTTATCGTAAATTATGCTAAAGTTACCAAAGGATTTATGAGATTGTTGAAGAAGGGAGTTACATTCTTTTGGGATGACTTCGCTCAGCGCTCATTCAATGCTTTGAAAAAAGCATTGACCTCTGCTCCTATATTGAGTCCACCTGATTATAGCAGGGATTTCCTTTTGTATCTTGCAGCAGCAGAATCTACCATTGGTATGGTTCTGGTTCAGGAGGACGATGCTCCGGCAGAGCATGTTATATACTATCTTAGTCAAGGCTTGGTAGGACCTAAACTCTGGTATACTCCGATAGATAAGCTAGCTTTAGCAGCTATTCATGCTGTACAGCGACTCAAACATTATATTCTTTTACGAAAAACTTATGTTTTGGTAGCAGCCAATCCATTTCAGTTTGTTCTCAATAGGCAAGTGATTGGGGGCAAATACAATAGATGGATTGTGATTTTGCAAGAATTTGATCTTGAGTTTATGTCTGCCAAGTCCAAGAAATCTTTAGTTTTCGCGGAATTAATCTCTGAGTTTCCCTGTGGAGAGGAGATAGTTTATGATGAATCCTTCCCGGATGAACATTTGTTTCTCATCTCTCCACAGGATCCTTGGTATGGAGATATCATTGTGTATCTTCAAACTTCGAAGTTTCCCTCTACTTTTCCGAAAGATGAGCGCTGTAAGTTGCATCACTTGGCTAAAAATTACTTGATTATTGGTGATGCTTTATACCGTCGAGGGGTTGATTTAATCATGAGACATTGCTTAACTCTCAAAGAAGTTGAGGCTGTGCTGAATGATTGCCACAGTGGAGGTTGTGGTGGTTATTTATTTGGGCTTGCTACAACCCAAAAAATCTTGCGTGCTGGATACTTTTGGCATTAGATTTTCAAAGATTGTATGGAGTCGGTCAAAAAGTGTCATCCGTGTCAAGTCTATACTCGAAAAATGCGCGCTCATCCAGCTCCGCTTTTTTCAGTCATTACTGTCGGTCCCTTTACAAAGTGGGGTATTGATTATACTACTTGTAACCCGCCCTCAGCTAAAGGTCACAAGTACATTATTGTAGCAGTAGCCTACTTTACGAAGTGGGTCCAGGCTATGCCTACTTTTGGGAATGATGGTGAGACAACAGCTCTTTTTCTTTTCAACCAGGTTATTGATCATTTTGGTATTCCTAGAGAGATTGTCACTGATCATGGCAGTCATTTTCAGAATAGCATGATGGCTGAGTTGGCTCTAAAATTAAGTTTCCGGAAGGAGCATTCATCTCCGTATTATCCTTAGGCCAATGGGCAAGTGGAAGCCGTGAACAAATCCTTGAAGACCATTCTTCAAAGGAAAATTAATAAAGCTCAATCCAACTGGCATATCATGTTGTATCCTGCACTTTGGGCATACAGGACGTCAGTAAAAACTGCAACTGGCTTTACTCAGTTTCAACTAGTTTACGGGCTGGAATCTGTATTTCCCATTGAATGTGAGATTCCTTCTCTTAAGTTAGTTGTTGAGCTTCTTCCTGACACTTCTAGTCTTGAAGAATGTCTCCTTCATTTGAAGCATCTTGACGAGCAGCATTGTGATGTCGCCACGATGAATGAGGCGCATAAGAAACGAGTCAAAGTTCAGTATGATAAGGCGGTCAAACCTAGGGTTTTCTTGGAAGGCGACCTCGCTTTGGTCTATGCCCAAGAGAAGGATGCCCTGGGTGCAGGAAAGTTTAAGTCTATGTGGTATGGCCCCTTCATCGTTAAAAAAGTCCTTAAAAAAGGAGCATATGCCTTGGTTGATTTTGAAGGAAATGAGTTGTCGGAGCTTAGAAATGGGCTCTATTTGAAAAGGTATTATGCCTAGGCTTCGGCCTGGCATTTTTCTTTTGTATATAGTAGTTTTTATTTTTGTATGGTTTTTAGGTCTTTGATGTGATGGTGATGTTTTTGATCTTCTTTGGCAAGTTGTGTCGAATTTCATGAGTCATTATGGTTTCGCCGATGGTGCTAGTAGACACACCCAGAACTTGGCTTCCGCAGCTTGGGTGCTTCATCATCCATCCAGTTAGCTGTTAGTATGAAGAGGAGTCTGCATTGGTCCTGCTTCCAATAATATAGCAGAATACACTGCAGTTATTTGTCTACTCTTGGAGGCAATATCTTTGGGTGTTGATTCGTTGGTAGTTTTCTTGGACTCCCAGCTGGTGGTGTTGCAGTTGAACAATACTTATCGGGTTCGAGATCCATTTTTACTCCGGTTGCTTTTTAGGGTACGTTTGTTACAAAGATCATTTCAATTTTTAACATTCATTCATATTCCTCGAGCAGACAATTGGATGGCAGACTCATTAGCTAATCAAGCAATTGATTGGCATATTAATCATTCCATACATTAAAATTTAATCATCAAAAACATCATGCATTTTTATACATTTGTCACATCACATCATAAATCGTTGTATATATATATCTCATCAGAGTGTTAAAAAAACTATACAAAATTTGGATCCATAAGTCATACAAAATTAGGGCTTATGGCCGATCATGTTCAATATCAAAAATATACAGTCATCCGGTAATCATATCTATCTACTCTTGTGGTCCTTGCCCAAAATTCGTGTTCCTATAGAACACGATCGCAGTAGTGACACGGCGGAATAACCGCACCCAGTCACGTGGTACTACCACTACCCGTCTCTGGATGGCCTCAGGTAGATCTTCCATTGCAGCCATAGGCACTTGGCGAGTTAAACCCTCCAAGTTCCTTTGTACAGCATGGAGGGTCCTATCTAGCTCTACAGTATCCACCTCACCTCTGCGGCGCTTATGCCATGGGTAACCCTCAGGACGGTCTGGTCCAATATCTATATCCTGATCATCATAATATTGTAAGTCATTTTGAATCCAATCAAAAACATGTTTTTTTTTCACATTTTTTTCACATATTTTAAAATCCAAAAAAAAAAATCATATAATTCAAAAATTGCAATCTTACCGATTGTGCCCCATGCCGCGCCAGGTTGAAGGACGAGGTCTGGATCACCACGGAAATCCATCCCGGCATAGGGGTAGTCCTCCACGGCGATGATTTGTTCTCCCCACCATTGGAAGAACTCGTCATCCCAGGTGGTTCGGGAACTTCACTTCCCCCCAGTCTCTTCATCAGATCTGCCCATCGGGCAATTCTTAGGTTTCTTGGGCTGTTGATTGAAGATATCACTTTGGGTCAAAGCCCAGGAATATTCTCAAAGAAGAATGTCATCAAGATGGTTCCATATCTGAAATGTTTTGTTTTTTCTTTCTGGATGGAAGTCATTTGTTGCTTCATGTTCATTAGTAGAGCTGTACACGAATCATACAGGTGAGCTAGGCATTCCACAGCTATGCTCATCTGAGTCCTGGATGCCTGATGCAAGGAAGCAGATCCTGCTACCTTGCCAATGGTGAATAAGAGAATATTCATGTGTAGATCTCTCAAATCTTTTATAGCAATCTGAGTCCCTAATTTCTTGGACCCCTCTACACAATAGACGTGGACATAGTCATCCACGGTAAGCCCTCCCAAAGGCTTGCTGTGCAAATCTACTGGGTCTCCCCTCCGTGAGAGTCCAGTAATGAAGTAGATGTCTTCTACCTCTATGTGTATGGGCATTTGATCTATCATGAAGCAATCTTCCTCCAGTTCCCAATAATTTACTAGTATTTCAAGTAACCAGACATTACTATTCATATTTGGCATTTTGAAAAATTTGAGCAATCCACAATTTCGGAGGATATTGAGCGATAATTGATCTTGCATTACTTCATTATCGATTGCACTATGCTCACGTTCCCTCCAGGTGATAGTCATCCTGAAAAAATTCATTCATTTTTCCATTAGAAATGCTTTTTTACATTTCGGGTTGCACATACGCGACTTACCCTGTACACAGTTGCGTATATACGTGGCTTGGTCCATATGAACCCGCATATGCGCAGCGTCCTAAATTAAAACAAATATTTCTATAGTGAAATTTCCGAATTTTAACTCTATTAATGGACAAAATTGATAATAATGATGGATTAAGAGCTTACCTAATTGATTCGGCAAAGTTTGATCACTGGTTGCTCCTGTTTTGACGAAAGAGGGTTTTTCTCCAGAGCTCTTTTTCCCAAATCAGCAAGTAACAATGAACCAAATGTGAGGTAACATGTGTATTTATGCCCAAAAATTGAAAATTTTTTGCAAAAATTTGTTATGCCTATTTTTTCAATCTATCTTAAGCTGCATAACCTGGATGCTTGTAAGTGCCCAGATTGGTATATTTTCAGGTACATTTTGATGAAGTTGAGATTTTTCCGGTTTTTTATCCATGACTGCTGACCTGTCATGGCAGGTATATGATCTTCACTGGCATATAGGTTAGGAAATCCACTTTCCGTTGCATTTTGCATACTAGCCTCCATTCTGATCACTTGCCATAGGATCGATCCCATCAGGTCATGAGTATTTAACCCATTTCATTCGCCGATTATTTAATCATGACTTGGTGGTAGAGCCTTCCATTACATGGGCTTCCTAGTTAGTTCCTCACTAGCACTTGTTGCCCATGCTGCGTTTTATGTAGGCTCGGGAGTCCTCTTTAGTCCTGCCATGACTTATGTGTTGAAGCTTCATTCTTCTTCTTCTTCACTATCATTTTTCTGGCTATTACCCTAGAGGCTCCCTGGTGTTGTTGAGTTGTATTACTGCATTGCATATTGGCTACTTGTTTATCCTGGCCTTTAGCCAGCTTCATTTGGACTCGATGTTTAAGCCATCGTTTGACCTTGACTATCTGTACAAGTTAACCATTGCATGCACTTAGCTATCGCGACTTGACACCCTTTTTACCCATGGATGGAACATTCCTTTGAGTATCGCTTACCAGTTTCTGCCACCTTGCATTGAGCATAGGATCGTTCCTATCCCAGGAACTAGTGCAACTGTTTCTTGATACTCGTTCTATCCATTATACCATAGCATTCTTTTATTCTTTTTCAGGCTTATTATATGAAAAAGACAAAAAAATAAAATATAACAAAAAAAGCGGGAATGGGACGTTACTTCGTAATTTGATGGTAGTACAGTATCAGTTTGTCGCCCTTGAACAAAGCACATACAGTTATATATTTCCTTCATTTGGGATGGTTTTAGTTTTGACCTAGGTTCAGATTTTTCCTTGTTTCACTGGTCAGTCCTCCCTCGATTGGTTATCTCTTCCAATCATATGGAGAGTTTTTTTTTGCCTCCTGCATAACAGACTTATACAGCGTCATTTTTTACTACCATGGTCATCACGAGTCGTGATTTTGTTCAAGGTAATTTTAATCAGATTCGGCCATTCTGCAGTGTCTCTTGACTCATTATTCATTCGGCCTTCCCGATCTTGTCACTATCTTGTTCTATCACATCAGATGTTTTGGTCTTCTGCTTGTGCTAGTTTGAGAAGGTCTCCATTGACTTCTTGCTGGCGAGTTTGTCTCTCATCAACTACGACATATTGCTCTGAGAGTAAGCCTAGAGCTGCACCCTGGCCCTATTTCCATCATTGATAGGTGACCTTGTGCTCAGCATTTGATCATCATTATGGGTCTTTGACTGAGTGGTTTTCCTTGTGTTCGATGTCAGCATACATTATCGCACTTGGGATTCGTGAAGTACCTTGATTTCCATTTGACCCTATCGGTGGATATCTCGCCTCTGTGTCAGCTTTCATTATTGGTTGGTTCAGAGGGTTTCTTCCGTGCGCTAGCTTCATCTTGTGCATGTCGGAAACGTACTTCGGTTTGGTTCTGTCACTCGGCTTCATCCGATTCCTTCCAAATCTTGGCCTGCGGGTTACACTCGTGGTGGACTGATGTGGGATGCCTTAATGCCTTCCTTCTAGCAAATCTTTTCCCATCGAATCCGACTCATTGCTCTGGGAATAAGGTCCAGAGTCTTTTGTCAGTTCCTTAGGGTTTGCAGTCATCAGTGGAAGAATCTTCGCTATCGATAGTGGGGATTCATCATTGCCTCTTGATTGGTAGATTCTTCCAAGTGTTCAACTTCAACTCATTCCTTCGCACTTGTTAGATTGCATTGGGGCACCTTGACACTCAATTTCATTATCGGTGGGTTGTCTTGTGTTTGTTAACGATATACATTATTGACCAGTAATCATACGATTTCTCACATGGTCAACTTCAGCTCATTTATTCCCATTGTGTAGAATTGTGCCATTGAGATCGGTGAAGACCTTGGGTTGCATCAGCATCTTTCGATTCACTTTTGACAGTCCATTAAGTTTCTGCCAGTGATGTCGTCCACCCTTATATGTTGCAGTGTCAGTACATCAGCATCCTATATGTTGGCTCCTGAGTTGGGTGATTGTACCATGTGTTCCACCCCTTATGATTTGGTACCTGGAGATTCAGTTACTTTTGTGATCAGACATCCATTTTCAGTATTATTGATCAGTTTGATATATGTGATACTTGGACATTGATTTCGACTTGTACTTCTAGGTCATGCTTAGTTGATTCATTGTGTACTCTCAGTTCATCTATACTTGTATACATTCTGGATCTATTCTGTACTCTCTATATGGATATATTTTTGACTGAGCATGGGTATGCCCGCCTCAGACATGAGTTGACTCTCTATTTTCTTTCATTGGTTTTTGGCAGGCTAAAATCTGGTGAAGTCCTCTCTTGTCCTCGGGAAGTTCTTTCTATGCACATAATACATTTCGGCCATCATGTACCCCTTCTGACCTCATATATTAGGGGGCATCTGTTATAGCATCATTTTTCACCCTCATGTGATTCATGATTGTCTCTTTGGCCTTGGGCACCCATTCCCACAGACTTGAGTAAAAGTTCATAAAAAACAGTGTTTAAAATCCCATACGAGGGTATGCCCAGACTTTTCTACGTGTATACGTGAGTCCAAAGATAATTTTCCGCATATGCCATTAAAATCATTAAAAATATATATAAAAATCCCTATTTTCGAGGCTAGGTTGATGGTTATTCCTGTAATTCAACCACCCCAGCCCGTGGCCAACTGTTTCCAATAGATTGAAACTAATTTGAGGGAGTATAAAAGCCCCTCATATCCATGGCCTAAGGGAGAAAGAAAATTATAGGCATTATACTCTGTTGGAGCCCAATTCAAGTTTGATTTCCCGTGCCTCCTGCACTTCCTATATTTTTACAGGAAACCCTTGTTTCCTGGAGATGTTCATCAGCTTATATGTCATCTCGTGTGCACAAGTTTTGAAAGAGTCCTAGTGAGGCAAGGGTGGGACGGATCTGAACGATAGTCTGTTCGAAGATCGTGGAAGGATTCAGGTGATCTCTCCAGCTTTCTGTTATTGTACATGTTTTTCGTAATGAAGAAGAACCATCTTGTTCCCGAATTCATGTGTTAATATCTGCTTGCATATGTGAAAAGGTTGTTAATTAAGCATTTATTATTTATTATATGATGTTTCACATGGATTGCACTGACATTTAGGAAAGATATATGTTGTACAACTAGATTTCCATGCATGTCTCTTCTTGATTTCCAGGTTGAAGAGGAAGAAGGGTTGTTGGGGGTTTGGACCCCACGGGATCTACATCAAACGTAGGATTTACGGGTGAGTTCTACAATCGATGTTATCTAGTTTTTAGTATACAAGTGTGGTTGTGTGAGTCCTTCTTGAATATCATGCCCTGATCTGTGGAGGTTTTTGACCCAACGACCTCTAGGGAGTTATTTCCCGAAACAGTAGGTGCAGGTATGGCTCCTGAATTTTCTCCACACTATTTTGGTTATAATTCAAATGCATATTCTTATCCTAACACTAATCAGCAGTGGTAGTATGGGAATCAATATCAGCATGGGCAACCTTCTCAACCATTGCAAGAAGGTTGGAAAGGGCCAACTCATTTTCCATATTCCCACTAGCCACCTATGCAGTCATATCCATCTACGCATACACCTTATTGAATACCTCAACTTCCAAGTCAGTCTACTCCACCATTTCCTTTACCTCCACCCTTTCAGCCTCCTCAATTACCTGCTCAACCTATGCCCAATCCTAACAATAATAAAGTAGTGCAAATGATCTACGTAACAAGCCCACCTTTACCATTCGAATACCAGTATATTCCAGTTGGGGTTCATTATATTCAATTAAGATCGAGAAGGATTGTAACATCGTAAAATCAGAAGCAACCTATGGTGATTGTTGAAGAGAAAGGAGAAGAGGAAACTCTTAACCATTCTCCAAAAGCTGTCACTAAGAAACCTTTACCTCTGAATCCTTTCCATCTTCTTCCAACCAGCCTCCCTTCCCAGAGAGGCTAGTAATGGAAAGGAGTGAGCCTTTTTCTGAGACTAGTTTGGCATCTGAGCTTCAGAATATTTTTATTAAGATACCTTTGCTTAAATCCCTTAAATAGATCGCTATTTGTACTAATATTATTAAGGAAATCCGTCTCAAGAAACCCGGGAGGAAGAGATTGGAACCCCAAACCATTCAATTTGTTGGTAGGGCAGCAGAGTTGATGACAGGATGTGTATCGATGGAAAAATATACTGATCTCGAAAACCCTGTTGTCTAAGTTCAGATTGGTAATGTCCTTGTCTCTAATGTTCTTATAGACCTGAGGGCAGCCATTAATGTCATGAATAAGAAAACCATGGATCAACTTAGGTTATCTCATCTTCACCCCACTCCCACTGTGCTTGAATTAGTGGATAGATCTAAAATTAAGCCAAAAGGAGTATTGGACGATGTGATCATCTCATTAGACTCTTGGGAATATCCTGTTGATTTCATTGTGCTTCAGCCAAAGAACCTAGTAGGGGGAAATCCCTTGATCTTGGGTCGACCATGGCTTGCTACAGCTGATGCATATATTGGATGTCATTCTGGTGATATGTATGTTTCGCATGGAGATTCTAGGAAGAAATTTACCTTATACCCCCTTGCCAAATCCATTCAGGACCTTAGAGATACTTTATGGTTGGATCAAAGCAGCGACGAGGAGACTTAGCCCATTTCCCTTATCCATCATTATGCTGGCTCTTCACAAGAAGATGAGATTCAAGATTTCCTGAATAATCTAGACACTATGCCTAATTTTGATCTGTTAAGCCAGATTTTCAAGAAAATCATGATTATCATTCTTTTGTACCGCTCCATTTGACCACTCCCTTAAGTACTCCTGAGCCTGATACCACTCTTTTTAGGATTAGCCCTAGTAAATCCTTGCATATTAGTTCAGATTTGGACTCATCTCAGCAGGAGCAACTTGTGAATTTGTTGCAAAACCATCTCAGTGCCTTTGCTTGGGGCTATGAAGATATGAAGGGTATCCCCCCTGAAACTTGTACACATCATATCTATATTCAGGAAGGAACCCAACCTATCCGACAACCCCAAAGGAGAATGAATCCAACTCTAAGAGATATTGAATAGGAAGAAGTACAAAAACTCTTGGATGCCGGTTTTATCTATCCTATTTCCGACAGTCAGTGGGTCTCTCCATTAGTTCTAGCCCCTAAGAAATATGGAAGGTGGCATATTTGTATTGATTATCGAGAATTAAACGAAGCCACTCTCAAAGATTACTTTCCTCTCCCTTTCATTGACCAGGTGCTTGATACCCTTGTAGGAAAGAAATATTTTTCCTTTTTGGATGGATTTAGTGGTTATAAAAAGATATAGATTGCACCTGAAGATCAGGATAAAACTACTTTTACATGTCCATTGGGTACCTTTGCTTATAAAGTACTTCCCTTTGGTTTATGTAATGCTCTAGCTACCTTTCAAAGGGAAGTCCTAGCTATTTTTGTTGATCTAGAATTTGTAGAAATTTATATGGATGACTTTTCTATGTTTGGTGATTATTTTCAGGAAGCTCTCAAAAATATGGAGAAAGTACTTCTTCATTGTCAGGAAGCCCGTCTCGCTCTGAGTGACAAGAAACCTTGATTAATGTGCAAAGTGGGAGTGGTACTTTGCCATTTGATTTTTTATAAAGGTATCCAGGTTGATCCGGCAAAGATTGAAATCATTCCGCATCTTCCTGCACCCAAAAATCAAAGGGAATTAAGAGGTTTTTTAGGACATGTTGGCTACTATAGAAGATTCATGGAAATTTTTTCTAAGATAGCTACCCCTCTTTTCCAACTTCTAGCTAAGGATAGCGATTTTTCTTGGTCCACAACTTACGAACAGTCTTTTGAAACATTGAAGGAAAAGTTGGTACAGGCACCAGTTTTGAGAGGTCCTAATTGGTCCCTGCCTTTTCACATTTCCTCTAATGCTTCAGATTTTGATATTGGCATAGCTTTAGGACAAGACGAAAATAAGCAATCATATGTTATTTATTATATTAGTAAGAATTTTTCTTCCACTGAATTGAATTATACAGTTATAGAGAAAGAGTTTTTAGCTGTAATTTTTGCAATTAATAAGTTCAGGAACTATATTACAGGATATGAAGTATTTGTACATACTGATCATTCCACGATTAAATATTTGATGAAAAAACCATTTACTAGTGATAGAGTGACTAGGTGGTTGCTATTGTTGCAGGAATTTGATGTTACTATTGTTGATGGACCAGGGAAATCTAATGTTGTAGTTGATTTTATTTCTAGATTAGATAATCCTGGTGAAGCAACTCATGTTAATGATGATTTTCCAGATGAACATCTTTTTGCTATGTCAACATATTCTCCGTGGTTTGCAGACATTGTTAATGACTTGGTTACTGGGAAAACACCACCCCACTTGTCCGCTCCTAAAAAGCGGAATATTATTCAGAAAAGTGCTGCATATTCCTAGATTCCAGGAGATCTCTTTTACATTGGTCCAGATCTGATTATCTGTAGATGCATAAGAGAGGAGGAAGTGTTTGACATATTGAAATCTTCTCATGATAAACCTTGTGGAGGCCACTCCGCTGATAAGTGGACTACATATAAAGTATTGTGTGTTGGATACTTTTGGCCTTCCTTGTTTAAGGATGCCAAACAATATGTCAAGAGATGTGATAGTTGTCAACATTTGGGCCAACCTAACCAAACCAATGAAATTCTTTTATGCCCCCAGGTTATGATCGAGCCATTTGAAAAATGGGCTATTGATTTTATAGGGCCAATAAATCCAACGTCATTAAGTAAAAAACATATTTTGGTTTGTACATATTTTGTTACAAAATGGGTAGAAGCTAAAGTTGTTTCCTTTGCTACAGAAAAAGTTGTTGTTGATTTTATTTTTATTGAAAGCTTTACTATATTTGGTGTGCCTAGAGAAATTGTTTCTGACAATGGTCTGCAGTTTATTTCTAATCTGGTATAGGGTGTGATGGAGCAATACAAGATCTGGCACAGGAAATCCACGCCATATCACCTGCAAGAAAATGGCCAGGTCGAATCCACAAACAAAGTGATTGAGTCCATTCTTAAAAAGAAAGTAAACTTGCATCGGAAAGACTGGGCTGAAAGATTACCAGAAGAATTGTGGGCATACAGAACCACTTGGAGAAATAGCATGGGACATACACCATATGAGCTGGTATATGGCAAATAGGTTCTGTTACCAATTGAATTCCAGATCAAAACTTTAAGAACTGCAGTACAGTCAGGACTAGATCTCTTTGAGGCACAACAACATCGTCTTCTCCAATTAAATGAGTTTAATAGATGAATTTAGAAGGGATGTTGTTCAACAAAACATACTTATTCAACAACAACGCAAAAGGTGGCATGATAAGTCTTTTTAGAAAAAGCAATTCCAACCAGGTGATTGGGTGCTCCTTTATGATTCTAGATTTAAAAATTTTAAAGGGAAATTCCATACATGTTGGATGGGACCTTATGAAGTGATCCAAGTATTCGAGAATGGAGCAGTAGAAGTTAAAACTATTGATGGGAAAAATTTAGTATTCCTGGTCAACGGACATAGATTAAAAAAGTATTTTCAGCCACTTGCCATGAAATATTTTACACAGCAAGTCCAATAGCAATTTGGGATGGTAGTGGTGAATGGTAATACCAAATTTTTGAAAATATGAGTTCTTCTTTTTCCTAAAAAGAAAAAAAAAAATATAAAATTTTCTAAATAAAAAGTAAAAAAAAAATATTTTCCTCTAATTATGAAGATCAATTCGCTGACATGATTACAGAAGGATCAACCTGAAAACTAGCTTGCTGGCAGGAACATCAAAAATTTCTAATAAAAATACAATGTTGCTTGATCTTTAGATATGCTAGCGACCCCCAAGAAAAAGCAGGTTCAGGAGAACCAACTCTTATACAATTGGGGTAATTAGCATGGACATTTTTATTCAAGTAACGTTTAATTCTCGATGTAGTTATTTTTCTTGCGCCAGTGTAGGCAGACCTTCCAGAAAATTTTATGCCTTTCTTCATATCCCATTTTGTAATATTCCCTTAGTTTATTCTTCAATCCCAAATGATTAACTTTCCCATATTCTTCTGAATGTACCCTGTCTGTTTCGTAAAATCCCACTTTACCCCTGAATTTTTTTTCCCTATCCCACTTCTATTTATCCCCTCTTATGGTACTATTCTTGAAATCCATGTAACATAATTCCTTCCCATTCTGAAATTTCCCTTTTTCCCACTTCTTTATTCCCTCATGAATTGCAGGATCTCGTGTACAAAGAGAAAAAAGGATATGCTCTGAAACATCAAGGAAGGGCAAAGCAAATTTCCAGTATAAGTTGAGGAAGTCATGTTGGAAATCCAGCCTATATTTTATTTAAAGTTCCATGTTCTTCTTTCAGATATTATGCTTGTACTAGTGCAAGCATGTTGTCCTATATAATAAGTATAAGCAGAATGGTACCAGCAGAATATCATAGTTTAAGCGGTGCAAGCAGACCGGTGCAAGCATGAACTCTATCAGAAACATAATACAATTTGTTTTTTCATCGTATATGTCATAGGAAAGTGGTCATCATGAAGGTTTATGAGAAATCCTTTCACTTAGTTGAGAAGTGCTTGTGCTATCATATTAACTACAAGAAAATTTAAAGTACAAGGTGTTTTTTTAAGTTAAGAATCATGATATTTTTTAATGAATGCTAAAGCTCTTTTTTGAATTATGAAGGAGTGCAGAACTGTTTAACTGTTGCTTGGATATGATTACCCTTTTCGCCATAATCCTAGATATCCTTCACTTGTAATGATTACCTCACCTAGCCGTTAAAAACGCCACCGCAAGTACCAATCTGGCATAACCTCAAAGATGTCGCGTCTTCATAGCTATTTCAGTGGAATGAATTGGTGATAAGATGGAAGGGATGGTGGACCGTTGGATCCCCATATATAAGAACCAATTTTTCCGGTGATTGCATGTAAATTCTTTACTGTTCATAACCATTAAGCAGCAATTCCGCCTGTTCGAAGTGAACCTTCGTTCCTTAGTATGGTACAATAGACCGTTGAGTTTCACAATAGTCTTGCACTATTGCGAGACTCAGGTTTTATTCAATTTTTGCAAAATTTTGATAGGCACAACCATGAAGTGGCCCTACAGTTCGCCAGAAGTTTCAAAAATGGCCTTGTACAAATTGGGCCTCTAAAATTTAAAGTTACAAAAGAGTTTATAGCAGCAGCAACATGCTTGTAAAATACTAGTGAGAAGTGGTTTAAACATCATAAATTAGAGAGGAATCGATGGTAGCATTTTTTCATTGACAGGAACATGAAGGTAGACTGGAAGAAATGAATTCCGCACAGTGCCTTGTTGGGATAGTGGCGTGACCTCCTTTTCATCCTACAGAAATTTGTGACCTATGAGGGAAGGTACTCCCTCACTTTTGTGTATCATTTCAGAATGTTGTAGAATTTCGAAGGCGGCTGGCACGTCCGGTGGCGAATTGATTTTCCTTATTTTTTGATAAAGTGTTTGGAAAAAATGGCCAAAGGTTTGCAGGACGCACAGGCAGACCAGGCTGACAAGAAATTATATCACCGCGGTCTAATAAAAATCTTGGTCCAAAAGCAATTAGAAATTAAAGGCATGACCTGGAAGGCGCTGTTAAAACAACTATATAAAAAGAAAGCTGTTGGAAAGGAGACAGAGGACCCCACCAGTACAAGCAAGGGTTTGAGTAAGAATGAACAGGGGAGTCCTTCTTGCACTAGTGCAAAAAGGAAACGGTCCAGAAAATCAACAGAAGAGACTCCTTCTACGCCACCAGTGCATGCATAGACACCTAAGGAAGACAACCTGTCAGTCCTTGTGGATGCAGCAAAGTCTGTAGAGGTCGAAGATGACACTCTGTTGGCCGATTTTATTAAAAAGACTTGGAAAAAGAATGAGGAATCTAGTGCAGGTGAAGAACCATAGGGCGTCGAATCCCCTCCTGTACCAATGCAAGAAGATCAAGAAAAGGAAGAAGAAGAAGAAGAAGAACCGGAAGAAGAAGAAGAAGAAGAAGAAGAAAAGGAAGAACATTTTGTTGAAACCATGAGGGATACTGAGGTCCCTGACTCCTACTGCTCAGATAGCTGAACTGGAGCTTCAAGTGCAGAACTTAGAGCAGCTTATAACTAAAGCGCAGGAGGATAAAGAACATAGTAGAGAAGAATTAACTGCGAAGATCCAGAAAAAAAAAGGAGAAGATAGATTTTGGAAGTATCGTGCTACATAATGTTTCAGGTGACTTAAAAAGGTGACAAAGAAGCTAAAAAAACATCAGAAAGAAGAATTTTGAAACATTGCAAGCTGATGTCAGTATGACAGAACAGGATTGAGTTGGAATGCTCAAAGTTTTTAAGATTTTTTGCAAAGTTAAAGAGTTGTGTGAGGACACACAACAACTTAGGGATGGGAGGATGTTAGCCCCCTAATTTTCTCTCTTTTTACCATTTTCCCCTTCCTAAATCATAACCATTTACCTTTGTTTTACCTCTTTTATGCACCCTCATCCTGCACCAATCCAAGCACGGTGACATATTTCGTATAATCTTTATTTTTCATATTTTTAATTCAACTTAGCATTTATTAATTATTTATTACATGATTTCTTACTTTCAATCATTCTTTTTAACTTATCTATGTCCTCTATGTTTATCTGGTAGTTAGAGTACGTATCGTGACCGTTGATCCTAGTGCAGGATCGGATCTTGCACCATTGCCAGTACAACAAATCCTTGCAGCAAATTCGAACCTCCTTGATCACCGCCTTGTCTTGAGCCGCTTTAGTCGAACCACTTCAACCATGACAGTAGAGTAATCCAAAGGCAGCTAAGACCAAATCCATGAAGGGTGAAAGTTGGGGATTAGCTACGACCAATTCTGTAACTGTCTAATTTTGAAGACCGTAAAAGCTAATTTATGTGTTTAAGTTATGTAATCAGTTAAAGGATCTATTTTGGCCTTTGGCCAAAGATCTATATAATGTATAATGTAAATAGGATTAAGGGAGGAGAGTTTTTGATATAGAGAAGAACAGAAACACAGCCGAGAGGCGGTAGCAGGTTGTTGTATTTTTTTATCGCCCAAATCTGGGCTGGATGATGCATTAATGTATGTACTTGCCTTCGTGAATTAATAAAAGGAGCTCCACCTCATGTTTCCAAAATTATGTTTCTGTATTGAGTTGATGAATTGATTAAAGTACTAAGCAGCGTTTCCATTTAAAATGGAAACATGCTAGTTGGATAGGGCCCAACCAACCCAGCACGTTTACCCCATTTCTTGTTTCTTGTAATTTGTGTTTATATTGTCAAGTGTTATTTAATCTTAAGCACATGTATTCTTGTTTGAGTGCAAGCGGATCCGTTGTGTGAAGTAGATAACTTTCATTTTCCTGCAATTTATTTTCCTGCACTCAATTTCAGACTGGTTTGCCTCGTCTGGTCCAAGCAAGAGAAATGAACCTGCACCAGTGCACGTTGGTGTGGTATCTCTTTTTCTGCAATTCTATTTGATTGGTTTTCCATCCTGGTCCAAGCAGGAGAAATAAACCTGCACCAGTGCACGTTGGTGTGATATCCATTTTTCTGCAATTCTATTTGATTGGTTTTCCAACCTAGTTCAAGCAGGAGAAATGAACCTGCACCAGTGCATGTTGGTGTGATGCAGCAAACTTTCTTAGTCTATTTCCCGCAACCCTCTTTCTTTCATTAAATTCTTATGACATGATATATATATATATATATTGGTTGTTTCCTTATTTCTGCATTCTGTTAAGACCAGAAACATTCATTTTTATGTGTGCAATTTGATTTAACAGTATAATAGCACTTGCAATAATTAAACATTCACTTTAAGAATTAAATGCTAAGTGCAAGAAGCTCTGATCTGGTGCAAGAACTAGTTTCTTTCCACGGGATCTGAGTGCTTCAAACCTAGAAAATTCCGAGCCCTTGCATGAAGTAAAAAGCCTTTAGTAAAGACATTATCTATACCTTCTGCATAAATTTTGGCTCCTGCACTAGTGCAAGTAGAATACGAAAGTGTAGGACAGATTAGTGCAAGAAGGAAATCTCTAAAGGAGCAGATTTAAGGGCTGATCTGATGAGACTACTAAGTGTCTCTGCTAAAGAAAAACACACACTCAGTAATTAAACAATAATCAGCTAGAGTGATTTCCTTTTATCTTTAATTCCCTCTTGCAAATGGATTTCTTTCTTATTCCAATCTTAGATTATTTTTGATGATTCAAGTTGCCTCCTTTTCTCTTTTTAATTTGATTCTGCAATATTTCCTTTGAAGAAAGTAGGGATTTATATTAGGGAAATTCATACCATCTTTGGCATTGCCTGTGCTTCGTCTCTAAGTTTACGAATCCCCGGAGTTGACAAATTAAGCGTTGAGGAGTTCGCTTAAGTGTAATTCCTGCACCCAACAATAGCGCCAATCTTTGAGAGAGATCATTTCTTGATCATATGCTACCTTATTTCTGCTAGAGAGAGTTTGGTAGGTCTTGGCCATATGTCTGTCTTTATTCATGCTCTTTTCTTGGATATATTGGGGGGAATTTTCCGGATTGTAGAGAGGAAGCATGGAAGCGAAGGTATAAGCGTTGGTTTATTTTCTATGATTAATGAAAATTCATGTTCCTTCCCTAATATGATTGTGCATTCAGCAGATATTATAGTTGGTTTTTATTGCTTTTGATCTGATGATCTTCCGAGGAAGATCACCACTTGTCTCTGTTTGGTTGTGATTTTCTGCAGGGATAAGATATCGAGTGCATATGTTCTAGATCGCTCGAGTGGATCACAAGAACTGCGTCGATCTCAAAAAACTTCCCCAACCTTCGAGGAGACCATGTGTGATCTCTTTTATTTATAGCATAACATAGGTTGCATGCTACATGGATGATCATTTAGGATTGGGATCCATTTATTATTTCATTGGTATTGTTTCTTTCTGTATAGTGATATAATCGGACTGTAATATTCCCAATTAGCTTTTAGCTAGTTGGAATAATAATTTTTTTTTTGCTTCTTAGTTAGAACGATAAGAGGGTAGGGAGACCCATAAATATCCTTAGTAGGAATAAAATCACTCCTAATGTGAATGGGGGTCCTCTAAATATCTTGATTAAGCACCCTTATGTGTGAAAAGGGGATGGATCATGTAGACTGGGTCAACTTTGACCAAATCAAAAATGTTGGTATGGAGGAGTGGACATTCATTGAGGGAAAACGCAGTTTTGGAGGGAGATTCCATGCATGGAAGTAGTGGCTTTAATGAGTTTGGCCCAAGGTGGGGAAGCTCACCAAGCATATAAGGAATGGGATTGTAGCCATAGAAGGTATGATTGATTATTATTATTTTTATGGTATGTATGACTTGTTTCTCTCTTCAGTTGTTTAGCGGAGACTGCGGTGCTGTTTAGCACAAGGGTGTTCCCGAGCAAGAATCCCACCTTCATCCTCGGGGAAATTCGAGTGCCCACTCAGGAGAATTATTTGGGTTACATTTCGACATTTCGGCATCAGGCCAAGCTACATCTTTCTTCAACAGTGCATATTTTTCTTAGGGTTGTGTTGGGTTGCAGGGTGCAGTAGTGGAGGATTGTATTGGGCTATTTTTGAGCTAGTTTTCAGTGAAGGAAGGTTTCCTTCCATTGGGAGGCCAGTAAAGAAGGCCCTTGAGCATTATTTCAGCATTTTGCATTAGGCCAACATATTATTATCCCCTACAGTGTAGTTTTAATCTTGGACTGCATTATTTTAGGGAGGAGTTGCACAGGTGGTTTCAGTACAACATTTCGGGAGTTATATCTCTAGTGGAGGGGTCAGCCTTACACCCAGAGGATATATTGAAGGAGAGTCACATAATTCTACATCATATTCATCCATACCTCCCATTTATTCCGTTACAGTAAGCCTTCAGCCCTAGGGCTACAACTCACATTTGTATTTTGGGCGTATTTTCTGGAAACGCTCTTGGGTTGTCTTGGAAAGGTGATATAGAGCCTAGACCTTCATGTATAGTATATCTTGAGACACCTATCAGTATTTTTATATCATTGTATGACCTCTTCCTATAGTTATGTTCTTTATGAATGCATTGTAGCAGCTCTCCAACATTTTGTATATTGGCAACATCTCACTTTTAAGAGGGTTTATTCATTGCAAGCTTGTTTTCTCTTGTTGTAAGATTTGTGTCTCAATGTATTATGTTTATTTGCTGCTAATTTTCTGAATAAAATAGCTCCATATTGGTCTCATATCTTGATGTAATTATTTTCACTATTATTTCCATTTTTGTGTCCTATATTGCTGCTTTTCCTATTGTTGGGAAAAATACTGAGAGGGGGGGGGGGTGAATCAGTATTTAGGGCTGAACAATTTTTCTTTCCTTTCTCTTAAAACGATATGTTACAGTACTGCATCCAACATGTATGTCCAGATATCTTATTATTTATTTAATTAGAGAATTTCATTAGATAAGCATTAAGCATGAACAGAAATAACAGAACAAACATAAACAATACATATGAACACCAGGATTTAAGGTGGAAACCCAATTCAGGAGAAAACCACCGCTGCTGTAATCTCAGTCTTCAATATTTACGCAGAAAAAAACTTCTTACAATATATGCCGGTGCAGACTTATACCAAGACGCAGTACCCACCTCGTTAAGGCTACAACCTTCTCTCGTTTACCAGCCTCTCCTGGAAGGGAGCTACTACCCCCTGCTCTCGTTTACCATCTACCATTGGAAGGGAGCTACAACCCCCTATCTGAAGGCTTAGACCTGCAGCACCACTGCGGACCACGTTTCATCAATTTTCATACTAGATCCACCAGTTTCCCCACGACATACCTTGCCGGTCACCAGATTCATTTATTTTCTTCAGAGGTGCATCCTTAATTCATATTTCTCAGAAATATGTTACCCATTCCATCCGAGTGAAGTATTTATTCACAACCCTTACTCATGCATACATTCTTCATGATTTCGTTAGTCGATTAAAGCAGGAATTAATCATTATCTAATCTAGAAATATTGATCAATCATATTCACCGGTGCACCATAGATTCAGATATATCAGAGTTTATTCATACAAATATCTCTAAAAGATATTTGTTTACTATCAACCCTTTCGCATGCACACCGTTCTTCATGATTCTCATCACTTTATATAGTTTTCGCTTTTAATAAAACCTTGGGTCAAAACCATTCACTTGCTAATGGTATTCCTGGACGGTATTTTCATTTACCACCCTTACGTACCTCTTTGAATTCTTTTTAATTTATTTATCAATTTGAAGAACTTGATAAATAAATATTTATAACATTGAATAGAACTTTAGGATTAAATTCAACCCTTCGCATTTTAACACTTTCAAACAATATAATAAACCTTTGACCCCGGGCCCACAAATATAATCAATAGCCAATCATATACACGCATGGTACCATAAGTAAATTTCGCGCAAGTCCAGCATCGGATCACTGTTAGATTAGCAAGCTTCCAGATCAACGGCGTATATGCATATCGCTTGACCTCCGATGCCGAACGTTAACATGCGATCGTCCACCGTACCTATGTTAATCTTTGTGCACCTTCAACAAATGATGATCGTCCGATGACCCCTTCCCAAATCAACGACACTCAACGATATCGCTGGGTGTCCTGGGTCGAACTATAAAATGCGATGGCACACAGTGAAAAGTGGTTTTGTGAAGTCGTACAGGGACACATGTCGAGCATTCTATGGAATCGCTCCTTACCTCTTGAATACCGCTTGCCCGTCGAAAGCGGTGCGATGAAAACCATAAACCGCCCTCACTGTTCCTCCTTCGTGGTTCCGCCCTTCGCCCAAGGTTCCGTTCATGATTCCAAAGGGTTAGTTTGGGTTTGCACTATAACTCTGGTCTATCTTTGGCAGGATTTCCAATAATCAACGAGAAAATGTAGTTCTCTTCCGGCAGGATTTCCTTACAAACATTAACTCGAGACAATTCAATTTCATTCTTAAATTTTGCTATGATATAAATAACATATAAACCTTCCATTTCGGAGTTCTATCCTGTCACAGTTCCGCTTCTACCTGTACATTCAAAAAGATCATATCTCTGCCACCATTAAGTTCTTCAATGGATACACTGAATGCCTCGAGAGCCCCTCATATATTCAACCAAGTAGTTCCATGACTGCAAATATCAAACTAAGCCAGTTCTTCATTACAAGAAGGTCTCATCCTAGAATTCGAATCCTACCACCATGATTCCTCAATCAGGGTTTCACTTTTAACTCCATACGCAGAGACTCATACTATACATAATTACAGAGAACAACCGCAAGGTATTCCCACACCGATTTTAATCTTCAGGTACTATTCCTTTGCTATCTCCTTTGCCTCTATTTTCTCTGATGTCTCTGCTGCCTTTCCAGATCTCCAATTAACTAACCCTTCTTAAACTGCCTCAGCTTCATATTTCATTTTCTTTTTTCTTTGTTGTTGTTTCAAGTGCTCCCCTTTTGGCATCGATGGAGATACATCATTCTTACATCTTTAACACATAGGTTGCTTATCATAGGAAACTTATCAAGTAGATTTCCATCAAGGACAACTTCATCAAGTAGGTTGCCATCAACTTTATCAAGTAGGTTGCCATCAAGGACAACACTCTACATCATATTGCCAACAATCTCCCCCTTTGGACTTGATGGAAACCATGATGGTGTTTGATCACTACAACAAATAGATACATTATTCAAACATCATGAGACTCTCCCCCTTTGACATCAAGGGAAAAGGGCGGATCAAAATCAAAACAAGGTTAGATCTTATGTGTACTGAAGTTACCATGCTCCCCCTAAGATCATGCTGCATCTTCAAACATAATATGACCAACATGACTGTAGAAATGCCAACAATGCATCCTTTTCATATGACCAATGCTCCGCCTTAGCCTGTACATTCAGAGATGCCTAACAGCACCTCACAACCAATTTAATCTTCTGTATTTAAGTAGACCTGATCCTCTACATGGCAGAGACTACTCCCAGTTTCTGTCTGAGATATTCGAATGCTTCCCTGGGTAGAGGTTTGGTAAATATATTGGCAACTTGTTCTTTGGAGGGAACATACTCCAATTTTACCTTTTGTTCAAGCACTTGTTCACGTAAGAAGTGATATTTGATGGGAATGTGCTTGGTCTTGGAATGCATAACAAGATTCTTTGAGATACTGGCACTTGTATTGTCACACATAATGGAGATAGGAGGTGAACATTTGATTTGAAAGTCTTGTAAGGTTTGCATCATCCAGAGAAGTTGAGTGCAACATGATGCGACAGCCACATATTCTTCTTCTGCTGTAGATAAGGCAATAGAGCTTTGCTTCTTGCTAAACCAAGATACTAACCCGGGCCCCATATAGAATGCACCACCACTAGTGCTTTTCCGATCATCAACACTTCCAGCCCAATCTGCATCAGTGTATGCATGAAGAGTAAGATCAGCATTTTTTGGATACCATAGTCCAAAGTCTTGATTTCCTTGTAGATATTTGAATATTCTTTTCACAGCCTGAAGATGAGACTCTTTTGGATTGGCTTGGAATCGTCCAACAATCCCAACTGCATGCATGATGTCTGGTCTTGTCCCAGTGAGATAAAATAGACTTCCTATCATAGATCTGTATTCTGGTTGATTCACCGTGGGGGAATCATCATTAGAACTGAGATTACATCCAGTTATCATTGGTGTACTTACAGGTTTGCAATCTTCCATGCCATACTTCTTCAAGATTTGCTTGAGGTATTTTTCTTGTGATAAGAATATGCCATCTGTTGCTTGTTGCACTTGCAAGCCAAGGAAGAATGGTAGTTCCCCAAGTAAAGACATTTCAAATTCTTGATGCATATCAGAAGAAAATTTTTGACTCATAGATTCTTCATTACTTCCAAAAATGATATCATCGACATATACAACCACAATTAGTAGTTTGTCATTTTCAGTTTTTGTGTATAAGTTGCTATCAGCAGACCCCTTTGAAAATCCTTGTTGATGAAGATATTTGTCAAGACGATAGTACCATGCCCTTGGAGTTTGTTTGAGACCATACAGAGCCTTTTTATGTCTACAAACAAGTTTTTCATCATTTCCCAAAATGAATCCTTCTGTTTGTTCTATATAAACTTCTTCTTCTAGATCACCATTGAGAAAAGCAGATTTAACATCCATTTGATAAACTTTGATTTGTTGGAAGCTTGAGAAAGCAAGAAACATTCTTATGGCTTCAAGTCTAGCTACAGGAGCAAAGGTTTCTTCAAAGTCTATACCTTCTTGTTGAGCATACCCCTTGCAAACAAGTCTAGTTTTATTTCTTATAACATCCCCATTCTCATTTAACTTGTTTTTGAATATCCATTTGGTTCCAATGACATTTTTGTCATGAGGTCTTGGTACTAATTCCCAAGTGTGATTCTTTTCAATTTGATCAAGCCCTTCATTCATGGCTTGAATCCAACATTCATCTTTGCTAGCTTGACTAAAACTGTGAGGTTCAATAGTGGACAGAAATACCAGATTGCTAGAAGATCCCACAAGATTCCTTCTTGTTTGTACACTTGATCCCTTTTGTCCCAAAATTTGAGATTCTGGATGATTCTTTTGAACATATCTAGATGGAGCTTTTTCAGACAAATCATCTTCGGGTTCTTCACTGGGTTCACTGTTTATATCATTACTATTTGATGTAGAAGGATATGTGTCATCATCATCTTCATCTGTTGTTTTCTTTTCTTCTTTTGGAACTGCAGGAGACTCATCAATAACAACATCAATACATTCAACAATCTTCCGAAGTCTTTTATTGTAACCTTTATATGCCCTACTCCTAGAGGAGTAGCCAAGAAATATTCCTTCATCTGCTCTAGGTTCAAACTTGCCAAGTTTTTCATCATTATTCTTGATAAAGCATTTTCTTCCAAAAATTCTAAAATTATTTATAGTGGGAGGATTACCATACCAGAGTTCATATGGAGTTTTATCACTATTTACACGAACATGTGCCTTGTTGAGAATGTTTACTGTTGTATGTGCTGCTTCTCCCCAAAATGTGTGAGGTGTTCCGGAATCATCAAGCATAGCTCTAGCCATTTTTTGAAATGTTCTGTTCATTCTTTCTGCTACGCCATTCTGTTGTGGAGTGCCAGCTACAGAAAACTGCCCTTTTATGCCATGTTGTTCACAAAATTCAAGAAATTCATTGAATGTATATTCTCCTCCTCGATCAGATCTAAGACACTTGATTTTTAGATCTAATTCATTCTCAATTAGTGCTTTGAAGATCTGAAATTTCTCAATGCTTCATCTTTTTGTTTAAGCAGCGCAATCCAACACATTATAGAGAAATCATCAATGAATAAGATATAGTATTCTTCACCATATGGTGACTTTTTCCTCATAGGTCCACATATGTCAGTATGAATGAGTTCAAGAGGCTTACTTGATGATCCTTCCTTGGCATTAAATTGTACTCTGGTTTGCTTACCGAATTGGCAAGATTTGCATATGATATTTTGAGGTAGAGTAATATTGGGAAGATCATGAACAACTTTAAGTCTGCTTGATTTGCTGATTTGAGAGAAGCTCAGATGCCCCAACCTTCTATGCCATAGCCAATTTTCTGAAGATTTACTCAAATAACATTGTTCTTTGCAGTTCTTTAATACATACAGGTTGCTTGGAGTTCTTTTTCCTTTTATAATTGTTTTACCTGTATCAAGATCATGTACCACACATTCTTTTGAACTAAAGACAACTTCAGTTCCTTGATCACACATTTGACTTACACTTAACAAGTTATGCTTTAATCCATCCACATACATGACTTCATTAGCTTTCACCTTTTCTTTTAGAAAAACAGACCCTTTTCCCTTAATGACTGCAAGAGTATCATTTCCAAATGTAACATTCTTTTCCTTTTCTAGAGCACTATATGCAAGAAGTTTGGTTTTATCACCTGTCATGTGTCTTGAGCATCCACTATCAATGTACCATTGGTTTTCTTCATCTTCTGCAAACAACGCTATGCCACAATTTTCAACCCGTAATTCCTTCTTTTTCCATACTTTGGAACTTGAAGGAACATGTTCTTTTGGCTGAACTTGAAGGAACTTCATTTTGAAGAGGAGAAAATTTGTTGTAGGTATTCTTCTTTGTTTCAATATCAATCCTTTTCTTTCTTGCTTCTCTTGTCATGATAGTTTTATATGCTACACATTGAACAGCTTTATGACCAAAATTGTGACATGAGAAACATTGTCCATTGAAGAAGAAATTTCTGCGATCATAAAATCTTCTACATGAATTTACCTGTTGATTGGTGTCTCTTTGAAATACATTCCTATTAGTGTTCTTTGAATTGAGATGATCATGCTTTACCTATAAAGATTCTTTATTCCTTTGCTGAGTGGCAGCATGTTGTAAACTAGCTGTAACTGCTTTTAGATAATTTGGTGCTGAAGCCTGAGAAGATTCTCCGATATATCCAAGACCTGTCTTTATAAGAGGAGAACGTTGTACCTTGATAATCTCATCTAAGGTTTCAGATCCTTTAGCAAATCTAAGATTCAAAGTCTTTACTTTCTCGAGTTCTTTTCTTAGACTTACTACTTCACACTCTAATTTCTCATTATGTTTCTCTTTTTCTTCAAGCTGATTTTTCAGAGTTTCTATGGTTATTTTACTCTCTTCTAAGAAAATTTTGAGTTTATTGTTTTCATCAAGAAAATCACTGTCTTCTAGAGCATCCAAAAAAGTATCCTTTTCTTCTCTAGATTCTTTTTCAAATGCCATGAGAAGTCTAAGATCTTGTTCACATTCTTCCTCACTATCAGATAACCCATCACTGTCTTCATGAGTATAGTAACTGTTTCTAGTGCTAAAATGATTCTTATTCCTTCTTGCTACTTCCTTCCCCTTTTTATGTGTTTCTTTATAAGGACACTTAGCAGCATAATGACCAACTCTTCCACAATCAAAACATTTGAAAGGAAGCTTACCTCTGAACCGTCCTGTGCCAAGTTGAAGTTTCTTTACAAATTTTATCTCATCTTCTTCTGAGATATATCCTGATCCTTTTGTTTTTTGTACTTCCTTCCCTTTTGTAGAAGTTTTAAAGACTTCTTCTTTGACTTCAGATGGTCCTCCTCTTCTCATTTCATATTCAGTTAGTATGCCATGAAGTTGCACCACAGTAAGATTTTGAAGATCCTGCTTTTCTTCAAGAGCAGAAACCTTTGACTCAAATTTTGTCGTTAGTGATCTTAAGACTTTCTCAACCAAAGTAGATTTGGTTATTGTTTCTCCCAAATTTCTCATACGATTTACAATATCATCAAGACGTAAAAATAAATTTACAATGCTCTCCTCATTATCCATTTTTAGATTCTCATATTGAATTCTGAGAGTTTGGAGTTTAACACTTTTTACCTTTGCATCACCTTCAGAACTTAGAATGATTTTGTCCCATATTGCCTTGGCTGTATTCAGCTGCATGAATTTGACAAATTCTGATTCAGTTAGACTTCCCAATAAAGCATTGACCGCCTTTGCATTTGTTTCATAATTCTTTCTTTCCGTCAGATCTGTTGGTACTGCAGCTGGATATTGATATCCTCCTTCAACAATTGCCCATACCTCTGCTCCCAGAGACTGAAGATAGGATCTCATCCTTGTTTTCCAGAAGATTAAATTGTTTCCGTTAAAGATCGGAGGCCTGATAGATGTTGTTCCATCTTGATTGCTCATCTCACTTGATCTTCCTTCTAGCGGCTAAGCTTTTTCAGAAGGACCTGCTCTGATACCAATTGTTGGGAAAAATACTGAGAGGGGGGGGGTGAATCAGTATTTAGGGCTGGACAATTTTTCTTTCCTTTCTCTTAAAACCATATGTTATAGTACTGCATCCAACATGTATGTCCAGATATCTTATTATGTCTTGACTTAGAGCATTGCATCAGATAAGCATTAAGCATGAACAGAAATAACAAAACAAACATAAACAACACATATGAGCACCAGGATTTAAGGTGGAAACCCAATTCGGGAGAAAACCACCGCTTCTGTAATCTCAGTCTTCAATATTTATTATAGAGAAAACTTCTTACAATATATGCTGGTGCAGACTTATACCAGCACGCGGGCACCCACCTGCAAAAGGATACAACCTTCTTTCGTTTACCAGCCTCTCCTGGAAGGGAGCTACTACCCCCTGCTCTCGTTTACCAGCTACCACTGGAAGGGAGTGTTGGTCGCTTTAATTGTTTTCACAATTCAAGCTCCACATAAATTGTCAACCCGAGGAAGTCTTTTTATTCCAAAGACAATCACGCACTGGATATGCTCAATTTCAAAAGAAAGAACAATGTTGTAGTAAAAAGCCACACAATTATCAATCATACAAATCTAATTATTCACACTCTGTTTAATCAAAGCTGAAGTCACTTATGTTATAGCAGAAGTAATTCCTATGTTGCAGTTTAGAATTCAAATAGAGGGAAATCAATCTGCAGGAAAGGAAACCAATCAACCATAACAGGAACAGGACCCTATTCCTTAATTAGGAACTTCAGCACCTGCTGCCTGACACTAATCACTCTGTAGAAAAGATAACTCAAGAGACCAAGACCCTATTCCCATGAACAGGAACCTTCAGCACTTGTCCCCTGTTTCTAATCACACTGCAGGAAAAGAAAGACAATTAGTGGGAGCAGCACCCTATTCCTTTGTACAGGAACCTTCAGCACCTGCTTCCCTTCATCATACATCCAAACATATAACATAAATAGATTTCTCAACTTCTTAGAAATGAATGTTCTGAACACGTGCAACGTTAAGGAAACATAATACTCAATAAACTACAGAACTGTGTAACTGGTGTCTCGACAGCAGAATTAAAGTAAAGTGCAAACAGCGTAAAGAAATTAAACAAACTACAGGGACAGAAGGGTGAATCTTGTGAGGAAGGCGGGCCCTTTCCCTCTCACAAGATTCCCCAGGGAAAGAGTTAAATTGGAGCGCTCAAAAGAAGATTTTATTCATCTGTCAAAAGAAATGATACATTACAGATGGAGTCTAGCTCCAGTCTCTCAAATACAATGCTCTCTTGTAGCTTTCAAACTCTAACTCCCTACTAATGATGATGTCTCCTCTTTTTAAAGAGGAGACATCTCTTACAATTACATGAGGGAAAATCTGTGTTTATCCCAATTCTGTTCTTCTTTCTTAAAACAGGACTATTCTGTTCTTCCATAAAAAGATTTTGTTACAACAGATACAACAAGAATTCTATCTTCAGAATAATCCGTGTAACCACGTGTTCATGCTGTTGCCATTGTTCCACAAAATGCTCTTCCAGAATCGCAAATTACGAATGGAGGCGGAATTCGCGTGTCGGCTGGTTGTTTCAGCAACAAGGTCGGCTGTTTCAGCAACAGAGTCGGCTCTTTCAGCAACGAAGTTTGACTGTTTCAGCAACGGCCGATTGTTCCATCACAGCATATAACTTATCTGCGATCTTTTAGACTTATGTTAGCAACAATCCACTTCGAAATGATAAAATATAAGAGTATTATGGAATTATATGTAAACAGATTAAACATATAATAAAGAAGAGGATTTTATATACCTTGGGATAAAGTAGATGAAAATGATAATGGAATCCTTTTTAAACATGGTTATAAAGGTAAGATGGTGTCAAAGTATATAGTAAAAATGATACATAGTGGAGTCCTAACATCCCCCCCAGCTGAAAATGTTGCATGTCCTCAGGCAACTCCTAGTCTGAGTCAGAGTCTGAGTACTGATTCTGTGCATGCAGGTTGCTCAAGCAGTAGCTGGAGAAGGTGGCATCTGTAGGAGCTCGGAATCCTCTATTGTTCTGCAAGTGCTGCCATGCTAAAGCTTCATCTCTGCCAGCCAATTGGTAGTGACACTGATATTTCTTTGAAGGCAGCCATAAAATTGGAAAATGAAAATGGTAACCAATCCAGTTTTCTCCACAATGTCGAATGCATCCGATATAATTAGGTACCTTGGAAAGTGCAGCTTGAAGATTGTCAGGGTTAAAAGGGTGATAATCTTGTCTTTCTTTACATGACTGCTGCCAAAACATAGTGTTGGCCTTCAATGCAGCAGCCCCCTTTACTCTGATTTGTTGTTGACACTTAAAAAGTGTTGAAGCCTGTAGTTGTTGTATGTACCTATGCATTCCTGGTTTCTGTAAGAATTGGTGATATTGTGCTACAAACATAGCCGGACTTAAAGGTTCCGGTCTAATCCAAAGGAGCCTATTCTCCTCATTATGACTACTTGCAACAAACGCAGTTTTCCAGGTGAGCTGATTGGCCAAAAATGAAACAAATGCCCTTATTTGTATATCACCTGCAATTGGAATGAGATTGACTCTTCTGTTCTCGGGAATGGCCTCATTATGGAGGTAAAGTTCGCACAGCAAATGCTGGTCACTTTCAGGGGCCTCAGCAAAAGTCTTAACAAATTGTTCTGAAGTAATCAATTCATAAGGTCTGCCATCTTTTATTGCCTTTAATTGAAAATAAATTAAACGTTCAAAAAGGAAGAGAGAGTAATTTACAGAGGGTTTGCGGGTAGCCATCAACTTCTGCACTAATGAAAACATTAAAACCATCTTTTCCTTTGATTCCTTGACCTCTTTCTTGGAATCTCTGAGCTGTTGTAATGTCTGTTCCCAACTATCCCAGTTGGCATACATGTGATTCTGCCATGCTAACTTATGCTGCCGTAATATTGTATCCTGTTCTTCAGCATATTGTTTCTTCCATTTGTTCATCAGTTCTAATTGATTCCATGGCAGGGTCTGTGTCCTGGCATTAGAAGTACTGGGTTGGGACGTTGTTTGAGTGGCTACACTGACTAACTCAGGGCAAGATATCTGTGGTTGTGTTTCTGTTTGAGTGGCTGCACTAACTAGCACAGGGCGAGATATCTGAGGTTTAGTTTCTTTTTCTTCATTTATTGAGAGCCCTACTGGTTCTTGTGGAGCAGTAGGGCATCCCTCTTTTATTTCAGCTGATGTAGATGCCTCAGATACTTCAATTTTGACTAGTTTGTAGCCTGCCTGCTGGTAAATATTACCACACTCATGGCACATGTATTCCCTGCATGGCTCCCTATTTTGTGATGATGATGTGTGTGCTAGCAGATAGAGATTCAATTCTTTATCGAAGGCTTCTCGTGCCATGATTAGTTCATTCTTATAGGCTTCTAGCTCAGACTTCAAAAACTCATTTTCTTCCAATAAAGATGCCATAGTATATGAACCCTGTGTGCTGGTTGATTCTGCTGGGGTAGTCTGCTGATGCACAGCCGTAGCTGGTTCTTGTGGGGCAGCTACGGCTGGTCTCCCGGTATCATCGTGCTTGGTGTATGATTTTGGTACCACAGTGGCTGGTTCTTGTGTTTCAGCCTCTGGGTAAGTGACTGGTTCTTGTGTGACAGTCACTGTTTGAGCCATAAACAATGTCGTATTATCCCGGGGCACTGGTTCTTGTGTGGCAGTGCCACCAGACGAGACGGGTTGGGGGATTTGAAATGGGGGTGAAGATTGAAGTTTTAACAGAATAGTGGCGGGGTCAGGGGAAATGGGAGTAACTCCTGTTTCAACAGTCATCTTCATTTTCCTTTTTGGTAGGAAAGCAGAGAAATCACTGTCTTTCCTTTTCTTCGCAGGGGAAGATTCTTTTCTGGGGGAAGGGCTTTCGGAAGAAGTAAAAATTTGGAATTTGGCCCTTGTTCGACGTTTTGAGACAGAGACTGTTGGGGTTCTTTTCTTCCTTTTATAAGTAGGTGGGGATGGGGGTGTTAGAGAGTCATCGCTAGGGATAGAAATAGTGGGAATGGTTGACTCTACTAAGTGGGATGAACTTGGGGTTGGGTCAACTGGCTCTGAGGATGGAATTACTGGGGAGTCTGGGGTATCGTCCAGTTTCCCTTCATAAGGAATCTCAAGAGTTTCTTGGGAACTTTCGGCTTGTTGGGGGATTTGGGCCTGCTGAGGAATTTCAGCCTGTTGGGGAATAAGGAGTGGAATATTCAGAGGGGGGTTTTGCTGAGAAAAACCCCTCTGAATTAACAATTGGCATAAACGATGATGGGTGAGGGATAACAATGGGAATTTAGCCCGTCTGCAATAATAAGACATGTTTTTGATACAACCAAGCAGATAATAGGGAATATTAACTAATCGACCATTCCTTAAATGATTCATCAAAACGAAGTCGTGTTGGTAGACTACCTGGTAACACCCTTCGCATGTCAAGTAGTGCTTGATGAATTCTGCTACTGTTGGCCATGGTCGAGGAAGTGAATGCAGACTTACACCGCGGCCTTTAAGTTCAACTGGCTCATCTGGACGAAGAAAATCTTGCTGTGCATTCAAAATAACCTGCTTTCTGTTGAACCAGCGAGTCCCAATAGCCGGCAACCCTGAAACTTGAACTATGTCCTCCTCTGTTACTGAAATGCGGACCCCTTGAACCACTGAGAAATCCCCTTGAAGGTTCTGTGCAAACTCTAAAACTTGTTCCTGATCAAATTCGCCCAACCTTTCAAAATATGTTGTCCATCCTGCTTGTTGGAAAATTTGATAGGCTTCCGGGAACATTTGAAGAAGATTTATCGAACCAGGCTCGTGTCTGATAGCCGACCCTCCCATGGCTACTAGCTTGAGTTACATGCAGAGGCACAAAAGACAGAAACACAGGCTTTGGTCACGCTAGTTGTTGCAACAGAGGCTGCGGAGTCTCAATGACGGCGGAAGTGGATATGAAAAAGGATGGAGGATTGGTTAATGTGAAATGATTATTCAGTTTTCGAAATTCCCCCCCCTACGTATGGTGCAATGATGATTGGGCGTGTGGAGATTATAATCATTATGAGCGAGATCCTCTCTTTAATATAATTTAACTGTATTACATTAAAACCACATACCTTACATTTTTACCTTTGGTTTAATAATTCGAAGTGTAGAGTGCTTCAATATGGCTTAATATACATGGAAGAATCTGTAGATTTCTCTGAAATTTAGAACAGGAGTGTAACAGGATCTGCTCAGTACTGAATAATTTTCTCCCAAAGGATCTGAAGTGTAAACGTGGAGAACTAAAAAGCTTGTATTCCAGCGGAAAGAAATGATGTTTTAATGATGACAGGTTGCTGAAACTGGTGTTTCAGCAACGGAAAAATGAACGACTTGTTGCTAAAACTGGTGTTTCAGCAACGGGAAAAATCAGGAAAATGGGATAAATGACTTGGGTTTGGAACAAGTGGGGGAAGTATTCGATAGGGATAATTTCAGCAGTAAGGGATGGGAAATACTAGCTGAAGGATGATATTTCAGGAATGGTAGAGGTGGGAAAAATGAGAAAAAAAGGCAGTAATGTAGAAATGGGGGTGAAGGAATATTGCTAGGAAATGGGGTACAATGAAGGGAACAAACTTCTGTGATTGAAGCTTCAGATCTCCTTATGATGAATCTGTCCTTCTTAATGAGCTTTTCCAGAATCTGCAAAATTCAATTGTAATATGCCAACCCTTGACAGGGATTATTAGTCTTAAATCTAATCTAATCTAATACTAAAAAAAACAGTGCAGAAAATTAAATGCTGTGAGGAGCAGAAGACTCCCCTAGAAAAAGATAATGAATATCAGTCATGCAAGCAGTCTTGAAATCCCCTTTAGAAACAGGGCGCTGATATAGACGGAGCCTATGACCATTGACTAGTAGAGGTGTTTTAGAATCATCAATTGTTAAAAGTCTTACCGTTCCATTTGGAAAAACATCATCTACCTCATATGGTCCAAGCCAGCGTGTACGTAGCTTACCCTGAAAATTTTCAAACCGAGAGTCATACAACAAGGCCCAATTACCTTTTTGGAACTGCTTGTGTTTGATAATTTTGTCATGCCACTTCATTCTCTGTTGTTGAATCATGGTTGTTTGGTGAATGGCATCTAATCTCTTTTCATCCAACTCAAGAAGCTGCTGCAACCTAGCTATCTGCACATCAGTCAAATCAAGATTAACAGCTAAAGCAGTTCTTAGAGTTTTGATTTCAAATTCCACAGGAAAAACAACATTTTTACCGTAGACCAATTCATAGGGAGAGAAACCTGTAGTGTTTCTCCAAGTAGTTCTGTAAGCCCATAATGCTTCAGGCAGCCTTTGAGACCAATCCTTCCGGTTGTCCTTCACTGTTTTAGTTAGAATGGCTTCTAATACTTTGTTTGTGCTTTCCACCTGCCCATTGGCCTGGGGGTGGTATGGTGTAGTCATTCTATGATAAATATGATATTTTTGAAGGGTAGACTTAAAACCATGAGAATTGAATGGAGGTCCTCCATCTGTGACTAGCTCTCTAGGAATTCCAAATCTAGTGAAGATTTCTTCAAATAAGAAAGCTAGGACAGCCTCTTCATTGGCTCTAATAAGTGCTTTGGCCTCCACCCATTTATTCATATAGTCTGTACAGACTAATATATAAGTTCTTTGATTGGATGGAGGATTAATGGGTCCTATGAAATCCAAGGCCCATCTTTCAAATGGTTCAGAAACTACCTGGGGGTTTAATGGCATTTGATCTCTATGATTGGGTTGACCCATTCTCTGGCAGCTGTCACAAGCCCTTACATATTTCTTTGCATCCTTGAATAATGAGGGCCAATAGTAACCCACCCTCAAAATTTTGTGTGTTGTTCTTTTATCTGCAAAATGCCCTCCACAAGGGCCATCATGACAAGCTTTCAGTATGTCATACACTTCATCTTCCCTAATGCATCTTCGGATTTCCTGATCAAGCCCTGTATAGAAAAGACACCCACTTATCCAGCTATACCTGGCACTTTGTTGAATAATTCTTCTCTTTTCTCTGTATGACAGGTGTGATGGTAATTTTCCTGCAACCAAATAATTAGCAATATCCGCATACCATGGAGAGTGAGCAGAAACTGCAAACAAATACTCATCAGGAAAAGAATCATCTACTGGAATATCATTATCAGTTTTTAACTGTGAAAGGAAATCAGCCACCACATTTTCTTTACCAGGCCGATCTACAATTGTGATATCAAATTCCTGCAATAATAATAGCCATCTGGTAACTCTAGCATTTGTGACAGATTTGTTCATTAAATACTTAATAGCTGAATGATCAGTATGCACAAAAGTAGAATAACCAGTGATATAGTGTCGGAATTTATTAATGGCATAGATTACTGCAAGAAACTCTTTCTCGGTAACTGTATAATTAAGCTTAGCAGGGGTCATATTCTTACTAATAAAGTAGATAGCATAAGGAAGATGATTTTCCTCTTGTCCCAAGACAGCTCCAATTGCAGTGTCTGAAGCATCAGAAGATATGTGAAAAGGGAGGTTCCAATCAGGCCCCCTTAAAATAGGAGCAGTAGACAACTGATGCTTGAGTTCCTCAAAAGCTTTCTGACAAGAATTAGTCCACTTAAATTCAGCATTTTTCATAAGCAACACAAATAATGGAGAAGCTATCTTAGAAAAATCTTTAATAAATCTTCTGTAGTATCCAGCATGTCCTATAAAACTTCTCACATCAGTTTGTGTTTTAGGAACAGAAAGATTCTGAATGACCAATATTTTAGATGGATCTACCTGAATACCTTGAGATGAAATAAAGTGTCCAAGCACCACTCCTTCACTCATCATCATATGGCATTTTTCAGTACTTAGGGAGAGGTGAGCTTGTATACATCGTTTAAGTACCTTTTCAAGATTTTGTAATGCATCTTCAAAAGACACACCATAAAGTGTAAAATCATCCATAAATATTTCCATAGAATCATTCAACATATCAGAAAAGATTCCTATAACAGCTCTTTGAAAAGTTGCTGGTGCATTACATAGCCCAAATGGAAGAACTCTATAAGCAAAAGTTCCCCAAGGGCTAGTGAAAGTGGTCTTGTCTTGGTCTTGGGGTGCAATTCTTATCTGATTATACCCACTGAATCCATCTAGAAAAGAAAAGAATTTCTTCCCTGCCAGACTATCCAACACTTGATCAATGAAGGGTAAAGGAAAGTGATCCTTTTGAGTAGCTTTGTTTAAGGCTCTGTAGTCAACACATACTCTCCATTTCCCATTTTTCTTAGGGACAATTACCAATGGGGAAACCCATTCACTGTCAGATATAGGGTATATAAATCCTGCATTAAGCAATTTCTGAAGTTCTTCTTTAACAATTTCTCGTAAATTAGGGTTCATTCGTCTTTGGGGTTGACAAACAGGCCGACATCCCTCTTTAATGTAAATTCGATGAGTACATAATTCAGAAGAAATACCTTTCATATCTATGTAATCCCATGCAAATGCTTCCTTATATTCATGCAATAACTTCATTAACTGCTGTGTTTCATCAACTGTTAGATCAGGATTTATGTTTAATGTCTTGCCAGGTTCAATTTCAACTGTTATGCTTTTAGATGAGATAGTGGTTAATGTCTGAGATGAGTCTTCAGATTCAATCTTTTCTTGGGTATCTGCTTCAAAAATTGCAGTTAATTGAGTGTGTGTTTCAGCAATTACAGAAGAAGGTTCACAAATAAAATTATTAATTATCTCATCCTCTGTATTGTCTTTAAGAATTAAAGCTTGTCCAATAGTTAGAATAGGCTGAACAACATTATCATCATAATCCATCCACATAGAATCTTCATTATTAATTATTGGTGTAGCATGAGGATAAAGAGTAAGCCGTTTTGTTTCATAACCATTAGAAATTGTCATTGAACCAGATCTACAACTGATAAAAGCATCAGCTGTAGCAAGCCATGGCCTTCCTAGAATTAAGGGATGTCCCCCCAGCTTTGTTTTAGTCTGCAATACAACAAAATCAGCTGGGTATTTCCAGGATTCAACTGAAATAAGTAGATCCTCAACAACTCCTTCAGGTTTAATTGTAGAACGATCAGCCAACTCTAGAATGGTGGGTGTATCTCTGATTGTGTTATTCAGCCGTAACAATTGTGAAGTTTCAAGAGTCATTATGTTAATTGCAGCACCTAAATCTACCAGAACTTGGGGAATCATTGTTTTACCAATCTGAACTGTTACGGTAGGATGGCCGGGATCACCATATTTCACAGGAGGGGCTTTTCTGGACATTAATGCAGACAAGTCACCCATCACATGTACTGTAAGGGGATCTTTAGTTTTCCTACCAGGTTTCTTAACACAAATATCCCTTATTGTTCTGGCATAAATTGGTACATCTCTTAATGCCTGTAAAAGTGGAATTTTAACATACAAGTTTTGCAATTCCCCTAAAAGATTAAAAGAAGGTGTTTCAGGCATTCTAGTTAAAACCAAATGCTCAGGGAATGGTGGTTCTGTTATTTCAATACCCTTGTTAGAGGGTGGTTGTGCTTTCTTATGTTTCTCAGTTTCTTCTTTATCAGAATCAGAAGAAGTTATATCATCAATAATAGGCTCTACTATTTTCCCGCATCTTAAATGAATATCATTACATTGCATAGTAGGAAATATAGACTGATTCTGAATATCAATGACTTGCACAACTTTATTATTGGGGTTAGGATTTGGTTGCACAGGTAGATGGGGTCTCATTTGGTTATTTGGCGGAGCATTTGATGGCAGAGGAAGTGGTTGTTGGAATTGAGGCAATTGATTTGGATACGGGAGTTGTTGGTTTCTCCAATTTGAATTCCAAGGGTTAAAAGAAGATGGCTGATGTGGAGGCCAAGGAGTCCACATTGAAGGATCAACAAAGGGAGGGTTTGATTGCTGCATGGGTGGGAAATTCATTTGATTGAAGGGTGGGTATTGCATTTGATTAAAGGGAGGGTAATTTGTTTGAACGAAAGCAGAATAATTGTTCCAACGATTAAATGGCATACTAGAGTTCATACCTTGTCCTTTCGGTTGCCATTGTCTTCTTTGAGTTAGCAGGTAAACTGCTTCAGCTTCTTCTTCCATTGGCTGTAATGCTGCCTTTATTCCTGGTAGAGATGGACATTGTTTTGTTTCATGATCTTTCTCACAAAGGGTACAAATTGGTATTTTATCCATTGGGCATTCCCTTAGTGGATGTTTGTCTCTGCACTTCGGGCAAAAGACAGCCAGAGTTGCTTCTGCTTCAGCCTGCTTCTTCTTAACCTGTAAAGTGTCAATTTGTGAAGAAAAAGAACTTAACATCTCAGTTTTAAATTCTTCAAGTAATTTACCTATTTCAGCTCTTGTTGCTCCTCCACTAGCTGATTTCTGCACTCTTGAATAGGTGGAATCTCTATTACTTACTCTGTTCCTTGCAGCTCCTCTTGAACACCTCTTAGAAAGTTCAACAATCTCATCATATGATTCCTTAGATATATCTCCTTTGCCAAGCATGTTTAACATATCTAAACAATCATCCCTTAAACCTCTAAGTAATATTGTTTTGCGAATTTCCTTACTTATATTCGGATGATCAGATCTCTGTATATTGTACTGCAGCCTTTCTACATAGTCCTCTAGATTCTCGTCTGGCTTTTGTGCCATATTGAATAGTTCATCCTTCTTTTCTCTTGTCCGGCAGTAGTCTTGATATTTAAGCAGAAATTTATGTTTCATCTGCTCCGAAGTTGTGATTACCTGACTTCCAAGGCTCATGAACCATCTTAAAGCATTCCCTTTTAAGGTGGCTGGAAACAGTTTCAACTTTTGAGCATTAGTAACATAATCATAACTTCTGCATAATATATCAAATTCAAAAATAAATTCATCCGGATCTTCAGAGGATAAACCATGAAAGTTAGGTAAAGCAGACAATGGAATATTTTTCATAGGAGTTGTTCCTGCAGGGAGATCACTAATAGGAAATCCCAAGGTAGAGAGAGAATTTTCATCCCTTCCTTCTCCTTCAGGGTCTACACGTCCTCCACCGAAGAAGTCTTCATTGTTTCCTTCCATTGTCTGTCCTACTGCACTTGCTCGATCGTCAAAATCTTCTACTGGCTCTTTAATGTTTTCCACTGGTCGTCCCACACTTTCTATTATTTCCTCAATGTGCTCTGCTGATTTACTAACACTTTCTTCTGACTCTCCAGCACTGACTGCTGGTTCTTCAATCACTGGCTCTTCTATATTTTCAGGACCCACAACTTCCTCTGTTTTGTAATCTGATTGAGGGGAGTGCTGAAGTTTTGGTCTTCAAGAACTTAATCTATGTGATGATTCAGCCTTTGATACAATCTCGTCAATAAAATTCTTTCTTCCTCCCCTTCCTTTGCCTTTGCCACCTGTGGGGTTATTTTTCTTCTGGTTTCCGCGTCCTCTCATACAATCTGCACATTTAAAAGGAAAAGATTAATGCTTTTGAAATCTATAATTGCCTTCCCCGGCAACGGCGCCAAAATGTTGGTCGCTTTAATTGTTTTCACAATTCAAGCTCCACATAAATTGTCAACCCGAGGAAGTCTTTTTATTCCAAAGACAATCACGCACTGGATATGCTCAATTTCAAAAGAAAGAACAATGTTGTAGTAAAAAGCCACACAATTATCAATCATACAAATCTAATTATTCACACTCTGTTTAATCAAAGCTGAAGTCACTTATGTTATAGCTGAAGTAATTCCTATGTTACAGTTTAGAATCCAAATAAAGGGAAATCAATCTGCAAGAAAGGAAACCAATCAACCATAGCAGGAACAGGACCCTATTCCTTAATTAGGAACTTCAGCACCTGCTGCCTGACACTAATCACTCTGTAGAAAAGATAACTCAAGAGACCAAGACCCTATTCCCATGAACAGGAACCTTCAGCACTTGTCTCCTATTTCTAATCACACTGCAGGAAAAGAAAGGAAATTAGTGGGAGCAGGACCCTATTCCTTTGTACATGAACCTTCAGCACCTGCTTCCCAGCATTTATACATTCAAACATATAACAGAAATAGATTTCTCAACTTCTTAATAATGAATGTACTGAACACATGCAGTGTTAAGGAAACAGAATATTCAATAAACTACAGAACTGTGTAACTGGTGTCTCAGCAACAGAATTAAAGTAAAGTGCAAACAGCATAAAGAAATTAAACAAACTACAGGGACAGAAGGGTGAATCTTGTGAGGAAGGCGGGCCCTTTCCCTCTCACAAGATTCCCCAGGGAAAGAATTAAATTGAAGCGCTGAAAAGAAGATTTTATTCATCTTTCAAAAGAAATGATACATTACAGATGGAGTCTAGCTCCAGTCTCTCAAATACAATGTTCTCCTGTAGCTTTCAAACTCGAACTCCCCTCTAATGATGATGTCTCCTCTTTTTAAAGAGGAGACATCTATTACAATTACATGAGAGCGAATCTGTGTTTATCCTAATTCTGTTCTTCTTTCTTAAAACAGGACTATTATGTTCTTCCATAAAAAGATATTGTTACAACAGATACAACAAGAATGCTATCTTCAGAATAATCCGTGTAACCACGTCTTCATGCTGTTGCCATTGTTCCACAAAATACTCTTCCAGAATCGCAAATTACGAATGACGGAATTTGCGTGCTTGCTGGCTGTTTCAGCAACGAGGTCAACTGTTTCAGCAACGGAGTCGGCTGTTTCAGCAACGAAGTTTGACTGTTTCAGCAACGGCCGATTGTTCCAGCACAGCATATAACTTATCTGCGATCTTTTAGACTTATGTTAGCAACAATCCACTTCAATTAATGATAAAATATAAGAGTATTATGGAATTATATGTAAACAGATTAAACATATAATAAAGAAGAGGATTTTATATACCTTGGGATAAAGTAGATGAAAATGATAATGGAATCCTTTTTAAACATGGTTATAAAGGTAAGATGGTGTCAAATTATATAGTAAAAATGATACATAGTGGAGTCCTAATAGGGAGCTACAACCCCCTCTCTGAAGGCTTAAACCCTCAGCACCACTACAGACCACGTTTCATCAATTTGCATACTAGATCCACCAGTTTCCACACGGCATACCTTGTCGGTCACCAGATTTATTTATTTTCTTCAGAGGTGCATCCTTAATTCAGATTTCTCAGCAATCTGTTACCCATTCCATCCGAGTGAAGTATTAATTCACAACCCTTACTCATGCATACATTCTTCATGATTTTGTTAGTCGATTAAACCAGGAATTAAAAATTATCTGATCTAGAAATCTTGATCAATCATATTCACCGGTGCACCATAGATTCAGATATATCAGAGTTTATTCATACAGATATCTCTAAAAGAGATTCGTTTACTATCAACCCTTTCGCATGCACAATGTTCTTCATTATTCTCATCACCTTATATAGTTTTCGCTTTTAATAAAACCTTGGGTCAAAACCATTCACTTGCTAATGGTATTCCTGGACGGTATTTTCATTTACCACCCTTACGTACCTCTTTGAATTCTTTTTAATTTATTTATCAATTTGAAGAACTTGATAAATAAATATTTATAACATTGAACAGAACTTTAGGATTAAATTTAACCCTTCGCATTTTAACGCTTTCAAACAATATAATAAACCTTTGACCCCGGGCCCACAAATATAGTCAATAGCCAATCATATACGCGCACGGTACCATAAGTAAATTTCTCGCAAGTCCAGCGTCCGATCACTGCTATATTAGCAAGCTTCCAGATCAACAGCGTATATGCATATCGCTCGACCTCCGATGCCGAACGTTAACGTGTGATGGTCCTTCGTACTTGTGTTAATCTTCGCGCACCTTCAACAAATGATGACCGTCCGATGACCCCTTCCCAGATCAACGGCGCTCAACGATATCGTTGGGCGTCCTGGGTTGAACTATAATGCGCGATGACGCACAGTGAAAAGTGGTTTTGTGAGGTTGTACAGGGACGCGTGTCGATCATTCTATGGAATCGCTCCTTACCTCTTGAATACCGCTTGCCCGTCGAAAGCGGTGCGATGAAAACCATAAACCGCCTTCACTGTTCCTCCTTCATGGTTCCGCCCTTCGCTCAAGGTTCTGTTCATGATTCCAAAGGGTTAGTTTGGGTTTGCGCTATAACTCTGGTCTATCTTTGGCAGGATTTCCAATAATCAACGAGCAAATGTAGTTCTCTTCCGACGGGATTTCCTTACAAACATTAACTGGAGACAATTCAATGTCATTCTTCAATTATGCTATGATATATATAACATATCAACCTTCCATTTTGGAGTTCTATCTTGTCACAGTTCCACTTCTACCTGTACATTCAAAAACATGATATCTCTGCCACCATTAAGTTCTTCAATGGATACACTGAATGCCTCGAGAGCCCCTCATATATTCAACCAAGTAGTTCCACGACTGCAAATATCAAACCAAGCCAATTCTTCATTACAAGAAGGTCTCATCCTGGAATTCGAATCCTACCACCATGATTCCTCAATCAGGGTTTCACTTTTAACTCCATACGCAGAGACTCATACTATACATAATTACAGAGAATAGCCACAAGTTATTCCCACACCGATTTTAATCTTTAGGTGCTATTCCTTTGTTATCTCCTTTGCCTCTGTTTTCTCTGATGTCCTTGCTGCCTTTCCAGATCTCCAATTAACTAACCCTTCTAAAACTGCCTCAGCTTCATATTTCATTTTCTTTTTTCTTTGTTGCTATTTCAAGTGCTCCCCTTTTGGCATTGATGGAGATACACCATTCTTACATCTTTAACACATAGGTTTCTTATCATAGGCAACTTATCAAGTAGATTTCCATCAAGGACAACTTCATCAAGTAGGTTGCCATCAAGGACAACACTCTACATCATATTGCCAACACCTATTTTGGAATATTACGGTGGTATCAAAGAATAATCTTGGCTCAACCTAGGCATCTAAGCCAATATGTCATCAGAAGAAGGAGATACTCTCACAGATAGAGAGAAGAGGTATCTCAAAATAATAAAATAGAGATATTATTATACAGATGATAAAGAAGACAAGGGAAAAACTCCCTTATCAGGATAAGATGAGGAGAAGGAGTATCCCAAGCTTCTTCTTTGAATTATTCAATATATTTCAAGAGAAATCAAGGATATGAGAATTGATAGACACAAAGAATCCCTTAAAGGGTTTCTACATGGAGAAGGCTTCGACATTTCACATCACTGGAGTGATCAACCAATGAAGTAGTAGGTTTCCCAACGCTCTACAATGCTTACATTTTTAGCAATGGGAAATGGAGGGTTTCAAGAAAAAGAAACTCTTGAAGACTATTTTCTTGAGTATGAGTCTAAATCTCAGAGATTCAAGGACCATTTGAGCTTTCAACAGTTTTTTCATATCAAGGACAATAGGAGACCTCGACATCACAATAGAGGTGGAGGATTCATACAACACAATGATTTTCACTGGACTATGGGTAGATTTTTCTTACCCAACTTTGATGAGTCATCCAAATGCACTGCCAAATCTTGGGTAGAAAATCTAGACATCTACTTCCAGTTGAACCAAGTACCAGAGATGGAAGCTATAAAAATAACAACGTTGCACCTTGAGGGTGAAGCACATGATTGGTGGTTTCATGGTATTTCTACATTGGGTCATGCCAATATGACTGCATATTCATAGTTCTCAAGGAGGTTGGTGGAGAGGTTTGATTGAAGAGATCCGGAGGCACCTTTCATTAGGCTAGCTAAGCTCAAACAGTCAAGTAATCCAGAAACTTACATTTCATAATTTCTAAAACTTTCTGTTATGGTTCCTGATTTATCTACATCCTGGAGGGTCTATATGTTTATTGATGTGCTAGGAAAACCTCTACATGGGTTGATTAAATCAACCAAAACTACTACCATTCAAGATTCCATTGAAAGGGATAGAGATCTATAAGATCCCTTGCCAAGAGAAAAGGAAACATTTCAGCAAAAGCCCAACATTTGAAAGGAGAGCCAAAACAAAGTACCTCTTAGTGATGATGTCTGAAGAGACTTGAGGAGAAGGAATCTTTGACTCACATGCCAAGAATCATGGGCATCCGGACATAGATGTGCAGTAGGGAAGGCACACTATATAGAGGTATTTTCTGATGATGAAGAGGAAGAAGGAGAGGAACCAGAAGGAGGTCACAGCGTTGGGATAACTAGAAAGGATCCATCACTACCAGGAGGTAGGAATAGAGAATTTGCTCCATTTGGAGGGGTCCTTGACGCGTTGAGAGGAGTACCCATGTACTTGAACTTGAGATTTAGAGGTTCCATTCAGGATCAGAGCGTTTTATTGTTGATTGACAGTGGGGGTACCCACAACTTTATTGATGCCAAACTAGTGTAGAGGAGGGAAATACCCACTGATGATTTTGAGGGATTTTTAGTTTTGGTCCTAGGAGCTAGAACTATGTAGTGCATGCATTATGTTCCATATTTATCTGTCACCATCGGGACATACACATTGACTGATCACTTCTTTTTGGTTGACATACCTAACACCAATGTGATATTGGGTGTGCAGTGGTTAATTACTTTAGGGAAGGTCACCATAGATTAAGAGAATTTGCAGATGAAGCAGATGGATAGAAAGAGTGGAAAACATCAGATGAGTTGGGGCATGCACACTTATCCCTCTTAGATAGCTTCTACATAGAAAACAGAGTTGTATTTGCACAATGGAAGAAAGGATCTAATAGTCCTATCAGTTATGAAGATGACTTTGGCCCGTGAGACATTACTATTTAGTGGCATTCCACCTGGGAGGCCACCTGATCGGGAGTTGGTGACAAATGTCTCACAACATGTTGCACCACTAATATATCCGAGAGGAGTGAGAACAATGATAGGACTTGACACAACATAGAGAGTCTTGTATAGGCTTAAGGAGGAGGGAGACATTCTCCCAATATCATTATTATCCAGTCTCACTCCACATCTTGCGGTGATAGAGGATGTTGTAGGGATGGATAATGCCACCCTCATGGTGCAAGGAGACCACTCCTTGGCTTTGGAGGCTCTAAAGATACTCCCACTTGGGGATAAATCTTCCACACATGGTAGAGGTTGGTGGCCACTTGTTATGTGGATTAATCCCTCTTGCAGAAAAGAGCAATCTCCCTAGTATTCTACGAATAGCTAGAAACAAACATCCATTTGGAAACATTTTTCTCTAGACTAATTGCATTTCAGAATTATTATAAGAAAGTAAAGAGGAAATTCTCCTACCTTGAAATTCAAACATTCGATGTGGTCATTTATCTTGTTGCTTCAAAATGGTTTCTTCAATAAATAGAACCTACAATCAAAGACAAGACAAAAGAATCAAAGCATCTGCAACATATAATAATTAAGAATAGCTAATCCAACTTAGTGATCAAGGAATCTAAGTATTGATATTATTCAATAAACATAGGAACAACTCAATGAGAAAAAGAGATCCATATGTATTATCAGTGAATAAAATGAGTAATCTTACAACCTAATGCCTTGATGTCATAAATATTTCTTCCGAGATCCTGAACAATCGTTCCTCTATCAGTTTGACAAGCCTTCCTCTCTGAATACCGGCATAGAGTTATGGACACAAGGGTGTGATCATTCTCATGACAACAACAATTTACTAGTGCAAATAGTATGCACTTTTGGGAATTCTCTTCAGCAATACCTTTACCATTTAAAAGCTACAATCTACCTTTGAGGCTAAAACTTGAGCTCAATTTATAGGGAAATGGAGGTAGTTTCAGTTCCATGAAGAGGGGGATGGATTCCTCTAATAAAGAGATTTGAGCTCCATGGACCAAGGAATAAGCTCCATTATTGGAGGGATAAAGCTCGAACTGATCATGCCTCTAGAAGCTTCTAGTTGGGAGAATATTTGACCAACTAGGCTTCTAGAATTTACTTTTTCTTTTATTAAAATTTTTATGAGGGTTTGCGGGTTTTAGTAGCAGAATGTGCGGTGTTGGGTGAGGAGCCTGATTATCTTGTTTACTGTGTATCATAGCATTTCACCCCTGTACCTTAAATGGGGTGGCAACGCCGCCCGTAAATTAATCGTTGTCATGGTGGTCCAGGGGGGACGACAACGACTTTATGGAGCCCCCCTTGGCCAGGGGTTTCGAGGGCAGCGCCCCCACAGCTAAAAATAGATGTAAAATTGACTTGTAAAAGTACAGTAATTTATAGTCAATTTGGGCCGTTCATTAGGCAAATGATCTGATGGTATAAGTTATGTTTAGTTTAGGGTTTTTTGCCCTAGAAGGCAACCCCTCACTTTAATGAGGGTATTGTATTGCGGCTGTGTATCGTGTGTGTATTCTTGGAGCGAGAAATAGAGAGGGAGATTGTGAGAGAGAACATAGGATATTACAGCGGATCTACTGTAGGTTTTGTCTCTTCATTTTTGCTGGATAATAGAAAGGACGGACTGGCTGTTCAGGGTGGACGTAGCCCAAACTGGGTGAACCACATATATCTGTGTCTCTTTGGTTTTATGTGTTTTGTGTGCTTGTGTTTTCCGCATATTTTATATGTTTCATTGCTCTGTAATATTTAGTTTTCTAACAACTGGTATCAAATTTGGTCTAATAATTTTATTGTGTCTATAGTTTCACTAAAGCTGTGTAAGAAACGGGAATCATCTCTGTGCAGTTTGATTCGACAGATCTGCGCAGGAAGGTGTTGGATCTGTTGTGTAGCATTTTATCACAAATGAAATTACATATGAAGAACACAGATCTTGTCAGATCTGATGTGGAACTACCGCTTACAAAGAGTCAAGAAATGGGTAAACATGCAACTGTGCAAAAGATAATATTTGAGGGGTGCAGAGGCAGATCTAGCGTGAGAGAAAAATCTTGATCAAGCGAGCCAATGCCAATCTGCATCGTGACAGAGGAAATATGTCCAAATAGATGGCAAACAAATGCACATGAGATGAAAACCATGGATTGATACAAAGATTGCATGAAAAACAAAATTCGATGACAGAACTTGCACTATGAGTTCAATAGTTTGAGCTCATGTGGACAACTTCGTTGGCTTCAAAAAATGAGATCGCCATCGCACTAGTGAGGTGGCCGTGGGTAGTGGCTCGAAGCTAAGCACTGCAAATTGGTATAGCAATCAAAATGAGAGTAAATATTCCAAAGGAGGATCACTCCAGAAAGGATGAAATCGCTGCTCTTGGAGGTCAAGGCGTGAGCGGGAAGAACGCCTTTAGTTCATTTTATGATCGTCTGAAAGAGATTCGTGAGTATCATAGACACCATCCTATTGCATGTGTTGTTGAATCTGAATATCCTGAAGAATTGTTGAAGGAGGAGCCACAAGTCGAGTTTAGTGGAGAGGAAGCATTTGGCCGATATCTCAACATGCATGAGCTTTACAATGAATATGTTAACGCCAAGTTTGGGCAGCTCATTGATTATGCTGCATTTCTAGAAGATTTTCCACAAACACATAATATTCCTCGGACTCACAAGTTGACTAGAAAATACAAGGAGTATTCAACACATTATGGTAAGAGCCACGAAGCACCATGAGCAGGTGGAACACTACGATGAGATGGTGTTGGTGAAGGATAGATCTGGATCAAAAATGAAGGTGTGGTCAAGGATATGGAATTATATTGTTGCTTTAGAGAGGTCTTGGTCTCTAAATCCATAGAGTAAGAAACTATGGGGATTGGTTACATGCAAAGTGTTTGACAAAATGTGTCAATCAAATGTTTTGAAGAACATCAAAAAGGAGAGAGGATATGTGCACGTGGATTAATTAATTGATGAACCATGTATCTGAAGAGAATTCCTACAAGATTGGCAGTTACAGAGGCTGGTGACCCATGTAATCCGGTAGATGGGTTCTTTTTATATGGACATTGATGTCATATGTACAACTATGTACAACTATGATGTCCTCTTTAGAGAGGACATCATGAATGAATGGAGAGAATGGTCATACAAAGAATAGTAACAATGAAATTAAAAAAAAAAAAAAAAATTATAATGGAGCTAATTTTACATGTAAATGGGCATACTGCTGTAAGACCTGGTATGGCATGCGTTACCCTAGATAATCACTATTAAATTCTGGGTTAGACCTAGGTGATAGGGGCGATGTCAAGTTAACAATTACCCTGGGTAAAAATTTGAGGGGGGAAGAGTTAGAGTGAGTAGGGTTATCTCACTTAGCAGGTTTGGCTAGATTTAGTCAATAATCCCGAAGTCAAGTTTAAGGGGGGAATTGTTAGGTAAACATGACTCGGGGTAGAGTCAATGTTGACTAGGGTAAATAGTAGTGGTTTTGGGGCACATGGTATTGTGTACCCATGGTTTTAGCCCATGGTATTGCATGTAATGGAGCCTATAAAAGGCTAGAAAGACTTCATTGTAACGTAGGCCTGGAGGTGAGAAGTGAAGGCTCACTTGGCCGGATTGGCCAGGGTTTTGGCCAATGTTTAATGAAATTTCATTGGTTGGGTTTTTCCCCAGAGTTTGGGGTTTTCCTGGTTAAATATTTGTGTTAATGTTTATGATTTTTTGCCTGCCTCTTTTATGTTTATTTCTCTCAGTAAATTTTTTATTATTTCTGCGGTAAAATTCTAACACAAGCATCTACAGACCCCTAGGAAAAGGCTAGAAAAAATTCTGAGGTAGACTTTTAAGGTTTTTAAAGAGATTTTCTCTAATTCTTAGACTTGGTTCAGGAACATTAAGGTTTTTGACTTCTAAGGGAACATGAGATAGGTGGTGATAGACCCATATGAACAGTCAAATGTCATGGTGAAAAAATAACGTGTAACAGATTTCCCCCTAAAGTGCGAGGTCTGAGGTTATGTTGAAGAGTAAAGTGCTTTATCATTCCACATATATGATTTTAATATTACATCAAAATTACACACAGTATGGGCGCAACCATCTGTCATGAGTAGTCTACTATATCATGAATAATAAAACTCCACACAGCTTGGATGGTGGAAACTAGATCTAGGGTCTTGATTTCCTTTTCCCAAACTAGTACAATTCTATTCATGCAATTGATTGTGTCAAAGTCAAACATGATAGAAACCACTTGATTACCAGTCAATTATGTGAACTGTTAACAACTGTGAGAGAAACCACCAATAATGACAATGGCTCTCAAAGTACTCCAGTACAATCTATGAAGTGTGAATGAATGATTTGTAGTCCAACACTCATAGAATCATTCGATTGAAGGTCAATGATGTAACCTGATGTCGAAGGTGAGAAACCTACCATTAGGGCATCCAGATTCCAATGTATTGATAGGATTCTAGATCAACTTTCTAGATGATGAGCTGACATCGATAGAAAGTTATCCATCACAGGAAAGCCCACGACATGAAACCATTAGATCAAGTTTTGAAGAAATATTTGCAAGGACTGACTCAGGGATGGTCAATGTGAATGGAGACAAATGTTTGCAATGAATGGTTTGTTTGAACTTTCTCTTGAACACATAATGACATTGCAGTTGGTTTGGTAGCATTTGACCTAAATCTAATACCCAAAAACAGGATGAAGACTTTCAATGTGGTTTGATTAACTGTTAGACAAATTATTTCCCAACCCAGGTACAAGTGTGACAAATTTTCATGTTCAAGAGTGGCATGCTGCTTTCTAAACAAGGGTGATAACTGGATTCTTTTTCTCTCTTTTCCCCCCACCATTACTGGCAAGTACCTCTTTATTTTTGACAAGCTTGAGGAGGATAACATTTGCTTTTTTGTGTAAGCTCATCCTTCAGATGAGTCCATCTTATTATTAAAATCGAACCCTAAGAAGGAGTGGTTCGGTCCTGTTTATAATCTAGAGGTCCTTTATTGTTAAATTTTAATGAGTCCAATATATGAGAAACTCAGTTTTTTTTAGTTTTGGGGAGTCAGAAGTAAAACATAAGTAAACTTCGTGGTTGTTATTTTTTGTAAATGTAGTCTCTCAAGACTAAAAAAGGATAAAATAATACAAGAGAGAACTCTATTGACCATGATTAGTCAACGTATACCTTTTTCGTAATTAGCCCATTTCAGTCCGGAAGAGGGTAAACTTATACTGAAGGGATGACTATTCATTTACTTTAATGAGTTCGAATAGTCAAGTACTAGGGGATATTTTCATATTTCGAGAGTGTGAAAAGGGCTTAAAAGAGAACTCCAAGATTTCTCTTTTTTGTAATATTAAAGAACCCGAAAAAGTGATAAAAGTATACTCAGTTGGTCGACTTCGAATTTAATTTACAAGTAGGAAAAGATGAAAAGAACTTGGCATTTTCAGGTGTTTTACGAGAATGAAAGATAGAAAAATAATCTTGGGATTTTCATGAGTTTAATGAGTCTTGAAAATAATAACCGAAATGGACTCAAGATAGGTTTCATTTTTACACAAGCTTGAAACGTAGGAAAACTATTCTTGAAAGTGGTTTCATTTTTACACAGGCTTGAAACAGAGAAAAATATGCTTGAGATAAGTTTTTTTCATTTTTACACAAACTTGAAACAAAGGAAAAATCATGTTTGAGATTAGTTTCAATGCCCCCCAAGCGTAACTTGCTAGAGCACATGCCCCCCCAAGCTTCATTTCATTCAACTAAGTAGACTACTGGTTACTAATAGCTGGATGGAATGAAGATTCATTTACGAGATCATATGAAAGACTCGACTTAATTAGGAGAGGATTTATTTCATTTTTTAATGAGCTTGACACAGGAAAATAACTGTGCTTATGAAACTTTGTTTCATTTTTTAATGAGCTTGACACAAGAAAAGGAACTATGCTCATGGATTTGTGTTTCATTTTTTAACAAGGTTGACACAGGAAAAGAAATATCCTCCTAAAGGGCCTGTTTAAATTTTTAATGAGGTTGACACAGGAAAAGGAACTATCCTCAAAGAGACATGTTTCATTTTTTAATGAGGTTGACACAGTAGAAGGAACTATCCTCATGAGAAACCTGTTTTATTTTTTAATGAGGTTGACACAGTAACATGAACTCTCCTCATAAGTACCTGTTTCATTTTCTAACGGGGTTGACATAGTAAAAGGAACTCTCCTCATTGCTTGATTCATTTTTTAGCGAGGTTGACACAGTAAAAGGAACTATCCTCATGGAAACTTGTTTCATTCTTTAATGAGGTTGACACAGTAAAAAAACCATCCTCATTGCCTGATTCACTTTTTAATGAGGTTGACACATTAAAAGGAGCTATCCTCACGGAAACCTATTTCATTTTTTAACAAGGTTGACAGAGGAAAAGAACCATCCTCATAAGGGCTTGTTCCATTTTTTAACGAGCTTGACATAGTAAGAGTATCTCTCCTCATGGAACCTTGTCATGGCTTCCAACTAGAAGAAACACATGTCAAGGGACACTCCTTGATCATGGCTTCCAAGAGGTATTCATTAGATGGAAGAACATTTATTTGGAAGGAAAAAATGTCAAGGGAATCAATAGGGATAAGAACATCGTGTTCAAATAATCCCATAGGGTTTTCCATGTCAATTACTAGATATAATTCAAAGGAATTCGAGAAAAAAATGAGAGGCTCGCTTGCATCGGTAACTGAAAACATGGTACTAGTTGCCACATAATTAACCTATGGTAGGGTAGATACCACTTTCTTATAAGGAAAATTCAGGGGTGTCGGATTATTGGTAGTCGAATCAAGACTAACGAATGAAATTTGGTCAATAGTAACAATGTTTCCATTGTGAGGGAAATACAACACGCGAAAGAGTGTCGATACAACAACTTTCATTGCATAGACATAGTCTCTCCCAAGGAGTAAATTAAAATCCAAGCGGCCTCGGACTACCATGAGATCAATACAGATAGTTTTACCTTCCAAGGTAATAGGAAAATTTGGAAGGATCCAAAAGGTTCACTAATGGTTCTGTTAAAAGATGACAGATTCTATGTGACAGGCAAAAGCTTAGGGGAACCCAAAGCTTGCCAAGCAGTTGAGGATAAAATACTAACAAAAGCACCATCATCTACATTTTTGTGACACACTTTCTTACCACAAGCCTTCACAATGATTTGGAAATGGATGGAGGAAGGAAGACGAGGTTCTGTCAGTCTATTCCAATCAAAGGAAAAGACCTTGGTACTTGGAGGGGGTTCTATAGGAACAGGTGAAATGCCCCCTAGCGTAGAAGAATATGATGTAACAAGAAGAACCTGAGCAGTATGAATTTCACTCTCTACAGGGAGAGTGGGATCGACCGAATGTGAAATCAAGTCGAACACTTGATCAACTAATGGATCGTCAACCTTAGTGATATCAGCTTCACACTTTAATGGAAGAGTGGGATTAACTGTACTTGGAATTAGATCAATCACTTATTTATTTGACGGTAGGTTGGTAGAAATTTTACAGTAAGAAGTTGAAAGTTTTTGTAGTGGAACAGTAGGGTTTTCCAAAAATTTTAAGGCTTCATCCATGTGAGGGAAAATGTGAGTTTGATGACTCCCTTAGCATAACCTACAAGGAAACCTAACTTTACCCTTTTTCCCAGGAACCTAACAATCACTGGTTGATGGATCAATGGTAAGTTGATGAGATTTTTGAGACCATACTTCCAAGACCTTAGGAATACCAAGACAATTGATAAGGAAGTGGTCACCCTTACAAAGCTTGCAAGGGTATTTGGGTTTACAATGCATGTTGGAAGTTTCCTCAACATTACTAAAACTTACAGTCATGGTTGGTTGTTTGACTTCTTTCTTATCCTTCTTCTTCTTCTTCTTCTTAGCCAACTGGTTACTAACCTCAAGGATTTTACTAATTCAAGAAGAAGAAAGGGAGGAAGACATGTTGGGTGAAGAAGGTAAAAGGTCAACATGAAGTTGGTGATGTTGAGATGGTGACTCTGTTGAGGTGGAACAATTTTTGTATTGGATGCCAACGAAGTTGAAAATAACCATACCAGTAAACCTATGATAAATCCAGGTAATGACAATGTAGCCATATAAGGGGGACCAACATTTCCAAAGCAAGGAAAAGTGTTATGATTCTCATTAAGAGGGGTTCCTTGGTTGGTAAATTCCAGAACAGTTGTCATTAGATTCAACTTGAGTAAATTTTATTAACAATTAAAATTTACAATTCACACCTAAGGTTTCAAAAATGTAAAAACAAACAAATGAGCATGCGCTATCAAATCTAGGAGTCAAACCACACACAAACAATATGTTTCAACAATAAAACCACTAGTTGGTGATGAAATCCAACGTCGCAGAAATTAATGTGGAAAACTTGCGGTTGGAACAGTCACCCTGACAACCTACTTAATGAAACAGTCTGGTGCAAGTAACTTCACTATGCCATCTCAAATTGAAGAGTACCCTCTGGAAATTCCAAGTCAATCTAGTCAACGTCTTCTCCAAGTACAGTGGGAACTTCCATCCACCGTCACCTTCGGAAAAATCCTAAATTTTATGGTCATTAAGGTCACCAACGGGAACAAATGTACGTGGGGGAACTGTCTACGATCCGATATACACGTAAGGGAAGAGTAACAAGCTCATTCCCCTTGAAGGCTCCTTGATATAATCTAAGGTTTGCCAACAACTGACCCCAAGCTCCTCGACAATGGTTTATCCGAGGTTTACCATTTTTAATATGTGCACATATTCTATCTTTCCCAATGAGATAGGTACGATTACCTCAGTAGTTCTGACATGATCTCGTGCTTGACTCTTTTAAGAAGAGCTTCCTTGAGCACAAATGCAACAATTGGAATTTTTCCTACCGCAAGATGCTATTGTTTGTTTAATCGAATTTGGAAATTTAATTACAACCTATTCCAAAGCACTAGCCTAAGCTGAATTGGTCGAAAGAGCCCTAGAAAATGTAAAAATTGCTAGATGAATTTTATTAAGCATTATGTTATTTCATTGTTCTTTACTCAAAGGGGTCAATGGATATGAAACCAGTGGTGTTATGACCTGACCAAAACTAAATGCAATCGAATATGATAATGTAACCTTTTCAATTCGACGAATCCTAACTAAATTAAGGAGAGAGGTTCCATTCACTTACAACAATGAAAAAATTGATAAATAAGAGAAAATATAACAAATTCTCTAATGCACTATTTTCAGCAAGAAGAACTAATAACAGGTTACAAAACTCAATAACAAGTTAATTACAAAACTCAATAATAGGTTATTCCTCTCTTTTATAAACTATCTCACCTGTATGGATTCTCTCTTTAAGAAGAACTAATGCTAATCAATTCCAATTTTTTATGTTTTTAAAACAAGCATAGAAACATGTAAATTCAAATCAAAGAAACTGATCTAAATCTACGATTGTTTTTCCGGAATGTAAACTATGCACAATTCACTTGAAAACTATGCAAATGTAATCTATGCACATTTTTCATTCATATTCTGAAAATGAGAATTCTAACTATGCAAATGTAATCTATGCAAGAGAATTCTCGTACACAATATGACTCCAAATAAGAGAAAGAACAACAAGACTATTACCCTTCACTAATTTAATCTAAGGAGCCAATCAACTGTAAGTAAAGAAAATTGGGTTAGAATTTCAAAGGTCAAAAGTAAAAACACTCAAAGGAGAATAACACTCAGACACAATTTAGCCTGCTCTGTTTTCCTAAAGTCCGCAGTGTCTAATGGAAAACAGAGCAGTACCGCACTGTTTTGAACTAAAACCTGTAGAGGATGCCACACTGTTTTCAAATGAAAACTACGGAGGTAAGGAAAAACTCTGAAAAAATAAATAATCAACTCTCTTTTTTAGGGATTCTTAAAAGTTACCTTCCAAACCAGACTTAGAGAATTCAAAATCAGAAAACTTAAAATTCAAACTGAAAAAAAATAAAGAAAACTAAGTTCTATTTCCCCAGAGGAGTCACCAATTTGTTAGATGGATTAATCCACATAACACCACTCGTGCATACTTTGGCCAAACTTAGAAAGTTTTGGATGGGTGATAGCTTCCCATGGAAGGATAACCACCAAAAACTTCAACCTTTACTTGAGCATGAGTAGCTATAGGAGGAGCAACAGAGGAAGGATAGCAGCATCCCGGTATGTGACTTTGGCATGGGAGATGTCAAATAAGGGGGTAGCCACATGACAGATGCTTTACATGGTAGATCATTAGCACTGTCACTATGGAGAATAGATCCTTACTGGAGATCCTATCTGTTGGTGGAACACTCCAAGGATCTCTTTGCATGTCGGATACTTGATGACCAGTATTCAGATGGGAGATATATAATTAGTGATGGGGTCATCTACTATTAGAGTAGAATTTTATTGACTAGAGCTTCTAAGCTCAAGGAGAAGCTGCTACTTGCAGCACAGGAGGATTTTATATCTAGCCGTAATGATCTCATGAGGGCATATCATACTATTATGGAGGGATTCACTTGGAAGGGCTAAAAAGAGGAGATACATCAACATATTAGGAGATGCATGGATTGCTGGGAGATGGAGGAGAGACATAACTCTTTGATAGAGTTATCACAACCACTTATTTCCTCATTGGGAATGAGAGGATGCCCATCTATGAGCCACTCCACTATTTTGATCCAGGTATATGGTAAGGATCATTGTATTGTGCATAATGATTTATTAGAGTATTTACATTCCTTTACCATTCATGTACAACTCATTGCTCCAAGTGGGGGCACTCTTCATTATGGACTTCATGGTCTACTTGGGGCCACAGGCAGTGATGAGCATGGCCACTCCCTAGGATATTTTAGGGAAATGATATATCATTCAGGGTTTACTCCATTGGCACCAAACATTATTCACCTTCTCTAGGCATGTGAGAATATTGTGGCAACAAACAAGTTGTGGGGAAACCACTTATTATATCATGTTTTGAGGCAGTGAGGAGACATATTGCAATGGTTCCACATGTGGGACTATGATCCTCCTCTCGTATTTTATATGGTCGCTTATGTATCCTAGATTTTGATCCCATATGTAGATGATGTTCTTATCATTATTGTGAGCATGTTTGGAGGGATGACACATGGATGGAATTTTCCCATTGGGAGGGATATTATCCACACTTCTTATGCCTCATGCTTCAGGGAAAATGTTGAGCATCACATGATTAGTAAATTAGACATCTTGTTTCCTTATGGGAGGAGCCATTTGGTTAACTTGAGCATTTGGGAGATGCATCTCATGGATATTTTAGAGGATCATTCCATGGATGGATTGGCTGGGGGACACTTGGTTCATGAGGAGCTTATCACATGGACGTGTCACAAGGAAAGGAGGAGAATATTTGCAACACTCACCTTTACATTTTCTTGAGGACAAGCAACATTTGGGAGGGGAGGACTATAATATTCCCAATTAGCTTTTACCTAGTTGGAATATTAAATTTTGTTTTTTCTTCTTAGCTAGAAGAATAAGAGGGTAGGGAGACCCATAAATCTCCTTAGTAGGAATAAAATCACTCCTAATATGAATGGGGGTCCTCTAAATAACTTGATTAATCACCCTTATGTGTGAAAAGGGTATGGAGCATGTAGACTGGGTCAACTTTGACCAAATAAACAACGCTGGTATGGAGGAGTGGACATTCATTGAGGGACAACGCAGCTTTGGAGGGAGATTCTATCCACGGAAGTAGTGGCTTTAATGAGTGGGGCCCAAGGTGAGGAGGATAACCAAGCATATAAGGAAGGGGATGACAACCATAGAAGGTATGATTGATTATTATTATTTTTATGGTTTGTATGACTTGTTTCTCTCTTCGGTTGTTTAACGGAGACTGCAGTGCTGTTTAGCACAAGGGTGTTGCCGAGTGTGAATCCCACCTTCATCCTCGGGCACTTTGAGTGCCCACTCAGGAGAATTATTTGGTCTACATTTCTACATTCTGGCATCAGGCCAAGCTACAACGTTCTTCAACAGCACAATTTCTGCTTAGGGTTGTGTTGTGTTGCAGGGTGTAGCAGTGGAGGATTTCATTGGGATATTTCTCAGCTATTTTTTAGTGGAGGAAGGTTTCCTTCCATTGGGAGGCTAATAAATAAGGCCCTTGAGCATTATTGCATCATTTGGCATCAGGGTAACTTATTATTATTCCCTACAACGCATTTTCAGTCTTGGACTACGTTATTTTAGGGAGGAGTTGCAGCAGTGGTTTCAGTACAAGATTTGGGGAGTTATATCTTTAGTAGAGGGGTCAGCCTTTCACCTGGAGGATCTATTGGAGGAGATCATCAGCTTCATCCATATCTTCCCATTTATTTTGTTGCAGGAAATTTTCAACCCTAGGGCTGCAACTCACATTTGTATTTTGGATGTATTTTCCATAAACCCTCTTGGGTTGTCTTGGAAAGGTGATATAGAGCTTATATCTTCATGTATAGTATCTCTTGAGGCACCTATTAGTATTTTTATATAATTTTATGACCTCTTGATATAGCTATGTTCTTTATGACTGCATTGTAGCAGCTCTCCAACATTTTTTTACATTGGAAGCATCTCACTTTTGAGAGGGTTTATTCATTGGAGGCTTGATTGCTCCTATTGTAAGATTTGTGCCTAAATGTATTATGTTTATTTGTTGATGATTTGCTGAATAAAATGGATCCATATTGGTCTCATATCTTTATGTAATGATTTTCACTGTTATTTCCATTTTTGTGTCCTATATTGCTACTTTTCCTATTTTGGAATCTTACACAGACACCAGATAATGGAAAAATAACTCCTTGCAAACTCATATGCAACAAAATGGGTGCTTTCAATGAGATCACACTTGTTTTATATTGAATTCTCTCTTATCTAGTTTGTTGAGTTTTCCCATATTTTTTTTACTATTTTCGACTATTTTCAGGGTTTATTGCCTCTTTATTTTCTTGCCTCTAGGCCTTTGCACACAATTTTAGGGATTTTTTGAGTTTTTCCCTAGTCGCTACCTTTCAAGCTTGTTATTTCATCCAAGGGTCCTTAGCCATTAGCTGGAAAGCATGTGCCTATGTCCAGATGCTCCCAGGATGTTTTGTGCCTACCTTTGGGGCTTTTAGCCCTTGAAAAATCCTTTCTCACTTCCTGAAAATTTTGTTTCTACTTTTGAGTAGTCTAGGCCTTTTGTTTGGTTGCTGGTGTTGGCTCATATCTACCAATTTTTACTGGTTTTATTTGGATTGGTCAGTTTCCTCTTTGGAGGAGTCCTTGTCTTTTATTGGGCATTAATATTCTCATCGCTTTTCGATCTATTGGAAACTTGTTTGGTTTATCATTTGTTTTAGTTGATCGATCGATGTACGTCTTTGATCTTATCCATTTTCATCAGTGTGTTCAAGGTCTTCCATTGCTCATTGTTGTTCAAATTTCTCCTTTATTCTTGATTGGGTACCTTGGATTGAGGTTTGATTTGTGCCTCTCAATTTCATTATCAGATTTGGTTTCCTGTCTTAAGCATATGTTTAGATATGATTTACAATTTGACTTCATTTTTGTGGATTTTTCTCATTTTCACTCCTTCGTACTGAGTGATCTCTTTGATATTTTGGTCATTTTTGTCACAAATGGTGGTGTTGTGCCAGTTGTGTAGTCATCCAAAAAAATTTATTTTAAGTGTGTTTTTTTTGTTGTGTCACCTTCATTCGATCTTGTTTAAGCCTTCTTTCCTCTAGGGTTTGGTTTAGTTTTTTGTAGAAAATTGTCCCTGGATGAGCTGGTGTGTTGTATCTACAACTTCATTGACATTGCCTTCCTTTTCTTTCACATTGGTCTTCACTTTGATTTCTTTGAGTGTCTTTTGATTAGGCTTTGTTTTCCTATTTGTTTCGCTTTTGGAGTGCTTTGTGTTCTTTCTCTTGAAAATTTCTTTGGTATCTTTTCATTTTTCCTTTTGGTTTGTGTTTGGTTCATTAATTCACAAATTCTTGGGATATTTTGCATTTGGGAAGATCTAGTGAAAAGTGCATCATAATGGCCATTGGTGCGTTATGAAAACTCTTACCCTCTTGTAGCTAGCATTCATCAAAGTGAAAATGAAAATCACTTATAGATGCATTAGGGTTACTAACTAATATTCTTACACACCATCTTAGTTTCACGTTACATCCTACTTATGTAAACAACAACCATTAAAATCAATGCGATAATAAAATTAACCAGATTCACCTTTTATTTTTATTGGTAGTACACCAAGACTAGCTTAGGCTAGGGTCTTAGAGATAGGAGTGTGAGTTAACTCCTCCAAGACCACAAAATAAACTTAGTATCTTGAGATAGGGAGTAAAATCCTTGTGTAGTAGTGTGGTATGGGAAGCCCTTCTCACAAGAGGGTCAAGCACGAGGTCACACTTGGGCTAGGCGGGGTGACATGACTGATTTCCCTTAGTTTTGAGTGGCACGATATAGTGGATTTTGCATGCATACAAACAGTTTCATTATCACTTGGGGACCACTTGGGAGGCAGCTCTCAAATGGTTTTTCATCTTAGTTCATTTTTGGAGTTAATTTTCCTGCCCTTGCGTGTAGATTTGTCCTGCGTCTGTCCCCCTAGGTCGTGTTATTTTCGGAAGTGACCATAGTGGCCTTTATGTTAGGTCTCATACACAGGTGCAGGGTCGAGGTTGTTTTCTTTGTACCTAGGATAGATATTTGTCATACTCTCTCAGTCCTCTCAGAGGGTGCCCCATGGATAATAAATTCACTTGCACTGAGTTCGCAACTAAAAGGGTTAGGAAGCAGGTTTCTATTATAATTGTTCCATTGCCAGCTTCTTTGTATTTTGGTTTGGATGTGCTATCTTTTAGGAATATTCTAGTGTTTGTTGTTTGGTCTAAGTCCGTAGTTTTGGCCTTAGGTTGTTTTGCACTAACATAATTGTGTTTCAATTATAATCACCCTAGATAAAAAATTTTGACGGTCACATCGTCTTCATGGTTTACCTCCTAAATGAGGTGAAATCATTAATCTTGCATGGAGAGTTCCCATCAGCACTCAATACTTAGACCATCACATTGTATTGGAATTTGTGCATGGTCCCACTGATAGTGATGTGGTCTCCATTGATACTTTGGTAGATGACTCTAACGCTCATGCCAATTCACCTTTGATTGATCCATTAGAACCTACTTTGTTGCGGCTAAACATCGATGGTTCCACACAAGCCTATACTCATGTGTGTTTTTCCACTATTTACACTATGGTGGAGTTTGATACCTCACTACCTTCTTCATCAATAGTCTTAGCTGCCATGTCATCATTTCCACCTCTTAGCATGGCCATTCCTACTCCTCTTTCTGCACCTCTTGCTTCTTCCTGGGGTATTCCACCAGTCTCATCCATTGCTCCTACTAATTTTCTGAATGTTTCCATGCCCACACCATCTTCTATGCTGATTATGGTACCTCAACCAAGTTAGTCAATAGGTCCAAGAATTGTTTCACCAATATTTTCCCAACCAACCATTATTTTTCCTCAGTTAGGCACAGTAACTTTTGGAAATATGTAGGGGGATCGTCAGTTGTCCCTAGTCATCCTGGGGGGAATTTAGTTTCTAAAATGTCACAATATTGGTATAGTTCTCTCTTTGGAGGGACACCAAATACCAGTACTTTTTATTGGAGGGGTTAGTTTACCTGGGGGAAACCTTGCTGTCAGTAGAATCTCAAGGGAACATTTTAAGGATGGAAATTTATCTTAAATTTTAGAAGCATTAGAGAATATTACTAGTCCCTAATTTGAAAATTTCAAAATGTTTGGGGATATTTTTTGTAAAAATACTTAGCTCTATAATAATTTGATAATATTATATATACAACTTTGGTGACTATTTAGGTAAAATAATTTTATACTATAAAATTTGGGCGAATAATGTTTAGAAAAAACTGGAAATTGGCGATTTGTTTTTTGGAAAAAGCATGGAAAATTAGCCCACTTGCGAATATTAGCCCCTAAAATTTTCCCTGACTATATCTCACCCAGGTTACCATCCTTTTTCCAGTCCTACTAGGTAGATTTTTCCTTATTTTAACCTTTGGTACAACCCCATAATAATTCATGCTTTTGAGGGTCCATTTATCTCCGAAGGTTTCTACCCTGGGGGCAGCATCCATCTATCGATTATGCTTGTCCGCAACAACCTTTTGTTGGGGCGAACCATTTTTGTACACCAGAAAGTACATCCATCTAATATTTATATGGTGGGACCACAAGGTTGGTCACGAGCTTCTCCTTCCTATGACCCATTTAGTCAAATCCACAATCCTTTTTTATCTTCTCTTGATTTACTGAATTTGGCCAAATTGACTAATGACCCCATCCATCATGATCCTAGGTGGCCACCCATGCTTTCCAAGTTACCGTCAAATATTCCCAAGTTTGAAGGGAATTCTGGGGAGAATCAATCCACTCACGTTACCACCTATCATCTATGGTGCTCATATCATTCTTTGGTGGATGATTCTATTAAACTTTGCTTGTTCCAACAAACATTAACTGGGAATGCCGCAAAGTGGTAGATCGAGTTAGATACTGCATCCTATGGTTTTCCTCCCTAGCTCAAAATTTTCTGACACATTTCTAGTTGCCTATTGGGTATGATCTCAACTATGACCTCTTGTCCAACTTTAAACAAGATTATGTCGCATTAATCTATGATCACATTCATGAGTGGCATCTTTGCAAGAGGCTAGTGAGGACCAAGTTACCTATTAAAATTTTACGTAAATGGTTCATTCGATCTCTTCGACCTCATATTTCTAAGGATGTTTCCATTTTTCAATATGTTACTAAAGAGAAAGCCATTTTAGCTTCCCAACAGTTGAATCCCATCTATTCACAGTCGGGCATGTTGGATGAAGTATTATGGCATGTTGTTAGACCTTCTTAGTTGACCCTCTTAAACTTGTTCCTTGCCCCCATGTCAATGGTGTGATTGGGTTTGTTTCCAATTCGATGAGACAAATTGATACCCAACTTGGTAATTTGATTGTTAAATCTCAAGCCCAAACAAGTGCATCTGGCTATGCTAAAGCACCCCCTCTTGAGTAGCCCACTGATGTTCTCACGGCGAAGTCCACTCAACCGAAGAACAACTCTCAATCCGATTGTAAGGAAAACAAAAATAATAAGAGTAATAAAAAACATAATCAATTTTACTAGGAGTATTAAACCAATCCTAAGAGTCAGGGAGGGGGCACAAGTGAGCGTTACCGAAAATTCAAGTTTCCTTGTAAAATTTTTCAAGGTGATCACCTTACTCATGAGTGTCCTCAAATGGATGAATTCCATAGGTTTCTTTCAAAACCATCTACTCAGCAACCTATTGTTTTGACACATCCATTACTTGAAAATCCTCAGTAATAGATGGTTTCTCAACCTTCTCGTCTTCCGCAAGGGGGCAATGAGGGGTCCTCCTCCCATCCCCTTCACAGTTCATCTATCTTTATGTGGAAGTAATATATCAAAGTGACTACACGATCCAATCTTATGATGTTACTGAGTCGAGTTCTCCTTCTAAGGACTCACCAGCTCCACCTAGTTCCACTGCGCCTCTCACTTTGTATAAGCCTCTAGAACCTGTCCTTTGCCCCACCAAGGGCGTTCTCCGTAAGATGAAAAACAACCCTTCTTTCAGGGCTGCACAAAATTACAGTATTGTTGAATATATTTCCCAAGCTCCTTGTGCCATGAATGACTTGGAGGTCTTGCAAAGTTGTCCTTAGGAGTGAAAATGCTTGTTATATGCCATCGGTGGAGTTAATTTATCTAATTCTAGTATCATCGCTTTCAATGTCGATAAAGTTGCTCCTCATCTATCCCATCAGATTTATTTGCAGGTTATTGTGTAGATATTTCATAAAAATATCCATCACACTTTGGTAGAAGAGGGCTCTTTCACGTGTGTCATGTCAACATCTTGTTGGGAGGCTCTTGGCTTTCCGACACTTGTCCCATCCAACACCACTTTCCAAGCCTTTTATGGTCATAATTTTGTACCTAAAGGGGTTCTTTCAAAGTTTTCCATTTAGTTAGGGGGGAACTGTCTATTTCAATATTGTTTAAGTCACCAACGATCCTTTGGACTAACCTTCTCCTTGGTCGTAGCTAGTTCTATTGCATGGCTACAGTTGTGTCTTTCATGTTCTATATAATTTTCTTTCCCCATGAAGGCAATATTGTCACTATTGATCAACTTCACTATTGCATGCCATCGACTGAAATATCCACTATGGGGAACTTTGTCCCACTCGTGGGAGATAACTCGAGCCATTTTTAGAGTGTTGGAGTGGGACTCTTCAAAATTTCAGCTCTTATGGTATTTTTCTCTCAGCTACCCTCCTAGCACTCCCTCTATCTCTTCGTTTAAGACTCATATTCATATGATCTCTTATGGCACATGTGGACCCCAAATACCTCCTCATATTTGGGTGTTGTCGTCTATTATTATAGAAGGTGATAAACCTAGTGAGCAACCTCTACCACTTGTTTTGGAAAATATTGTCTCCAGGGAAAATTTTAGGGGTGAATTTTAGCCCAAGGGCAAAATTTAAGAGGTTTTAGATTTTAGAGGGGTGAATTTTCTATATAAAACTTATTTTGTATAGTTTTGTATAAATAGCCCCAAAATTATTTTAAAAATAAATAATTATTATCATTTAGCCAAAAAAAATAAGGGCGGATAAAAAAAGAAATGTTGGATTCGCCTTCAATTCACTAGTCTGTGATTGTATTGGGTTGTATTCGCCCCCGATTTACTAAGTTGGAGGGTTTTGGATTTTCATTCGCCCCTTATTTATGTTGATGATGAGGGCAGTGGAGGGTTTTGGGTTGCCAGATTTACGCTGATGATGCTGGTTTTGGGTTGCCATATTTACGCTGATGATGCTGGTTTTGGGTTGCAGATTTACAGGGCAATGGAGATTTACGCTGCTAATTTTGGTTTTGGGTTGCATACGCCCCATATTTACAGGGCAATGGAGGGTTTTGAGTGGATTTTTTTTGGGACCAGAGATCTCCTGCTTGCTCCAATTCTGATTCACAGGTATTGTTGTTCTTACCAATGATTATGAGTGTTTTCAAATTGTCTCATATGACTCATCAATGTTGATCTTTGAAGTTTTTTTCAAATATGCTTGCAGGAGCGAACAAGGCGCATTATTTTCAAGCTTTTTGGGCAGCATCCAAGCAACATTCCTGTGGCATTGCGTGGGCAGGTGAGCTTTCTGGGCTAATGTTCTACAAGTTTGTGGTTCTTTCAAGCTTGTAATACTAAATGTGGTTTCTTAATGGATGAAAATTATGGAATGGCTCTCTCATAGCCCATCTGACATGGAAAGGTATATAAGGCCTGGATGTGTGATTCTCTCGATATTTGTGTCCATGCCATCTGCGAGCTGGGAATGGGTATGTGTCCATATTAATCCCATTTGGCCATTCCCGTTTTCCATCATTAACTGTAATAATGAACTCCGAAATTACTATGGAATCTCATTAAGTGACATGAGAAAGACCTGTAAGATAGAAGGATTAGGAGATCTTCAAGCAGCTAAAGGATTAGAAAATCTTCAGGCTCTATCTTAGAGATCTATAGTTTTAATTTAATTGATCAATGCTGAAAAGAAATGGTTGTTTGAAACTCTTACATCTACGAGAAGATTTGCCACAATGCCTGAAACTACTCATTAAAGATTCTCGGACTGATTTCTGGAGATGTGGCAGAGTATTAGTGCAAGCTCAGCATAGATTAGCCTCTTCCAATGATGGTAGTTAACTAGTGCTAATGTATATATGTATCTTGTCAATTTTGAATCCTCATTAATGTAATTTCCATCAACGTGTCTTAACTTGAATATACCATTTTTTTACAGGTAAAGTTAGGTTCTGCAGCTCTTGGAGGTCGTGGGATGCTCCAGAAATTTATTTTGTTTAGCCTGTAGCTGTTGTAGCTAGCCAAGAGACCACTATTACTTTGAGAGGCCATAATTTGGCTACTACTGGCACGAAGTAAGTTGTGGAATTATAGTTGTGCAATTGATAAGAATTGCATTGATTTGCTAGACTTATATTTTTTGTTGTTTTCCGGATGCAGAATTCTTTGTGCTTACAGAGGAAAGTATACCTCTATTGATGTTCTTCCCGAAGAAAAAACTTCAGAAAGCATATCCACTGATCATAGGGTGCATAATTTTACATTTTTAGGGGGGGCACCTAATGTTTTGGGCCATTCTTTTATAGAGGTAGATTGAGCTTTAGGAATCTCTTTCAGTCATGTTTTCTGTGGATTTAGCATTAGTTTTGGGTGTGCGGTTAATATGGTGTTGGTGTAAGTTCTCTAATAGTGGGCCTGTTTGTGTCATTGTGTAGGTGGAGCATGGTTTCAAGGCCAATTGTTTTCCTATTATTGTTTCGGACCCTACCATCTGTAGAGAGCTGCAAAGCCTTGAATCTGAGATTGAAAGTGAGTTCTCGAATGACAAAACAAGCTCCCTAAATGTTGAACATTCACAAGAAAAATTTTCAATATTACAGTGCAGTAACAGCTAGGGAAGAAGTAATCAGTTTCTTAAATGAGTTAGGATGGCTCTTTCAAAAGAGTTGTGGGCGGCAAGTGGAGCTAAGCGTTGTGAAGGATGCTTCTTTTCTTGAATTTTCATCTGATCCGTTCAAGTTTCTTTTCATATATACTGTAGAAAGGGACATGTGTGCTCTTCTGAAGAAGATTTTGGACATATTTTTTGAAATGAATGTTGGGCAGGAATCTTCAGCTCCAGAGTCATCCAAAAAATTTCTTGAAAGTAATTTATTGCACAAGGAAGCGAAAAACAATTGTAAACATATGGTAGATTTTCTTCTCCACTATGCTCCCTCACCGAATAACATGAATTTGCAAACAAAATATTTCATCTTCCCACCCAATATAGGCCTGCAAGATCTTCTATCCATTGAAAAAGTTTGCAAGTCTCTGCATGCTACAGTGAAAGATGATCCTCATCTATGGAAAACTGTACATACAATGAAATCCACTGAATCAATTATGTAGCATCCCTTGCACCACCAAGTAGAAGTAAGAGGGTCCACAACCATCATACACAATATCCAAGAAAAAATCAAGGTTCGTGCCATTAGCATACTTGTGAATTACCCTTGCAAAACTTGTCATGCAATGAGAATCACAATTTATCACTCATGTCAATATGAAGGGTAAGAACCATCACAATGATTGACCGGCTTTGGTCACCAATCATCATCATAGTTCTAAGTTTTATTTATGTTTTATTCCCAACTAATCATCATCATGAGTACACAACCATCATACACAATCTCCAAGAAAAAATCAAGGTTTGTGCCATTAGCATACTTGTGAATTACCTCTGCAAAACTTGTCATGCGATGAGAATCACAATTTATCACTCATGCCAATATGAAGGGTAAGAACCATCACGATGATTGACCAGCTTTGGTCACCAATCATCATCATAGTTCTAAGTTTTCTTTATGGTTTATTCGCAACCAATCATCATCATGAGTTCTCTATGGTTTTCCCTCCACCAATCAAGTGCACAATAGGTGGTCAATAAGATCTATCATTGTGTTCCACCCTGCCATGTCTTATCCTCATTAATCTCAATGTTTAAAAAGTGAGCAATCTGTGAAGCATCTAATAGAACATAAATCATGACTCATTAGCCGAAATGAAGTTTATGATAACTTTGTATTTCTTTTTGCATTGAAAATTTACCTTGTAAACCTTTACATGTATTATGTGTGTGTGTGTAAAAATTAAGTGTTTTTAGATATGAAATGGTATGAGTATGACTATTACATATACATATTACATATAGCTTCTTATTCCAAACTGCATGACATTGTTAACTCAATTCCCATTTTGGGCACCACGACACTGTCAACGTCATGCACTAGTGGGTGAATGATAGTTAGGGCGGATCTCAGAGTGAGCACAAGGGGTACTAAAATTTAACGAATACAAAGTGGCAGTGGAACTTTATTTACTTTACATATTTTGAAACGCAAAAATTGCAAGACTTCCTATGATGCTTGGCATCTTTTTTCCAAGCGAGGGGTCCATTCTGGTCTACTTAGGAAACATATATGAAATTGATCCATCTCCAAGATTGATATGTCTAGTAATATAGCATGGGTGTGACACTTTGCTTTCATGTGCCTTTATTTCAGTAATGAAGGTCCTATTCCTATGGCTAAACATATTCATGTGGTTTAACAAATTTTGTTGTTGAACTTGTTTCCTTGTACAAGGTTTTTGTTGTTAATCTTTTCCCCTCTATATGTACTTATTCTAGAGGTAAATGATTCACTCACTATATGAGGTTCCCCTCTTACAAAATAGCTATTCTCATTGCTTGTTTAACCACAAAACCAAGTCCATAATTTCATGTCCTTGTACTCGGATCCATGGGCTTTCTAATTCTTTGCCCATATTTGCCTAGACCTTTGCTGCCATGAAATCTAATCTATGATTGGAATCAATTTCTTTGGTAGTTTTTTCAAAACACCCTATGCATTCATATTTAATGTTTGGTATGTCATTTTCAGAAGTCCCATATCATGCAAGAGACAAATCATCATTATTAGTAACATCAAGCAAACTTTCAAGCTTTTGAACTGTGTCAAAGGTGTCACAAGAAACACCTTTCACAAAAATCTCCTTGCAGTCATGTTTTATGATCTTTTGTTTGTTTAAAAACATTTTTATAGAATTTAAAAGAAATATATATATGAACCAGTTCTATGTATAGGTTCTTGGTATTAAAGATTTTGTTAGAATCTCATGTGGTCCTCCTAGGTGTTCTTGCCACAAGAAAATACGTAGGCAGAAATATAGTGACTAGTGCCTACTGGGATGTGAATTTGTTTTGTATAAGCGCATTGTTTGTTTGGGTTAATGTTTTTTATGTTTAGCTTTTGTTCTGATAGTTTTTTGTTTTATCCAATGATGGTGAAACTTTCATATCAGTGGATGACCTAAGAATAAAATTATGGAACCTGGAAATATGTGATCAAATTTTCAACATTGTTGATGTCAAACCTACCAACATGGAAGACCTGACTGGTAATTGTTGCTTTCCTGGTTGCAAAAAAACATTGTTTTATATTTATATGATAATTATTTGGAACTGTTGCTTTAAGATGTAGCTTTATTGTCTGAAAATGGTTTATGTCTGTTTCAATTTATATGTGTGAACTTATTGATAAAATTCCCAATAATACCTCTTCATTTCATGTGTGTGTTTTTACCCCATATTCCAAACAATAATTATATGATCAGGACATCCTGTAGGATGCTACACTTATTACCATAAATATTTTGCTGGTAATAGATTTTTTGCTCATCTCTTTCACTGCCACAGGAGTAGCTTTGTTTTTTATTCCATTTAGCTAGTTTTAGACATGTAGTGGGGATTTTCTAGTGTTGTACCATACACTAAGCTAGTGACCTATAGATTGTTTATAAAAGGTTCGTTCACATTTCTTGGTATGAAACTCTTGAGTTTTCTAGAGATGAGGAATTTTGTGTGTGCATTTTGTTTCTGACAGTAACATAAAATGAGTTATATGTTGAAGTTATCCCTTTGTTTGAAACCATCGAGGTATTTCTGAAAATTCTATATGCCCTTATCCTATTGGGTACATGCAATATTGTGCATTTATTTTTTTGCTGCACCATCTCGATTTGTAGTTTATACCGTTAAATTTTCTTTTACACCATGGCCATTGATGGTCCCTTAAACAGTTCCTTGGTTTTTGTTTTCTCTACCCAGTGCATACTGTGATCGATGCAAGAATAAAAATCCAAGTCTATTATGGAAGGAAGAATTTAAATGTGTATTTTTGTATAGAAAACATGTCTAAAAGGTTCTATATAACTCAATTTGTTTGAAAGGTACTATTTTTTAAGATGCTTTCAATTATGAATGTGTGGCAATATGTTCATCCTCAATCTAGAAATATTATAATGTTGTATAGTGGGATTACAACATTCAATGGAGATCCCCTCCAGTAAGAAGCGGCAGGTGGGTGGTATATATTCTGGCAAAGTCATCTAGGATCTGCATCAGGTCTCAACTGCTTCAGATGGAATGTTTACAGAGGCAAGAATCCACCTGAGTGGTGAAATGTGTCTATGGGGGATTTGAACCTTGCTGGGGGGTGTGAAACATACTCTACCTTACCATGTACTCAAGCTCCTGTTGGTAACAAAAGTACTATTACAAGGAAAGTACATAATATATTATCAGAATTATATGATTTGATTTAGAGAAATTGGAAAATATTATGATTTGCATTATAGGAAAAATGAAGATATTGTAGAAATTCATGGTTGGCTTACCTCTTTGTCATCAATTTAGAAATTGGACCATTAATATAGTATATACAGGCCAACCAAAATAGGGAAAATTTGGAGTTTTGCAAACCATTTAATTATGGACTTTGAAAACAGACAAAATCCATTTTGTAGTCTGTACTATTTGACACAACTGCTGGGATTTCTTTAGAAAAGGTATTGAAATGGTATCGACACACATAGATGTCCAAAATGTTAGATAGAATAAATATTTTATATGATACACGAAGGTGGTGTACCGAGTGTCTCCAGTCTATATCTAAGTGTGATAAAGGAAAACATATAGTAAGAAGCATGATCACCAGTGTAATTTCTTCTGACATTCTTAAGGACTGAACTGAACAGCTCTGAGATATTACAACATATTACGTATGCCTCAAACTTATCAGGCATGCTCAATTTAAGGAGCACTAGTCGCTTAAAATGTTATCTACAAGATATTGTGCTGTTAGTCTAGAAATCATGATAATTATTATGTACATTGTAAACATTAGGAGGTCAGGCTTGTTTATGTGGCTAACAACTAAACCCATGCCCCTAGTCTAGAAGCTCCCATCTCAAAATCTAGCAAGACTCCTCCCTTTACAAGGATTGGTTAATGTGAAATACCTCATATAAACATACAAATAGTTCAAGATAGACTTAGCAGTCTGTTTGATCTAGGAACACTTGAGGTGGCATTGCTCATGTAGGGTTCCTATTTGATAATGGCTTCCCTAAGTCATGTCAGGGTCAACATGGATGCAATTATCATAGCACCTCAAGTATTTATATATAATCCTACTTGATAATGTCTCCACTGAGCCTTATCAAGGTCAATGTGGATGAAATTATCATAAGCACATGTTTGTGTACACATTCACCACTATTTGTGTAATATTTGTATGTGTTGTTTGTATGGATTCAAACCATGTGAATCCTTTTCACTGAAACAATTTTTTCATTTTAGTATCTATCTTGATTTCTTGCATTTCTTGACAAATTTGGCCAGAATGAGTTTCTTCCTTGGAGTATATTTTCTCTCCCATTCTTAGATCAAGTTGACTGTTCTTCTTGCCTATGGCATTTTTGTTGCATGTCAACTGCCAAACACAATGGTGACTGGTAACCTTGAGGGGCTTGACTGGATTGGAAATTTGTGACCATTGACTGCACTTTGGATAAACATATCTTGGACAATGGTGCAACCGATTGAGCTTACTCATGGAAGTATTTCAATTAGTTTTCCTACAAATAAATCACAAATGTATGTTTCCTTTGTCAAATTATATATTTCTTGAAATAATTAGTTTTTTATATATTGCTTGAAATAATTTTTTTTTCTTGTCCAAATAGTGCTTGGAACAATTCCTTGCCACTGATAAATTTATGCATAAAAGGTGTCATATTAAGAGTTATTCGAGGGTTCATCTTACAAGGAAACAATTAGTGGATTTTTCAAATATTGTTAAACCCGGTTCTAGGTCAATATCACAGAGATGATGAATAATTGTTACTACCACCATAATGGGATGCTGTAGAATACATTTCAAAAAGTGCATCCTGATTTGATGTAGCTACTAGCCATATACTTGGCTTCTCTTTCTCTTCACTTTTTTTCTTTTCTTTTATATTTCTTTACAATTATAATAGATTAGATATATTGTTATCTAGGAGATGCAACCAATTCTCCTAATTTTCATGTAGCTTATAAGAAGAGTGCTTCCCTTACAATTGTTGGGGTGTGCTAAACGATTTTTGTCATTACCTTGTGAAGTTGCTTCTTATATCTGTGATAGAGTGGTCATTCATCTCTCGGTCTCTCTCTCTCATGGAAAGATTGATCCAGGTGGATATTGGTGGCCACCCGCCTATTCCACTTGGGCCCCCACCATTGTCTCTTTCAATTTTTCAGTTTCGGCATAACTTACTATTTTTAGCAGTTTTTCGGGTCCTGAACTTTCGGAGCCATTTTGAGGCCCTAAACGACGTTTTTTGAGCATCGCACCTCTAGCAAATATCATTCCATTTCAGAATGATATTAATGGCGAAAGTTTTATTCCTCGGATAGAGCTTTCTAATGTGTATCATGTGCGTCAAACGGAGATAGTATGCCAAAGTTACGTCCCTGGGAAGTTGAAACACCAATTTACCCAAACGGGGCCCATAGTCTTGGCGCTTCATCTCCTAGGGTTAGGTTTTTGGATGTTTAGGGTTCTCCATTGTTTCTCAATAATAAATAGGCCCTCGAGCCTCATTGTAACTCAGTTCAGAGGCCTATAGCCGCCACATCTCTTCTCAGAGATAGCTACCAGCGCCCTAGCTAGTTTTATTTCTATTCTGTCTGTAAGCAAATTTCGGTTCTTTGATATTAATGAAATGAAGTGTTATTTCTGCTGCATCTCTGTATTTATAGTTATATGTTTATTCTGTTATGTTCCTTCATAAATCTGGATCAGTGGAATCAGAGCGGTCTGTTTTTTCTCGATCCTTCTTTACATGTCCCCAACGAGGTCGGGGTATAAGGAGCTAGGGCTTGATCTGGTGGAACCTTTGCAAGATCAGCCTCACAAACCTCGACAGACGCCCATGGGGGATGAAAATGAATATGAGGGAGCAGGAGATCCTATCAAAATATTGCTCGAGGAGGCCCTCGAAAAACAAAGGAACACGATGATGGATAACTTTGCTCAAATCCTTCAACGGTTGCCCACCGACAGTGCATCTGCATCCAGCAGCCACTCTGGAGGTGCAACTCCTTTTAAGGTACAAGTAAATTTTGACATTCCCATATTTGAGGGTCAAATAGACACAGATTCCGTAGATAGATGGTTGAATCTATTCGAAGGATATATCTCTGTTCATGACTTTTCAGACCGGGAGAAGATTATTTTTGCACTCCTCAAAGTTAACCCCCATGTTAAGGACTGGTGGGAAACCTATTGTGAGAACAAGGACCAGACAGAACCCTCTATATTCTCGGTCGTACCAACTTGGAATTCTTTCTAAGACGTCGTCAAGGAACAATACTATCTCATGGGGAGCTATGAGGACAAGTACATACAATGGACCAGACTGCAACAACAAAGGGATCAAGATGTGCATGAGCTGACGAATTTGTTCCATACCCTGCGCACAAAGTTGAGTATCAAAGATTCAGAGAAGCATTTGGTGCTAAAGTATCACAATTGTCTACACAGATACATTCAGGAGGAAATGGATTTCCTCGACATCTCCTCGCTTGGTACGGCATACCAGTATGCTGCCAAGATTGAGCAGAAATTCAAACAGAAGAAGCGAGACTTTGGATCTGCGAATCAAAAGCAAGGGAAAGGTGCTTCCAAACTGCAGAACAAAGGACAGAGCCAAGGTATGGTGGCTAAAGACAACCCGTCAAAGCCATAAGAAAAGAACAGCACTGCAAAGCCAAAGAAGGACACGGGAAAGTGGTGTGAGTTCCATAAGAGCTCCACTCACAACACAAGTGAGTGTCGGGCCAAGCAGTCTCCAGTGGTCGAGATGAGGGCTTCTGATTCAGATGCATGCTCTGACTCCGAATCAGAACCTGAAAATGGGAATGAAAAAGGGAAACAGATTATTGATGCAGAGCCCAATGCCACTGTTGCCACTACAAAGATCCAGAAGGAGGAACCGGAAGATCCAGAGGAGGAGGACCATCTCTTCCACTCCCAGATGTGGGTAAAGGGCTCCCCTGTACAGTTCATTATTGACAATGGGAGCCAAAATAACCTCATTTCAGCAGATGCCGTGAAGTGGTTGGGCTTGCCGACCACAGCTCACCCACATCCATACACCATCGGGTGGCTTCACCAAGGACGAGATCTTCGCGTCAGCCAGCAGTGCCGCCTTCCCTATAGCATCAAGCCCTTCACGGATGAGGTATTATGTGATGTTGCTCCTATTGATGTTTCTGATGTATTATTAGGACAACCATACTTGTGGAAGCATCATTCTTGTATGAGTCTCGACCTCGTGTTGTTATTGTTACTTTGGGAAATAAGTTGTACAAGATACCAGAGGTACCACCTCTTGCGGCTATCTCTTTGGTTACTGCAAAACAATGCAGTAAGATCATTTCCCAAACCAGGAAATTCATTTTCCTGATGATCCGCCCCCAGGGAAAGAAGAAGACTGTGGCCACGACCTCTAGAGAGGGCTCCTCTGCACAACAACAACAAATGGATAAGGTTGTGGAGGAGTACAGGGACATCTTCACCTCACCCACAGGGGTTCCTCTACACTGTCAGGTCAAGCACCCAATTGATCTGACCCCAGGTGCGCCGCTACCTAATGGACCGATCTATCGGCGCTCTGTTCTAGAGAATGATGAAAACAAGAGGCAGATTCAGGAACTGTTGTAGAAAGGTCATATCAGACCAATTTCATCGCCCTGTGGGAGCCCGATCGTGTTGGTATAGATGAACGATGGGACGTGGAGACGCTGTATTGACTATCGGGCGCTAAACAAGATCACTGTCTGGAATAGGTACCCAATCCCACGGATTAATGAACTTCTGGACCAACTCAAAGGTGCATAATATTTCAGCAAGATTGACCTGGAGTCTGGGTATCACCAGGTACCAATTGAACCCTCTGATGTGTGGAAGACTGCCTTCAAAGCTAAGGAAGGCCTTTTTGAATGGCTAGTCATGCCTTTCGAGTTGATGAATGCTCCCGCAACCTTCATGAGAATGATGGATGACATCTTGCAGCCATTCACCAACTCATTTGTAGTGGTGTACTTGGATGACATTCTGATCTTCAGCAAGACTTGGGAAGAGCACCTTCACCACATCCGAAAAGTCCTCCAAACACTGCGGCAACACAAGTTGTCTGCCAATTTGGAGAAGTGCACGTTTGGCATGACCCAGGTTCAATATCTCGGATACATTATTGATGAAAGCGGGGTGCATATGGATCCAGCCAAGATCCAAGTCATTCGGGATTGGCCAGCCCCAACCACTATAACAGAGCTTCGCATCTTTCTGGGTCTTGCTAATTTCTACCGTAAATTCGTGTTGGGATTATCTCATATCACTTGGCCCTTGAGTCAAGTCACCAAGGGAGGAGAGAGAGAAAAATTCTTTTGGTCAGAACCTCAACAGAAGGCATTCACAGAATTGAAAAATCACCTCTGTTCTGCCCCAGTGCTCACATTACCAAACTTGCAACAGCCATTTGAGATCGAGACGGATGCCTCTGACTATGCTATTGGGGCAGTTCTTACTCAACAGGGACATCTAGTGGCATATCATAGTGAGACATTGTCTGAGACAGTTCGCAAGTATCCCACCTATGACAAAGAAATGTATTCCATTGTGCAAGCCTGTCGACAATGGAAGCATTACATTTTTGGGAAGGAAATAATCATCCACACAGACCACCAGCCCCTGTAGTTCATACAGACACAAGGGAAGTTGTAGAGTGATCACCATCAAAAGTGGTCCACATATCTGCAACAGTTTCATTTGAACATCAAGTAAAAGAAGGGTAGCACCAACAATGTTGTAGACTGCCTCAGCCGACCACCGATCATGGCGCTCACCACCGTGCTCAACTCTTGTGGGCACGAGACTTCTGATTGGCCGCTTCTCTATGAGAGTGGCCCAGAATTCGACCACACTTACAAGGCACTCTTGGGGGGTACGAAAGTTCCAAAATTTCACCTCCAAGATGCACTTTTATGTCACCTGGGACACCTTTGTGTTCCTTCAAGCGAGCGTGCCAAGATGATATGGGAAGCACACTACAGTCGAGTCGTTGGGCATTTCGGGGTCGAGAAAATAGTAGCAATACTACAGAAGTATTTCTATTGGTTGAACCTTTGAAAGGATGTCAAGAAGCATATCAGATCCTGCACTGCTTGTGCCATTGCCAAACCAACCATCAAGAAGCAAGGCCTATATACTCCACTACCTACCCCTTGTCGACCTTGGGAATCCATCTCCATGGATTACATGTCGGGCATGCCTTCTACTAAGAATGGAAATGACTGTGTTTTCATGGTCGTTGACAAATTCTTGAAGATGGCCATTATGGAGGCCTGTAAGAAGAATATCACAGCAGAAGCCACTGCTAAACTCTTCTTTGAATGAGTGTGGGTGCACTTTGGGATCCCACAGTCTATCATATTAGATCGAGATAGCAGGTTCCTCAGCACATTTTGGTCCAGCCTCTGGTCAATGTTGGACACAAAGCTCACCAAGTCCACAGCTTTCCATCCCCAAACAGATGGCCAGACAGAGGTCGTCAACAGAATGATTGTACACATTCTGCGCATGTACAATTCAAAGCATCCACGCACATGGGACGAGAGCCTCCCCTATGTGCAACATAGTTATAATCGAGCTCTCCACAGTTCAATCAGCCATAGCCCCTTTCAGGTGGGCTTGGGATTCCAACCACTATGTCCCATTGACGTATCCATGCCATTTGCAGCTGCTCAGGCCAATTCAGATCATGTCCAGTTTGAAGTTGACAAAGCAAGTAGCTTCATCGAGCGCATTCAACACATCCGCCAACAGGTTCATGATATATTGGACAGAGCCAATGCCAAGTACAAGCAACGCCATGATCAACACCGGGTGCCACACAACTTCCAGGTGGGCGATAAAGTATGGCTACATTTGCAGAAGGAGCGCCTCACTGGACCCCACCGCAAGCTTCGCCCGCTCCGATACGGGCCGTACACCATCACCAAGGCTGTAGGGAACAATTCCTTCGAGCTTAGTATTCCTCCATTCCTTGGTCTGCACCCAGTCTTCAATGTGGATCGCCTTCGTCCTTACTTCCCACCTCTACTGGACACCTCAGACATTGCAGAACAACTCACACCAACGGAGTTAAACCCAGACTGCATGGAACAGGCCACCACAGATTGTATCATGGACATGCAAATCAAGAACACTCGCCAATAGAAGATCCAACTGTATCGGGTTGTCAAAGCTGGCCAACTCTTGCACCAAGGAAAGTGGTTCACCAGGGACCAAGTTCAGCAGAAATTTCCTCATCTCATGGAGGAACTTAACGCAATGGGGACCATTGCTTCCTAAGGGGGGAGGAATGATCCAGGTGGATATTGGTGGCCACCCGCCTATTGCACTTGGGTCCCCACCATTTTCTCTTTCAGTTTTTCAGTTTCGGCATAACTTACTATTTTTAGCAGTTTTTCGGGTCATGAACTTCCAGAACCGTTTTGAGGCCCTAAACGATGTTTTTTGAGCATCGCGCCTCCAGTGAATATCATTCTATTTTGGAATGATATTTGTGGTGAAAGTTGTATTCCTCGGATAGAGCTTTCTAATGATGTATCATGTGCGTCAAACGGAGATAATATTCCAAAGTTATGTCCCTGGGAAGTTGAAACACCAATTTACCCAAATGGGGCCCATAGTCTTGGTGCTCCATCTCCTAGGGTTAGGTTTTTGGATGTTTAGGGTTCTCCATTGTTTCTCAATAATAAATAGGCCCTCGAGCCTCATTATAACTCAGTTCAGAGGCCTATAGCCACCACATCTCTTCTCAGAGATAGCTACCAGCGCCCTAGCTAGTTTTATTTCCATTCTGTCTGTAAGAAAATTTCAGTTCTTTGATATTAATGAAATGAAGTGTTTTTTCCGCTGCATCTCTGTATTTATGGTTATATGTTTATTATGTTGCGTTCCTTCATAAATCTGGATCAAAGATACTCCAATTGTGATGGTTCTTCCCTTCATATTGGCATGAGTGATAAATTATGATTCTCATCGCATGACAATTTTTGCAGGGGTAATTCACAAGTATGCTAATGGCACAAACCTTGATATTTGCTTGGAGATTGTGTATGATGGTTGTGGACCCTCTTACTTCTTCTTGGTGGTGCAAGGGATGCTACATAATTGATTCAGTGGATTTCATTGTATGTATAGTTTTCACTTAAGTTCTACATTCAGATCGATGCGTTGTATTTTCACAATCTTTGACCCTTTGGAATTATTAACTTGTTTTTCCAGGCATTTAATGGTCTGCTAATGGTGGTTGTGTGCATTAGCTATAGCATATTTAATTGATAGAAGACAAGGGTTAAGGTTTGTTGTGTGTCTTGGATGCAGCACAAGGTATGCTGACCAATGTTCCTTTCATGGGACTGGTTGATTGGGATACTTGTTGAGCCCAGATTAAATATCCAAGCTTGTTTCTTGAAATTGTTTGGTATTGGTGTGTAACTCAAATTCCAAGTCTCCTCCCTTCATATTTAGAGTTTCTTGTTGTTGGGACTCCCTATGAAGTGGTGATTTCCTACTTGATATGGAGGTATATTGGTCATGCAATCATTTGAATTAGGTTTTGCTCCTTGGCTCTAATTGGTACATATGATCTACCATTCAATAAATATTTTAGCAAAGACTATAATTTATCCTATTTGAATAAAAATATCATCAAGTTGTCAAGGTTGGAACTGGGTTTTGTCTTTGTCAGTCGAGAACCCCTGTAGTCATGTTCTTATCATTGTCCACTTGGTCACATTGGTGGTTGTTGTTACCCCTAATGTTGACATAATTGGTAAATGCATATTTTAGGGGTAACTTGTAGGATGCTCAAGGGCTATAGACACACACTTATTTTTGGTTGAGAGTAGTCCTTCATGTGATGATATTCCTGGATGTTCAACATAGTGATTCTCCTTGATAATAATGTGGTTGCCTTGGTTGGAATGATGATTTTAGCCTTCACAAGGTTAGATTATCAGTGGAGGTTGCTTCAGTGGTGCATAATGTTCTTCATGAACCAACATCAAGGTGGTCAAATAATCACATCTTGGTCACTTTCACCTTGTGTTGCATGGTTACATAATAAGTATCCTCTGATGTGGTAATACACTTACCTAGTTTCATTCATGTTCATGCAATTTTTCCATAGTTTTACCTAGGCAATTTGTTTTACCTAGGCAAGGAAGACTTGGGACAAATTGAAAGAAATTTTGAAGGGCCTAGCTCTGTGATAGACTTTTCGTCTCTTTATATATACTCAATTCCAATTTTAGCAAAGTTGTGGGCCAACTTGATACCTGGAAGCTGCCAAAATACAATCATTCTGAAATAAATTCACCATAATTATTTCTGCAACAATTAGACAAATCATTAAGATGAACAGGGAATTACTTTTTGGGTCTCGGTGAAGAACAAGAGTTGAGAATATTTGAGTTGAATTCCCTCAGTTATATGTTGAGGTTGTTTGTGTAAGGACTAAATTTACATTCACAGATATTTACCGGATTGAAGACTGAAGTGCATAGTTTCTACTACTGAGGTCCCCTATGAAGGAATTGGATTGGAGCATTCTGAATTTTTAGAGCTGAGTTAAGAAGCAATTTTGTGATGAAAATCCAAATATATCATGTCCCTTGAAACTTGTGGAGGAATTACCTAAACAATTTTTCATTGAACCCATACCTCTCAGTGAATAACTTAAAGAAATTAGAGCAGTTTTGCTTGTTCTAGAAAATAGTTATGAGTGTCCTCTTAATTTTGTAATAGGCGTGCCTATTGGAATTTGGTTGTTGATGGTCTTGGGAGACTCAGTACAATATAACCAAATAGATGTCAATGAATTTTAAGGAAATTGTGGAGTAAAATCTGGTTCAATTACTTTGCCATTTAATGCTTTGAAAAAATATTCATCATGTCTGTTAAAAGTTTCTGTTATGATGGAATGCCACTTTGAATTTGGGAGAGTTCTATTAAATAGATTTCAGGCTGGCTCAAAACGAGAACTTATTTCACTATCCCATGATGGGCTCCATTTTTCCCTTTGGTATTTGGGCTTGCAAGATCTTCTATCCATTGAAAAAGTTTGCAAGTCTCTGCATGTTGCCGTGAAAGATGATCCTCATCTATGGAAAACTATACATGTGGATGATCCTTCTTGGTTTAAACTAGCTCCTCCATATACCATTGTTGAATAAGGTATGCAGAGAAGAGGGTGGAGATAATATTGATTTTGATCGCAGACAATCAAGATTTCCTACATAGCTATCCCCCCACAAGTGATGGTACATATTCCTGTCTCTTATCATTTTTTCCTACTCCTGACCATATCACTCTGCACAATACATAAATTTAATATAGGAAAGGGAACGGTTCTGGTGCAATATTGGTGCATGATTGTACTATTTTCGACATATTTGATTGCATTGTTTTGGTGCTACAATCAACGATTGTGTATCATGTATGGTAATGTGCTTGGCCTGAATGGTTGTGATTAAAATCTGGTATCTTCGCATTTTTAAGTAAAAACAGATCAAACATTTTGTTTGTTTTTATGAATTTATGTTTATTTTTGATCCAGTGGAGATGATTGGTGACTTGGGTTCCTTTTAATCAAGCTTCACCATGTGGCCTTACCTAGTGATATACAACTCGTCTCTTGATGTTTTCTTCCCTTATAACCATGTCACATTATTCATACCATAGCGAAAAGTACTGGTGTAATACTGATGGATGCTTGTACTATTTTCGGCATTTTCAAGTGCTTCATTTGGTGCCACAAACAAGTATGGATGTGTGTTACTTAGTTTGGCACGACTTATGAGTGTTTGAGATATTTTGTTTGGATTGAATACTTTGATTACAGTTTGATGCTTCTAGATATGGATTATTTTCAAGTATTGAATTTACTTCAACATCAATTTAGAAACTGATAGAACCATGTTGTTTGTTGCTTCATTTTTGTTTAACTATCTCTTGCGATATTTGGTAGATATTGATATCAATATCTGTTTATCTACTGCAGGTCAATGAGATTGATTCCAGTGTAGCTTTGAACATGCTTGGGTAGACTTTGGAGATGACAACTTTACCATTAGCAGTTGGGAACATAAAGTACTGGTTAGCAGAGATGGACAAATGAAGCTATCAACTGAAGTATTTTTTTTCTTCAATTAACCAACTAAGTGAACGTGCTGCAAGGGAGAGTGATTGTATTGCTTTGGTAGCAATTATTGCTGACTGGTTACAAAACAACTCCAATTCTATGCCAATAAAATCACAGTTTGACACATTGATATGTGAAGGATATCTGGAGTGGAGGAAGCTATGGGAACTAGAGGAATATAGAGAGAGGTTCCCTGATGGACACTTTGATTTGGAAACAATATTGCAGTCAAACACGTTTTATAACTAGCATTGAACCTCCACATATTTTTAAATTGTGGCAATTATCTTAAGATTAGATTGCGATGCAGGGGCTCTGAATTGGTTTTGCTTGGAAATATTATTTCTTTTAACATTATTGATTATGCACACAAGTGTCAAGGCTCTTGTGTGATGTTTCAGTGATATTTCAGTATTGTTTGTAAAGACTCTATTTTTCCTGTGAAAGTTGGCATCCCTTAAAATTTAGACAAGAAGGTGGGTTGGAATTGTTGGCAGGCTCTGAGACTCAACAGTATCATAATAATACGAAATAGAATTAGATGTTAGTAGAATAGTATTCTATAATGTGATATTTACATATTAATACTACTGTATTGTTAAATAATAGACTTTATTAGACAATAATGTGGAAGTTAAATAAAATCTTTTTCAATGACAAACTGTTGAAATAATTATTTAGTCTCATATTCTACTTCAGTTTTTGTGATCCTTTGAGTGGAAAGGCACCTTCTATTAAGAAAATTTGCCTCTGTGACATATCATGCGTGTAAGTTAATCATAAATTTGTAGATTGTTTTACTTACTTTTGGTGATGGGTAGTTCCAATAAATGGAAATGTTTAGTTGGGTTCAGTGTTTATCATCTTTATATAGGATTGACTTCTGATAATAGTGTTTTATGCCCTATATAGAAATTGTTCACTAGCATGGAAATGCGTAATGGAGAAGGCTTGGTGTTTTTCTTGTGAATGAGCATTGTAACTCTTTGTAAAAATATAGAATGTTTTAATTTTAATTTTCACTTCGTTGATCTATTTGCAGGGGCAGAGTGGTACCTGCAACTCTTGAGGTGCATGAGGATGAATGTGGAAGTGATGATGATGCTGGTCATCAAAGACTAGCACCGAAGAAGCGAAATAAGTGTCTCCTCTGAATTTCGCTGCCTTTTTGGGTGCTTTTTGTTGGAAACCATCTTTGTTTCTATTTATGCACTGTAATTCATACGGTAAGCTAATATTTAATTTAAGCAATCTGGTATATAAACTATATATACTCCTACAATCTAAAGATCATGGATAAATATTCAAAATTTCAAACTTGTGAATTTATTTTGGGAAAAAGGTTTTATAGATGCTTTTATTTGAGGCATACTTGTGTGTTAATTCAACATTCAGATTTATTTGCAAAATTATTGTTTGTAAAAGCTATGTATTTCTAACTATCTCTTCAAGTACAATCTAGATATATTAAATTTATAACATCTTATAGCTTTTAAGTTGCACTAATCTATCATAAAACACTGGTAAAAGACAATATCTTATGTCAAACTCAATGCCATTTATTGTGTACAACGGGATTGCCACATTCATGCTTTACCCAAATCTCGTTTGTTTTATATGCATTCTAGATCATCGATCAAGGCATGAATGCTTATAATATATTGAGCCCTAGTTCTGAACTATCCTCTCTTCAATTTCTTTGTTAGGATTGAAAACAATCTAATTGCATAAATTACAACTGGGGCAGAGTAATAAATCATTATTAAAATACACAATAATCATTAATTGCTTCAAAGTATTATAAATGCATTTTAATATTACTTGATTTTCCATGCTTATATGGAACATTGTCGAGAGAAGGAACTATAACAACATTGGATTTGCATGAAATCTTTATAATTTTTTCAAACGTGAAAGTTGTGATGCATTACTAAGTTTCTTCATTATTTTATAGATCATTACACATCAAACTGACTTTACTCCTTGACTGGCATTGCATTCAACATTGTGCACAAGTATGATTTACATGTATCAATCTAAAGTATGATTTTATCTATATTTGATAATGCAAGTTGAATACATCATACAATACATAGGAGTGCAATGGCTATGAAGTTCAATATGAAATAATCTATTGATTGCTACTATTACTATTATATATGGGGTGCTATTCTAATGGCCATTTATTAGCTATGTGAAGAAGGCTTTGTGGAATTTGTATTTACTATAAGATTATGCATAGCTGAGTTGCAGACAACTAAGTAGAATTTGGTAGGAAGTTTGGAGTATGTGTAATTCATAATGATCTTGTCTTCTCTTCATTGATGAATTTTCAATGTGTGAGTTTTGACCTAAGTCATTGCATTATCAATGTGTCAAGGCTCAAAACTCTACCTATATGTCAACTATTTATGATCATTCCTAGGAACATGAATCCTAATTTTTGTAGGTTTAAAATTTATCACAAATTTGCTCTATTGTGGTCGAATTAGTGGAGGTTATCTCAAAATTTATTGGAAGTACCATGGATCTAAATTTTTTATGAACTTTCAACACTATAACAAACTTTGGTGCAAATTGTTCATCAATTCTCACTTGGTTAGGGTTATAGATGTTGATGAAAATTTTGTGTGCATGCATGAGAGTTGGGTGCAAATGCATAATGTTTTGTAGAATTAGAGTGATAAATATGGGATAGTGCAAAACATAGTTTTGAATATTAGTCTGAGTTGACTCGTACCTAATCAACTCAGTTAAGTTGATTGTTGGTTGAACGGTTAATTGTTGGTTCAATGGACATAAGATCTTGTAGGCCCAAATACCAAAGGGAAAAATGAAGCCCATCATGGGGTTCTCTTTGTAATTCTCCACCACTGATACCTTCCATGCTTCCTCAAACTCCTCTCCAACATCCATATTAGTGCTAGTGGTCGCATGAGAAACAACACTACGCTTAGTAGAACTAGAACGCATTTTCCAAACTGCACGAGAACTACTTCCCTCACCATTCACCATGTGCCATGCTTGGTCTCGGTGGTTCACTTCCTTCAACTCCTGGTTCAACTACCATATCTTCATTAGAGCCAACACCCCAAACTCCACTAGACAACGAGTCACCATTTTGTACTAGTGATTCACCATGATTTTATAAGATAATATAATATCATGAGAGATTTGCCAAAAAATTGTATATACATATTATATTATTAATAAAATCGCCTTCCATTTTTCCTATGTATCATGGGGATTCGCCAATTTATTATATATATAAATTTAGGGGGGTTCTTAAAATTTTCCCTGATTGTCTCTCCGAAAGTCTCATCAGTACCTCCTAATGCTAGTCAGAAACTCCATCATAATATGGAATATGATTAGGATCCTTTGCCCACACAAGCCACAACTTTGCTTATTCCACCTAACTCTCTTGTATAAAAACCCCTTCGGTTAGTCAACTTTACAGTCATGGATCCCTACATTGATCATCCTAGGGAAGTTATGGCTATTTATGCCTTTGATTTCCCTGTTGTGGAATATGTTGAGCCTAGCATTTTAAATCTTAAATCGACTCAGGGGGTGCCTCCATGGCATTCCTCGAAATTTCCACCCATGGAATGAGTCAAGTATTTGGCTTCTACTACTAAAATTTCCAACGAATTTCCCTCACCACTTTTCGACGAATGTCTTATACCTCCACAATGTTTAGATCCTTCTGTTAGTCATCAGTATTTTTACCTGTTTTGATGACTAGAATCCTTGGCTGATTTTTCTAGAAGCTAATCTAAATCTATCAATTTTTCATCTAGAAAACACCTCAAACAAATTTTTTTCTTCCTACCTCTCTCCTTCAACCTATAATGAGAAAAACCCTTCAGTTTCCCTACCTATCTCAATTCAGCAAAACCTCCCTGTCTATAGTTGTTACAAGTTTGTCTCTCTACCATCAAAATCCTTTATTTTTCATGCAACTCACTATCCAACATTTAACAAAGTGTCTACCCCTCTCCCACTGATCACTTTGTCATGTGATAACCTAATCATGCCCAAGAAGCCATTAAAAATCCATGACAAAGTATGTAGTTCTAGGTGATGGTGTTCTAGGGAAATTCCTTGGCGAGACTGTTTTGAGCCAAAAACCCTATCTTCAATATCAGTCAGCCATCATGTATTTTTATTCGCCAAAGCAAAACCCTTGTCTATCCCTAGGTCACGCACCATCTAAGAGGTAACTTTGTTTTATTTCTAGCAAGGCTCAAGGAATGTTCAAATCATGAAAAGAGAAGGATTTTTCCTTGTCTGAAGAAATATGATTAGATTGGGCACGATCCCCGTGAAACATCAAAGAAGCCCTCCAGACTTCAAAAGCATCTATTTTTACATCTCTGTAGGGATGTACTGATTGATGACACTAAGCAAAGTATGAGAAAAAAGAGCACCTCAGGAGAAATTTTCATACTATGTCAGTTTACTATGGAAGTCAGAGAAAAGTGCAGATGGTGGACAACCCTACAAATCAGCCTTATACCACCAACAGTGATAGTCTTCTGGAAAAAAGAGTTTCAAAGAAAATTAGGCATCATGGTGAAGGTATAATGAAGAAAAGTTGTTCCTTATACTTTATCATGAACTAAGCTTTGAAAGACTATCACAAACAACTTCACTGCACCCTGTGAAAACACAGTCAAGGGAAAAGAGTTGTTTCAAGGATGCATGGCAGTGAGCGCTCACCATTTACAAAGCACATTATTTTCTCCTAAAATTTTCACAATGATTTCATGCAAACAGGGATATTCATTACCGACAAGTCCTCATGAAGCAAAGGGAATTATGATTCAAATGATTTTATCAAGGATAAGTACCAAAGATTCACTGTTGCCTTCTATTTGTATTTTTCAAAAAAACACACAGGGGTCACTGTTGTAAATGAATGAAGTTTATAGTCTTCAAGACCTCCATCAGCAGATTAGTAGGGCGCCTTATAGTAGGTCTGAATGGTCAAAAATGCTTTTTTTTGGAAGCCTCTTTCAAAGGATAGGCAGAGGGTAAAGGTATAGTCTCACAGGGCCTAGATTTGGAAAAGGTAGCCTTTCTCAAAGGTTAAAAACTGACAGATCAAAGACCTCCTTCCAGAGGAGAAAGGGCACCGCTCACAGTCCTAAAGAAACCCCCCTTGAATGACAAGCACATGATCTCTCTTGAAAGATAAACATGGTTTGTCTAAAAAATCCACTAAAAGTTTGTGCATGGAAATTTTCTAGTTGGTTGACCGAGGTCAAAAAGCACCCATACAGTTTATCAAACATTGAGGGCCCACATACAACTTGTTCAAGAATAGTTCTCAAATGGTAGACGAAGATGCAAAAACACATTGTTTACAAGGCTTCCTTCAATTATGAGCAGATGGCAAAAACACAGTTTTTACAAGGCCTCCTTCACAAAAAAGAAGAGAGCCCACAGTTGTTTGAGGATATTCAAGAGTGACAAGTGGAAAGATTACATTTTACCCCTAAATGTTCTAGTTAAAAAGCAACAAAGAAAACAAGCAGTTTTGTGCTTAGTACCTACATCAAATGACAATTAAAAGGTTCAAGGGTTGAAGAGAAACTTCTTCAATTGATTAAAAAGGTTGGGAAAGGTTCTGTTTAAAGGGGAAATTTTGCAAATAATAAACAAGAGAAGTTACAAAGCTAGTTTGTTTAAAAAACATTCCTCATTTACAAAACAGAGATAGGCCCTTAGAATATTGTAAGAGGTTGAAAGCTTAATGTATACATAAAGTGCCCATGCAGTTTGTCAAACAAGGCCTCCTTCATAACAAGCAGAGGGCCCACTTCCCATAGTTGCAGATGACCTCCTTAAAAATGAGTAGATGGTTAGGTTTTCATTGTTAACACTGAGGTTGAAGAAAGGTGTCATTAATAGACAAGTTTGAGAGATACAGTGTTTTGAATAAATGACAAGCACAACACTTGTTTCAAAGAAACTATCATAAAATACACTTGGTAATGTTTGTTGTGTATCTCTCAGTAAGAAGCATACTCATGTCACGAAGTTTAATCTTCAAAGGAGACACCTTTCAAAAAAGGGATAAAGAAATTGGTAAAAGGCAAGCCCTCAAACAAAACAGAGAAAACCATTTGTCTTTACAAACACAAAGGTAAAAAGAGAGAAATCACCAAAAGGAGGGAAAAGGCATTTCAAATCGTTTTAAAAGGGAGCTATAAAAGCTTTAAAAAAAAGAATTTCATTTTCTATTATGCAAAGGAGCAAAAGAAGAGTGTTTCTCTCAAAACCCTGGGCAAGCAGTGGAAGAATTTCACGATGCGACGCGCCTGTAAGTTAGTGCGACGCACCTGTGGTGTCTTTACAAAGGATTTTACACATGGCACGACGCTCTTATAGGATCGGGTGACGCGCTTGTGCGTGTTAACCGACCAGCCCACCCAGCATTCAGCAGGCGCCCATTGCCCGACCCGACAACACCACAGGGCGTGCAGGTGCTACGCGCCTATGCATAGGAGCGTAGCACCACTCAACACACTTTCAACTCACCTCAAATCAAATCTTTGCCCAACAAAACTTTCTCCAAAAGCGCACAACACATTTTGAGAGGTATTTACTGTGCTCTTTGCCTAATTTTTTGAGTTTTAAGAGGTGTTAAGAGTCAATTTGATTAAGAAAAAGCACAGTCTAAGGAAGGCAAAAAACACTGTTTGTTCTAAAAACCACCATGTTTTCTAAATATACAAGAAGATAGTGATTGATGAAAGAGGGTTTATTTTCTGGCTACAAAAGGCCTGTTTGTTGAGTAAAGAGCAAAAACCCAGTTTTTGAGATAAGGATTGATATCAGTTTAAAAGGCATGTTTTGGTTAAAAAAGCCAAACATAGTTTTAAAAGAGAAAAACGGTGCTTAAAGGAGAGTTATATTTTTAGTTCACTTTGAAGGCTTGATTTTGATAAGAGAAAACCCTAAACAAAACTATGCCTCCAAAGAAGGCCAGCAAGGGTGGATTTCACAAAAGGTTTGAGCCTGCTACAACTCAGGAGATTAATGACTCCCCTTCGGTTCTTTTTAACTTCCATGAGGTGGGCTATATTTATTTTTGTCAAAAAGTCCAGGAGGTCACCAATTACCCTACCTTAACACAACTATTCACCCTGAGGCTACAAAGAAAACATGTCCACCTAGCAGGTCTAGACTTTAAACTCACTCCTAGGGCTGTCTCCAAAGCAACTAAGATCCCCTATATAGCAGAAAAGTGGTTCAAACAAGCATACTTGGATCTAAATCACTGTAAACTTTTCTTTAAACTAGACCATCGGGATTCTTGCCAAGCTATATTTCCTTTTTCTCACTTATTGAGTAGTTATGCCCCCCTCATGAGAGTTATCATGAAGTATTTGACATGTGAAGGGAGGTTTTCCCGGATTTATTCCTATCACATCATGCTTCTCATGCATTTCACAAGGACTCAGTTGCTAAATCTCCCTTTCTTCCTCTGTAAAAGCATAGACAAGATGTCCTCCCTTATCCAAAAGAGACCTCCTGCTCAGCAAAATGCTAGTCTTTTCCATCATTCTCTCATCAAAATCATCATCCTTCACCAGCTTGAAAAGAAAGGAGTGTCTTGGGAGACTTTCATTTCTCATCCAGATTTTGCCACTACCTCTTCATCTCATGGCCCATCTCACATATCCTCCTCACCCTCCACTCACTATGTCTCTCCTCCATCAAGTCAAAATACTCCTCAAAGGAAAACATCTCCCATGATTGATAGTGAAAAAGAGAAGTCTTATGAAAGCAGGCATGAGGTTAGTGGTGATGAGGAACATAGGGACAGTAAGAAAATTAGTGAGCATGAACCAAGTGACAAATCACAAGGCAGTGACCATGAGCAGCAAACTAGTGATGGTGAAGAAAAATCACCAAGGGATAAGGAAGTCAGTGGCACTCAACAAATTAGTGGTGATGAAGAGCAAAGGGAAGAGGTTCAAAGCAGTGATGAAAGACAAAGTGACCATCAACAGCATAGTGATCAAGAGGACAGTCCTTAAGAGAATAATGAAGATTCTAAGCAGGGTAGTGATGATGAACAACAAAACAGTCCTCAAACAGATAGTGACGGAGGTGACAGCATGCAAAGTGACCATGATGGCAGCCCACACACAGAGTCTAAAGGAGACAGTCATAATGAAGGCAGCCCTTAACAAGTTCAAGATAGTGATGAGGGTAAAAAGGCAGTCTACAGGTAGACAGTAAAGATGGTCAAACAGTAGAAAAGGATCATGAAGCTAACAGCCCTAAAGAACATTTTCTAAACAACACTGATGAGGTTGAAGGCAACAGATGTCAAGAGGTTCAAAACAGTGATAAAGGTGAATCTGGCATCCCCAAAAAAACTCAAAACAGTGAGCAGGGTAGCAAAGTAGATGATGATGAAGGAAGCAATGTAAAAGATCAAGTTGAACAAGTGCTAGTAGTAAAACCTCCTCTTTCTTCTCCTCAACACAGCCAAGAGCATGTGCTAGCTGCCTCTCCTAGGCAAGGGGCCATGACTCTTCCTCCAAAAGTGGTGAAGCCTAAAAACACCAAATCTACTAAGAAGAAAATCACTCCAATAGTGACTAAAAATGTCACTAGAGCCCTAAGGAGTAGAGGAAAATTCCCTAAGAAGAGTATTGTTGAATTTCCAAAGAGAAAAAGGACAAAGAAGTCTATCCAAGGCAAGGTTAAAGAAAAATATGAACAACAAGAGAGTAGTCATGAAAAAGAAAGGGAGTTTGACATCATACAAATAGACAGTGATGCTGGAGATGATGAAGCTAGAATTCTTGAGTCTCTTTTGAAAAATAGAGAAGCCCAAATCCATGACTTAGAAACTGATCTAGAAAGGTCAAAGGACCTCATACATGTTCTACAAATGCAAAATAAAAAAATGAGTGGTCAAATGGCGATTTATGAGGCCCGGGCATTCAAATACCAAAGGGAAGCATACAAAGCACAAGTCAAGCTTGAAGAGTATATGGGTGAATTTGATGATACTGAGGAAGAAGAACAGCCAGTAAGAAAAAGGCCTAGGACTATGGGTCTTAGGAAAGCTTTGGAGAAAAAGAAGGAAGAAGAAGCAGCCCTTGTTCGATCTTATCCTCTCACACAATTGCTCGCCCAAGAAATAGAAAATGATAAAGAATCATGGCTTCAAAGAGCCAACATTCAATTGGAGGATAAATTAGAGAAAGAAAACAAATACTTGGGTCTGGAAAGGAAGATGACCGGGCACTACAAGAAATTGAACCAATTTGCCTGAAGAAAGCTCAAACTTGCTCAAGAAAAGCTCAAAACTGCCTCAAAGAGGCGCCCGGTGGAAAAAGTCGAAAAGGACATATCTAGGCTTGAAATATTGGCCTTAGCTTCCTTGCATGATTTTAAGAACCCATAAGTGTCTTACTCGCCAAAATTGAGCAAATTTTGGCATGATTTTGTTTTTTATGTTTTTTGGCCCTAATTGCACATTTTTCTAGGCGTTTCCATGGGTGCTAGAAGCATCCTCAACTCATGAAAGTCATTTTTTTAGATGTATTAAATTTGGGGGCAGCTACTCACAAGTTTTCATATCAAAAGGAAGTTTTTTGGTCCCCCAAAGAGGCAAAAATCAGTCAAAATTCACCTTTCTGCCTCACATATCAGTAGATGAGACCCTCCTGGGTTTTTTTACTCAGTCCACCTTTTGATAGAATTCTATGGATTCATTTGGGAAAAATGAAGTAGTTCCAAAAACTAGACATCTAGGGCTTTCTAACAAGCTATCACGGGCCTTGTTTTGACATCGGGAGGTCCCTCAAAAGTTGTATGCAAAACATGCTTCTTTCTGCTACTACGTTCCTGTAGCATTTCGGCTTTAAAAACAGTTTTCTGAAGGTGGCCATCCAAATGTGTGTTTAGCTATTTTTAACCCTATGTCAGAGATTAGAAGTCAATTTTCTTGCTATTTTTGGCTTAAATAGATATTTTTGAAGATATTTTGTGCCTTGGGCTTTGCAAAGCCTCAAGGAAAAAATCAAATATTTGTATTAAGCCAATGGCCTTCTAGATGCTCTAGGATAGTTTCTTTCTCTTTGGCCTATATATTCCAAGAGAACTAATTGTAACAGGGGGCTGAACTTGATGTTATAGAGAAATACATAGTATTACAAGCTTTGAAGAAATACTTGGTCTCATGAAGTGGATGATTTCTTGTTTGACTTGGATGGTGGAGGAGGACTGTTTGTAGGATTCCATGGCTTGGTGAATGGTATTGCGTTCCTTATCTGTTATGTTTCCTTAGTTTATCATAAATTTTTTCATGCTTCTTTCTTGTTGTAGGTCAGTAAAGAATAGATTTGAGACATTCCCATGGAGGCACCTCAAGTTTCCTGATTCATTACAGCTTCTATGTTTTTCTTCTTTCTTGGTTATGTCAAAGAATTCTTAATTTCTCTTTGGTACCCTAAGAACTTGTTATTAGTTTCATTAATGGTTATTATGTATGCTATCTAGTATGATTCACGGTATGCCCTACTTACTCATAGCTAACCAAAAGTCCATCTCTGAAATCTTTCTTTGAAGTATTGGTTGTCTAGTTAAGTCAAAGAGGTATTGTTTCGATCTTGCCCTTTGCCCATGCTCTGCAGTCTTATTTCAAAGTTCCCAATAGCTCAAAATATGATGTTTAGGAGTTCCCTCTTAATAGATTGAGTTGTTTGTTTGTCTTATTTTTTTTCCCAAAAGTCTGAAGGTGATTTCCCCAAAGTTAGAGGGTCTTATACTTCTATGTATCACCTGAATGTTTATTTTATGCATCTATCAGTTTGAGTTTCATTTATAGTGATCAATGGTTAGCCCTACCACATGAATGTTTGCTGTAAAACTATTTATGCTTAAAACCTCTTTGTATTTCGCAAACTTAGTAGCCATATCATTTCAATCACACCCAAAGAATCCATTTATCTCGACCAAATCGGCCCTACAATATACCTTGTCCACCATTTGAGACAGTCTCGACCTTTTCGACCCCATAGCCCAGTTGATCTGACAAACTTTTATCTATTTATCCTTTGATCAGTTCCCCCTAAAAACCTAAACAAAATAAAAACATACTTAACAACTAGCCTAAAATCTAATATACAGAAGCAAACAAGTTTACATCATTTGCATAACAGAGAGAGTCCTCTCTAAGTCCAGGAAGGCTAGGTCCTAGGGCTCCAAAGTTGGTTTGATGTTACCTTGTCACCTGGCTTGCCAATCTGCCAAATCACGGGACCCTAACACCTTCCTTATGTCCTGAGGATAATTTTAAGAGTATGACTATGTTAGGCTATCCCTAGCATGGTCAACCTTTCCGAATTAGGCAGTTTGATTTCATTTGGCATGGTTTTACACTGGTGAACCATATGGTCTCTTCCTCCGATAAGTTCTCGTATAGAAATCCTTTCCCCATGCCCCATTGTGGGAACACCTTAGCGTGACCTATTGGACTGTCACATGCTTGTATATTTTGTATATAAGTGTGAGTGTGTTCAATTTATTTTTGCTCGTCATTAGAATTTAGCTGGTTTCTGTGTGTAATTCGTGTCATTAGGGGAATTTTGAAGTCCAAAACGGGCCTCCTAAGAAAAATGTACAAAAGAAATAAAATTTATAGGAACCAATAGGATTCAAGATTATGATGTCAACCATGAGCTATTATTAACCATTTTTTAAGTAAAAGGGTAAAAAGATTAAAAAATAATAAAATAATAAAACAACTTTTTCAACTTATCTCCTAACGTTTTTACTCAAATTTCGAGCTAGAGTACTTGTTGGATGCAAAATTTAATTCCTCATCTAGGGAGTACCCATGTTTCATACTTACGATGGATCCTACTACATGAAAAGTGATAAATACATGAAAAACGTGATTGTAATCACGGTTTTCATGTATTTGTCATTTTTCGTGTAACAAGATCCATTGAAAGTATGAAAAATGGATACTCCTTGGATGAGGAATTAAATTTTTCATCCAACGAGTACTCCCGCTTGAAATTTGAGTAAAAACTTTAGGAGATAAGTTGAAAATACAAGTTGAAAAAGTAGTTTTCTCTTTTTTCCCTCTAAAATTTGATGATGTAATCAAATCTTATTTTATTATTTCCACTATTATTTTATAATTTCCTTAGGAGGCCCATTTTAGACCTCAAAATTCCCCTAATGGTTTGGTCTTTGTTGTACATATGTCAACATCCTCACTCCCTTACAGAGGAGTTTCATATGGTGCAAGCCGTTACACTCGGAATGTTGCTTCTGCTACTTGGGTCCTATTTTCACCCACTAATGAGCTTGTGAGTCCTGGGGGTATTTGTCTTCGCCTCATCACAAATAACATGACCAAATATATTGTTGTCATCAAGATCTTGACCAAGACTAGTCATCTTGCAATACGCCACATTGTTGTTCAAATTGACTCTCAACTCATAGTGTCTCAGCTCAACCATATATACTTTGTAAGGAGCCCAAATCTTCTTCGTTAATTTTAAGGGTATATCTCTTGGAGCATTCATTTGATTATATTAATTACATGTATATTCCTTGAGACCAAAATCAATTGGCTGATTCATTAGCTAATTATGTGTTAGATTGGCATTTTTCACATGAAAAATGTTTTAAACCATTTACATGAACCATTAAACATCTATTGTACATAAATAATAGAAAAACACATAGAATTC
>CM076570.1:1557279856-1557470439 GCA_034641835.2 Pinus albicaulis | reverse complement strand
GTATGGGCTATGGTATCCAAAAGGCAAGAGCTTCACTTTGACAACATATACAGATGCAGATTGGGCCAGTTGTGTGTATGACAGGAAAAGCACAAGTGGAGGTGCATTCTATTTGGGAAAAAGTCTGGTGGCATGGCTAAGAAAGAAACAAACATCTATCTCTCTATCTACAGTAGAAGCAGAATACATAGCAGCAACAACATGTTCCACACAAGTCATGTGGATGAAACAAACCCTCCAAGACATGAAGGTAAGAATTGATGAACCTATCTCTATCAAATGTGATAACCCAAGTGCAATAAATATATCAAAAAATCGTATACTTCATTCAAAAACTAAACACATCCCAATCAAGTACCATTTACTCAGAGAAAAAGTAGCACAAAAGGTAGTGAGGTTGGAATATGTGCCAACAAAAGAACAAACAGTAGATATATTCACAAAACCTCTTGCTAAATAACCATTCGAATATCTAAGAGACAAACTGGGAGTAGTATCTGCAGATGCTACTCTTTGACATGAAGAGAAAACATCATTCCAAGGGGAGAACAGAAAATAAAACATCATTCTAGGGGGATATCAGTCAACAAAGAGAGTCATAAAAGAGCCAAAGCAAGCAAGTAGTGCATGAAACAGGTCCTCAAGATTAGAGTAAAATGGACAAGAGTTGAAAACAATCTTAGGCACGATCAAAGTTGAAGACAAGAGTAAAATGGACAAAGAGTGCAACCCTTTGCCATTGATGTCAAAGGGGGAGGAATACCTGGAGGAAGCGTTGGATTACTAGTGGATGTGTTGCCATCAATGCTAAAGGGGGAGACTGTTGGAAATATTGTTATTGATGGCAAAGGAGATGGCAAAGGAGGAACACCCAGCAACAGGGCAAACAGAGCAGCATAGAAGCAGAAAGAGGCAAAGAGAGAAAAAGAGGTAGAGAAGTAGTAGAGAGGCAGCAGAGATCTGAAGAGGATGCAGAGGGTCGAGCAGCTCCAAAGCAGGGCCATTTGAAGCAGCCCCAGCTGCAGAACATGCAAAGAATACAGAGAAACAGTCATTCACTAACAGGCACAGCCTGTACACTGTAGAGAGGGTCGAGCAACAAAGACAGGTTGCAAAGAATACAGAGAAACGGTACTACACTGACAGGCACTGCCTGTGTAAAAAGGTTGTTGGTGTTTGGAAGCGTAGTGGTGACGAAGCAAGGATGAATAGATGAGAAGGAGCAATCGAAGAATAAAAAAAGAATCGAATGAAAACGACGTTAAAGAGGTGAATGGAAACACTGTACAAATACCGGCGATGGTTTTCTGAAACCAATACAACCCATATCAGGCCGCTTTTGGTCCGGAACGAAACCATTTCTAAAAAAAGCGATCCAGTATAAACTTGCCACATTAGCTGCCCAAAACCTCTCATATCGCGTTCTTTTGGAACCCTAATCTCCTGTCATGGAAATTACACGATATCGTTGAGGGTCGTCCGATCTGGAGGCTAGTAGATCGAACGACAATCGCGCAATGAGTTGCTCGGGAGATAAGTCAAGGTATGGCCCATTTTTTTTATGATGAAAACCGCTCATTTAAGAAGTCTTGTTGTGTGGGGCCATGGCGATGCATTAAAAATGTTGCGTTGGCAGTGAGTTTTAATGTAAGTGGGTTTTATTATAATGTCACAACAGAGGCAGTAATATATGATGCGCGATGTATAAAGAGTTATACTTTGGGCTTAATGTAAATTCGAGCCTTGATATAGATCAAATACACAGCAAAATAAACCCATGTATTTGCATGTTTGGAATGGTTAGTTAATCAAGGCAAAGGGTGCACCTTCGGAACATAAGTATAGTTAAATGCACGTGGATGAACCTTTATGTGGATGAATTATGGTTGTTGCGGTCAAGTATTGTTGCATTAAGAACTGGGTTCTTAACCAAGGTCAATCAATTAACATAACAATATATATAATTATTTATATATTGTTTGACATGCGTTGAACGAGGATGTGGGCTCGAATACATTAAGAGTTATATATATAAAGTGAAATCCTTCGCAAATTAAATCTGGGGTTTGTATAGCCTTCATAAAGGAAATGCCGCACATGAGGATTGACAATTAAAATATTACAATGGTCCAATTTGTAATATTCAAATGATTATTCGACCTTTTATATGAATGGTATGATTGATATATAGCGACGAACGTGACTTATTTAACTCAAAGGTTTTGTGGTAAACCTAGTAAAAGAGTTCATCTCTTTTGAAATAAACTAAGGGTGAAGACTTTGGAATATGTGGGACCATTGTTCATCGCACCAATTTGTTGAAGGGCGTGATTGAAATATTGTGATTGCGATAAAGAAGTGGACCCGATATGTTATAAATGGTGACTATTATGTGTTTGAGTTCCAGCTCAAAGGGCATCAAAGTGATTCATCGCATCGGAGTAAAACATAACAGCGGATCATTGAACCATGCGATTGTGATAGTGCGATTAAATCGCAACCGTCCAATCCCAATCAATGGCAACCATTGGATTCACAGTGAGTGATCGCATCGGAGATTTCCAATATCGCATCAGCGCAGTGGAGGTATAAGTGAATAAGGAATTATAAGTTGCAATTGCGATTGAAAATATAAAAGAGGCGGAAGTGTATATGTAATGTGGGCTCCATACAACAGGAAAATTAATATATTTTTACTCCGAGTCCTTGACCAAAGCTGAAAAGTTAAAAGGAAACAAAGCGGTAAATATTTATGTGAAACAGTATATATATATATATATATATATATCTACACTTGTGAACAGTGAATCATTGCATCGGAGTGAAAGCAGAAGATTGGAACATACAACTAAAAGTTTCGATTAATCGCAATCGGAAGTATTCGAGAGGAGCAATTGCAATCAGAGCATAAGAAATTTTTGGTTGGTGGGACCGAAAGGGCATTTTATATGTTAAACAGGTCTTTATTATTAAGCCAAGAGTTGATTTACGTTGTATTAAAAATGCAGTTAAATATATGCAGGAGTTACGCAACAACAGTGAACAACATATCATACAAAGAGGAAAAAGACAGAGACAGCTGCAGAAAACACAACACGCAGTGATCCAAAAGGCTGAATGGGTTGAGTTGGAATTCACATTGTAACTAAATGTAAATGTTTTTAATTGGTTTATATTGTTTGTAATGCACTGGCAAGTCTCCGTAGGAAACAAAACTCCACTGTAAAACTGAAAGTTGTACAAATTGTTGTAGTTTTTCTGAATGAGCTGGATAAAGAAATGAGGACGTAGAAGGCGAAGAGTTAGGGGTATTCACTTTGAATTCCCTGTGGAATACGAATAGTTATGAGGCAAACTATATAAATGATATCACATTGATGTGCAAAAAAATAGTCAAAGAATGTAGAGAATGAAGAATTGAGGCAGAGAAGATAAGAAGAAGGAGGAGAAAAAAGAGATGCTGTGAAAAATCAGAGATGATATAAGACAGATTTGAAGACTGGAGGACAGCACAAAATAAGGTACAGAAGAGAGCTGATATCCAAGGTAAATCAGCAAATGTTTTCTTTTGATAGAATGAGGAAGTTGGAGCTTCCCTATCAAGTTGTAGCTTGATAGATGTCGGTTGTAGCTGACTGAGGTTGGAGCCTCCTGTAGGTTGGTGCCTGCAGAAAATTGATGGGAGTTGGAGCTTCCTTGCAAGTTGTAGCTTGTAGAATTGAGGTTGGAGCCTCCTGTGGGTTGGTGTCTACATAAAATCAGTGGTGAGAGGGAGTTGGAGCTTGCCTTTGCATCACAAAAATAAAAAGATGTGGTTTTCTCCTGTTATGGGTTTCCACTTATATCTGTTGTCTCTGTGTGTGATGCCTATGTGTTGATATGGTCTAGTCAATATGTTTAATACTTAATGCTCTCATAATAAGTCTGTTGTCACATGATCTTAATACTTGCTTCTTACATATAAATATTGTTCACATATAAAGTTGATTATAAAACTAAGTTTTAAATAAGCATAATGAAAAGTTTAAAAGTTCGTGAATTTATTAAACTGATTCACCCCCCCCCCTCTCAGTTTAACTAAGGGTTCAACAAAAACTTGCCAAGGGAGGGGTCACTCAAGGGAATGTGTAGCAGATAAGGGGATGCCCGTAGAACTTGGAAGGTGTGTGACTGCAAAGAAGGTGGTCACCGAATTGCACGAGGGACTGTGTAGTAGAGAAGGGAAGGTCGGGGATGGATTTTTTTTTGTCATTAGCATTTCTAGATGGAATTAGATGCACATTGGGAGTGTGCCCTAGAATAATGAGTCGATAAATATTCACTAATAGAAAAAGTGGCGCGGGATTGTAGTGATGGACATTGGATGCAACTTTGACGTTGGTAGTAGATTTTGGACTTCCTAGGAAGTAGGATAATTCTGGTACTACTTTCCAGGTAGGAGGTGTGAGCCTCTAGATTCCCTTTTTGCGGATGCAGGAATCGTATCATTTTATTTCTTGGTTGAAAAAATGTGCATATGTATATATGTGTATATTATTGTAAATATTGTATTGAATTGAATTTATAAATCTCCATAAACAGTATGGATATTTGCTGGTTGAAGCAAGTGTGCATGTGTATATGTGGTTGTATTGCAAATACCCAAATGATTTGTGTTATAAAGCTCTAGTAAACAGTATGATTGTTGTGTTTTCAACATTGATCATTATAAATACTACAACGAGTTGAGTTATAAAGCTCCATGTGTAGTATGTTTTTCTTTTCAACAGTCTTGTTGGTTGTAGGTGTCATTGAACATCGAGGATAGTGTTCCCCCAAAGGGGGGTTCTGTAACAACCCTGGTTAAAAATTCATGTAAAAAAATATAAGACAAAGGTTATGGGACACATATTCCAAGCTTAATGGTAGGAAAAACATCCTAGTGGGTGTCACTTCGGTTTATAATGGCTAAGGAAATTGGAAAAGGCAATGACAAAGGCTTTGGAAAGGCATGAGGCATTAATTGGCATTTTATTTATGAAAATAATGGAAATTAAGAGAAAATGAAGGTGAAAGTTCACAGGTTGCATGTGAGGAGGAAAATGAAGGAAAATAATGGAAAATGAAGAAAATAGAGGCCTCATTGATAAAAAGGCTTCTCAGGATCAATTGGCAAGATTTTTCTAAGACTTTTGTCCATTCAGTTTTGGAGCTCTCATTCTATTTTGTCTCTATCATACTCTTGGACACTTAGATTTTTCTTGGAGCACTCTTGGAGGAGTGTGGCATACATTGGATTTGGAGAAAGAAGGCAAAGGAAAGTAGGAAAGCACAAGGGAACAACGAGATCAATAACTACAGTTGGATTTCTTTTCAGGTATCAAGTTACATTTATGGTTTCCTTGCTAGTTTTGGAATGCATGGCACATGCATGTGGTTATTTGGTTATGATTTTTCATTGGCATGGAGGATTGTCTGGATTAACAACAGATTTGCCTAGTCTTTCCATTTCCTGGATAACAATGGTGTTGTGGGTTTACCTTTGGTTTATGGTAAGTTTTCATGTACCTTTGGCTATGGGTTGAGCTATTAGTTGCTAGAAGCCTTGGTTGGACAAACGCTCAGGAAGCCCTATAACAGCTTGGGTTGAGTTACTGGTCCTGGAAGCCTTAGTTGGAAAAACACTTTGGAAGTCCTTGGTGGGTTGAGTTACTAGTCCTAGGATCCCTGGTTGGACAAACGCTTTGGAATCCTGGCGGAAACTATGGGTTTAGTTACCAGTCCTGGAAGTCAAGTTGGAACAAACACTTTGGAGCCCTGTACAACTTTGGTAGAGACCGATATGGTGATGGTTAGTGATTTCTGACCATGAGGTGGAATCACTGGTTGAGAGTTGAGGTGGTTTGGCATCTGGAAGCCCTGGCTTTTTTTTTTCCATGAGATCCCAAATTCATGCTTGGAATATGGCATGGGGGTGACTGGTTGAAAGAAATATTTGGCTCAACCTAGTCTATGGTCGGGTGGTACGTGGAAGTCCTTGACTTGGTTAACATTTTCATATATTAACATGAGGTATTTTCTATTGTGATCTATGAGCATATGTTGTGATTAGGATGGTGACATTATGGTTGAGTGGACATGGTTTATATGTTGGTTATTGTTGGTTTATAAGTTGGTTATATGATGTATATTGTTTATGCATCTTGACATGTTTGATGAAAATGTGAATTGGTTATTAAATGAATGGCCTAAATGCAGCTATTGTGAGAAGGCATCGATCCTTCTTGACAATTCTCAGATAAGTATGAGACCCTTATGCTCAGATATGTTGTTAAGACCTGTAAATTGCATATTTTTTGATATGTTTGACGAAATGCTTGTCATGGTTAGGCTTGGTTAGGTCAAGTCCTTGATCAATTTTTATGTTAGAAGCTCTGTCTTGTTGTCATTCATTGTCTTAGAAATCCTCATCAAGTTTTGGGCAGCGATTGAGACTAGCCCTAAAAAAGTGGCTTAAAGCTCGTAGTCTCTGGCACAGAATTGACTAAAAAAGACTACAGTCTCTCCCTTGCAGGAATTGTTAAAGTGACTATAGGGTCCCAGTCGCATGCATGCCTTGTTATGGGAGCGAGTGGGATTTTTTCAGTGAAAAGGAAATTTGACTCGGGGCTTGGGTGCTTGGAGTGGTAGATTAGCTCTTGAGGGTCCTGTAGCACCTTAGGGAGGTGTGTAAAGTGTTTTTTTGTTAGTTTAACTTCCTTAACTTCAATTAGGTAGTTGAATCATATCATAGTAACTCTTCATCATATGTTTACCCCAATTGGATGGTTACTTGGGTAGATGTGGGATGAGGGTGTTACAAAATTATTCCAAAAACAAATGAAATGTTTGGTCTGGTATTAGTGAGGTAGTTAAGACTTCCTACAAGTCGTTTGTACTTTGTTGTATCCTCAAATTCATTTCCTTCTTGGATGTGAGCTTTAAATTTTGTCCCATTGGAGTGGTCAAAGGACTGCACTAAACCATGTGAAATTTGTTCAACGAATCTCAAATTTCTTTTGAGAGAGGAATATAAATTGTTGATGTTGGGTTAATTCAATAACCAGATAGTAGTGAACATATCCCAAATATATCATCTCGAAACCTTTCCTCAATTCTTTTTTTATGGATGCAGTGTAATTTTCATTAGTCCCTATCATCAACAGATCATCTACATACACCACTAGATATACAACAATTTTTCAAACTTTATTGACAAATAAGGTTGCATCATCAAGATCATAGTTTTTGAAATTTATTTTTAGAAGATGCTCAGTCAATTTCTTATACTAGGTTTGCACTGCTTGCTTGAGGACATAAAAGGATTTGACAAACTTGCATGCTTTTTGCTCTTTTCCCTTCACAACAAATCCTTCTAGTTGAGACATAAAAACATTTTTGTTTATATCTCCATTCAAGAAAGCAGATTTTACATTAATTTGATGGGATTTCCATCCTTTCTGAGCTTCCAAGGTAAAGAAAGTCTGGATGGTAGCTCATTTGGTGTGGCGGTAAAAGTCTCCTCATAATCAAGCCCTTCTTTCTGTGTAAAACCTTTTTCCACAAGCCTTGCCTTGTGCTTATCAAGTGAACCATCTACTTTATACTTATTATTGAACACCCACTTATAGTTAATCAGTTTGGTTCTGAATGGAGGGTCTACCATATTTTAGGTTCCATTCTTTATCAGAGCACCATACTCTTTCTCCATTGCTTCTTTCCATCCATAATGAGAATTAGATTCTTCAAAGGAAGGTGGTTTGAAATCTATAGATAAATTTAATTCATAATCATAAGAAACATTGATATCAACAACTAAATCAGAATCGTCTACATCACCTCCATAATTTCTAGTAGAACTTCTTGTTCCTATATTTCCATCCTCATCAGGATGAACACTTTCAAGTGTCTTAGTGATCTACTTTGGAAGATCTTTCTGAGATGGCCCCATGTTGTTCAATTGACTGAGATGGGATTGAATCAAGACTTAGCCTTCCAATTCTCTCAATCACATCACTCAAAGTGTCTTCTTGATCAGTGGATGGAGCTTCATGAGGGGTAGAGAGTGCTTCAGAAGGAGATTCCACAGATTGATCCAGGATAGGGATCCCCCCTTCAAGATGTGGAATCTCATTATCAATTTTCTAAAAATATTTTGCATACATGGATCTATCCAATCAATCAATATGTCACTCAAAAAAATTGTTAGTCTTGGAAGATTCAGGAAAAATCACATCTTTAGACAATATAAACTTCTTATTTACTTCATCATAGAGATGGTACGCTTTGAAGCTATTCGAGTACCCTAAGAAGATACACTTTTGACTCCTTGCACCAAGTTTGTTTCTTTGATCCTTAGGTATCAAGGAATAACAGGTTGAACACCTTGAGATGCCTCATTGAAGGAATGTGGCCATACCACATTTCAAAGGGAGTCTTGTTTTTTAGAGCATGAGATGGACATCTATTTTTAATATAAATTGCACATAGGAATGCATTGGCCTGGAACATTAGCTTTACATTTTTGAAAAACATCATTGAACATACCATATTTAATATTTTCATGTTCATTCTTTCGACTACACCATTATTTTGAGGATTATAAGGCATTGTTGTTTGATGTTAGATCCCATGCTAGAAAAGATAGTTTTCGAATTGACTTGAAGTATATTCTTTTCCATTATCGTTATGAATAAATGCACTATGAGATTGTGTATTATTTTCAATCCATGCATGAAAGTCTTTTAAAGTTTTAAAAGCTTTAGGTTTGTTCTTTGACATATATACACAACACATTTTGGTGTAGTCATCAAATATAAATGTCATCATGTATTTATTTCCATTTGTAGAAGGAATGGGCATAGAGCCACACAAGTTAGAAAGAATCAATTCTATCTTTCTATGTGTTTTAGAATGGGAATCATGAAATGATTGTTTGTTGTGTTTTCGTAATATACAAGCATAACATTTCTTAAGTTTCCTAAGAGTGGTGGGCAAACCAATAACCATTTTTCTTCAATAATTGAAGATTGTCATGGTTCATATGTCCAAATCTAGCATTTCATAATAGATTGGATGACAGTGTACCTTCGTCATACTGAGAGTTGTATGCAAATTTGTATACATGAGAAGAGGTTCCTTGTAGATTTAAGAGTCTTTCTTCTTCGATCCCAGTCATGACAAGTGAGTTGGCTGATGCTTTTCTCACCTCAACCTTTCCATCAAACATGTGAATGGAGTGCCCTTGCTAGAATATTTGAACCAAGGAGACCAATTTTCTTCACAACTCTGGGAGGTAGAAAAAATCATGTAGAATAAAGTCAGAGAGACCAGGCAATTTGAGCGTGATGGTGCCAAGTCCAGATGGCTTGAATTTTTATTTTTCTACAAAGTAGAGTATTGCTCCATTTATATGTCATTGAATTCTTCAAATAAAACCTTCTTAAAGGTCTTATGGTAGGTTGCTCTTGAATCAAGCAACCATGCATCTTTCCACGAAGCAAGTGAAGCATTAAACAAGTCTTAAGTTACTCCAATATTGCAATGTGCCACAATGATGCAGCAAAAACTGTGATTTCATAAATCTCGTGTTCTGATACCAAATGATATAGGAATTTGCAGAATTAACCCCACTAATTACCCACATAAATCTTATGGAGTATAAGCTTCCCCATTATTTACCCAAATGATGGGTTTACACTAAATCTCCATGATTTTATTAACCTTTTATGCATATAAGCACGCGGAAGCTTAAATAAAATGGTTCTCAAGTTTAAAGCTCAAATATAACATATCATATGTTATATTTATACGGATTCGCATACCTCGATGAATCCCTTTAACATGCGGCTTCAAACTATTCCTTCCGGCATCTCATTCCCTTATCGTAAACACAACATCGCCAATCTGAAACATATCGCAATTTCACGGATTTAATGATTTCGCAGATCGCAGAACATGCCACTTCGCATATCAGGGAATATAGAATTTTGCAAATCGCAATATACAATATAGCTCATGTCGGAAAATATATAATATCGCATATCGGCTCTTCACACCTTTAACTCCCGTCACACTTCGGCAAACTGTAAACTTACCTCGTCGCAACTTCGCAACTTTAACTCCACCGTTAACTATTATTCCATATTGGATGTGCTATGCGATATGCGCATGTACCACGTGCTAACACGTGTCCACTTCGGCACTTTCACAATTTAATCTGCAATGAGATCTGAACCGTCAATCTTCAATCTAATCTTTGCGATTTAATCTTTTCCGTCTGTTTTTTCAACTACCACTGCTTTGTAACTACGTCTCCTCCATGCTACTCCTTCTTGAGCTTTAAATTCTATTATTCACTCAAATCTACATCTTTCACACTCGATGTACGCCTTATCACGCTCTTTAAAACCAGAATACAGAACACCATTCTGTATTAGATCTCTGAATCTAGAATACGGATTTGTTTCCTACTCGACCTGCACACACATCCACTTCCTCCAGACTGGAATCACATGTGATTCTCCCCAGCCATTAAGTCTTATTCACACAGTAAGACTTATTCCTTAATCAAAATTCATATAGAAATGGTTTATAAACATAAACCATAATTTCTCAGTTACAGATCACTCAGCATGTAAAAGGAATGACACAGAGTCACAATGAATTCGATTTTCTCATTAATTAAATAAATATACAGATACAAATAAAAAACTTGTTTACAATCTGGCTTTTCCCTGATGCATCTTTACAAGTCCTTCTCTCTTCTACAAAACCTCTCTGTCTCTCGAATTTCCTCTCTCTACTTTATCTCTTGGCCTATTTTCTTCGTTTAGATTGACCTCTTGCCTAATATTCATCGTTTAGACTGGCCTCTCCTCTCTGACCAAATTTTCATCATTTTAATTGGTCTATGCCTTCCTTTGAGCTTAAAATTGAATTTATAATTACAATAGATCTTATCCAGCTCTCACAATCGACTCCTATGACTCTGTAACAAACTCTATTAAAAGAAACCCTTCCTATCTCTAATTTATTACTAATCTAATCTCTTGAGCATAAAAAGTGATTATCCTCTCTAATGTCCCTTTTTTCTATGGATATGTTTACAAATTCAACTAGAATATCCCCCATATATGTTTTCTAGGAATTTAAACATTTTACAAGATAATATTACAATATTTACAACTTGACCCCTCCTTTGGCTATAAAACAATTAAATTTAAGTTGAGTGCTAATGCTACTGCATCAGACTCCCAAAGTAAAAAAGAATCATGATCTCCAGATCATGTGTTCCAATATTTGTCCACCTGGATCCCATACTTTCTTCTTCAGTGATCTATTTGCTCCTTTCAATTATTGTCCACGTACTCTTATGTTCTTCCTTGCTTCTCCTGGTTTCCATACCTTCGTTTGTAACACTCCATTGAACTTTCCTTCAACATTTGTTACAATATAGCCTTTCATACAACTAATTGTTTGTTTTCTTCTTATGCAGCTTCTTTCCTTATGTTTCTTCCTCATAAGCTTCATAAAAAATTTTATTTCTTTGTCCAAATTACTTTGTTGTCGTTTTCCTTTCCCTTGTGTATGAGTTTCAAAACTCTTGTTGCCTTCTTTTTCTTCTCCACATCCTTCAAAGACATATAAGACATTAGAATGTCTTATTCTTTGCTTTTCCATGACATAATTAGCACTATCACATACCCCATCAACCTTACATTGCATGAAATCTTCTTTGCCTTTGTCAACATTTTCTTCCTCTGATGTAGATTCTTTATAGTCTTCATCATGTTCTTTCTTCTCTACTGGTTCTTTCAACCAATTCTCCAGTAACTCCAAATATTTCTCCCATTTACTAAACAATTGTACATGTGCTTTCACTTGGCTATCTTCATAAGATAACATAGCCTCATCCTCCATCAGAATACAATTCCAATCTCGCTTCTTTGAAATATTTTTGTACATTTCTGTTTTTTCCCTCATCTTTATGACAACTTCCAGTGACTGTCTATCACCTGCAAAACCTGCAATCACACACAAATTTTTCGTTTTAAAACCACAAGACCCAATAGTCTTATTTAATGATTCTGTCATCAAATCCTTTTTTTGTTCCAAGTCTTCTACATGACTCAGAAAATTTTCAATGGTCTTCAGCTCAAATTCCTCAAGCATAGCGTTTGAGTACTTGGTATATTTTGCTTCTTCTTCTTTCTTTTGGTCATCATCGTGAGTGATGCAAGAGCATCCAACTGAAAGGTTACAGCTGGAGTTGTTAATTTTCTTTTCTATTTTTAATTATCTTGTTTTAATTTATTGGGCTGACACAGCCAAATAAAATTTACAGACTTAAATAACAATAGCTTAGAATTAGTTGAATATTTAGTTCCAGTAGGATAGGAATTAGTTGAATAATTGGTTCACAATTTGTTATGAAAATGAAAAGAAGTTTCCCAACTGTGTGTAATTTCGGAAAGGCTTAAAGCAAAACCAAAACCACGAAGTCAGGGTTCTTCCATCGAGGAGGAAAAGAAGAAAACAGAAGTAATATTTACAAGCAAAATCTGTGTGTTTGCATTTGGCTAGCAACTGTTGAATTCGTTAATTTTTTAATATTACAAGTCTGTGTATAATCATAGAACTGTGTAGTATATAAATGATGAACTTCATGTGAAATAACCCTCAGTAAATATGATCGAACAAGAACAAGAAAGAGTCGGAAAGCTCATCAATATTGAACATTAAAGAAACAACTACTATTAAACTACTGAAGACAAAGCATTCGACGGATGAACATACAGGTATAAATCCTGTTTATCAAGTACATTTTTACATCAAAGCAAATATTCAACACTGTGTTTTTTTAATGTTTCAACCTTAAATATATAAACATTGAAATCCTAGAAACAAGACAGTGTGGCCCTGGTCGGGAAACCCTCAAGTTATACAAGCATAGTGTGGGTCAAAATCGTCCACACCCTCAAAATGATATCACAACGACAAAGGTTCAAAACCCCGATACAAGGGACATCTGACACCAATAGAATAAACATATCGACAAGCAGGTTAGACCCTTACTTGGGAAGGCCATGAAACAATAAGTACAGAGAAAGAACGCAATGATTACAGTGAAAGCAAGACCTTTATGGGCTTCTTGTATTAAACCCTACAAATTGCATACACCGCAAGATAGACAGGAAAGACCCTACCCTGTTTTAGTTGCAGCCACGAAGAAAGCAAGATTGTCAGGGGACTTCCACCAAGTTCCAGAACCTGCAACAACAATACAACAACGAATAAGAAAACTATTTATCGAAGGAAGCAAAGAACTGTAAAAGAGGGACAAAAGCCCCAAATATTACCTTAAGGAAGACACAATATGTCACAGTAAGGAGTCAGTTAGCTCGAAACCACCACGGAAGGCCAAATTAAGCCAAATGTTGAATGTAGCAGAGAGGGTTAGAAGAACGGAGAAAGGGGTTCAAATTTATAATTGGAAATTGACATTATTACCTGTTCGAAGGGTTTCGGAAGTGCCACAGAGGTGTAGAGACCTGTAGAAGTCAAACCCGTCCTCAAAAAAATGGCATACATAGTTCAAATAAGAACAAAACTCTGTTAGAAAGTATGAAAGTGACAATGGGAAGAACCCTGTGAAATTACCAGCAAAGTAGTGAATCCAAATACAGAAGAACAGATGGACAAAGGGCATCATACTCCAAACACACACCAACTATAACACAGAACCAGAACATGCTTGCTCTCACAGTAACAAGGGTAACGTGCATTGCACAGCCAGGTAAGCGACGTCATCAACGCAGATCCAAGCTTCATGAAAACCCTTAGAAAAAATGAAATAATACGATGAAGATCGTGACAGGGTCAACAAAACCCTACGAATTAATAAAGGTCAAACCCCGGCTATAACCACAATTAATGCAAATCCCTAGGAAGAGTTACCTTTTAATTAATCCGAAGGTGAAGCTGTGCAATCCGAAAAAACAAAATTATTATTCTTTCATTTAAAATACATTAATACCCTAGTTCCTCAAAGTATCCCCACCAATTTGTGGTATTAGAGCTAGTTCTTCTTCCTAAGAAAATATGGAAGTAGGAATAAGGGGTCACAGAAGAGTTGTCACGGGAAGAAGAGGTCGAGAAAGAGCTGCAAGGGGAGGAGCAAATGAAGAACTACGAGAAGAACTTAGAGTATTGTCAGCACGTTTGGAAGTAGTGGAAGAAGGAAGGCACCGGGATCCTGAAGGAGATGATAGTGAAGAAGAGCCAGAGGTGCAAGCAGAAGAAGTAGGGGATGAGCCCCCAGAAATTAAATTACTAAAATCTGTTTTGATGGCTAGTAGTAAGCCAAGACCAGAGCTCTCCAATTACGATGGCAGTTTATCCACAGAGACATTGTTGAACTGGATAAGTGAGTTAGATAAATACTTTGAATATGAAGAAATTAGCGAGGACGGGAAAATCAGGTTTTTGTCACTAAATTTAAAGGACATGCAACACTATGGTGGGATAGTGTGCCGGCAAAAAGGAGGAGACTGAAAAAACCTTTGATTAGAAGTTGGGACAGGACGGTGGATAAGATGAAAAGAAAATTCCTACCTCAAGATTACCAAATTTCCCTTTACAGGCAAGTGAAGAATTTGAGACAGAGAACTATGATTGTCATACAATATACAGAGGAATTTTATAAATTGAATTTGAGGGGTGGTTATGTTGAAGACATGCCTGAAAAGATAGCTAGATATGTGAATGGTATTTGGATGTAAATTTTGGACGAGATCAGTATGCTTTCACCAAAATCAATAGAGGAAGCATACTAGCATGCTTTGAAGGTGGAAGAGAATATTGTTAGGAAGTAGAATGCAAGAAGAGGACGTGGATCCGGTAGAGGAAGAGGACAATCCTATGGTAGAGGTAGAACTACTAACAACAATGAAGAGGGCAGCAGTTCAAAGAGTTCAGGACAAGCTGAGAAGGAAGGTAACACCAGAGGTGGAAGGCCATACTAGCGGGAAGAGGTAGTGGTAGAGGCAGATGAAATTCTTATTAGTGTTACAAGTGTCACAAATGGGGACACGGGTATTTTGAATGCCCTGAAAATGAACCAGCTTGATCGAGGGGAGTATATGTTGCTCAACCTGAAGAAGCAGAGGAAACCCCATAGGAAGTGGAAAATGTACCTGAAACATGAGACGCCTTGGTGTTGAACAAGGTCCTACTAAAACCAGCTATGCAAGTGGCTGACTTGACGCAGAGGAAAGCGTTATTTCAGACTGTGCGCAAGTCCCATGGAAAGTGTTGTAAGCTGATTATAGACAGTGGAAGCACTAATAACTTGGTAGTCACTGAAATGGTGGAAAATTTGGGTTTAAAGAAACTGAAGCACCCAACTCCATATAAGGTGTCATGGTTACAGAAAGGACACCAACTGCTAGTTAATGAGCAGTGTGAAGTGGAGTTTCATATTGACAAGTATAAGGACAAAATTACATGTGATATCATGCCCATGGACGTGTGCCATATTCTGCTAGGTAGACCATGGCAATATGATAGAAAGGTTGTCCATGACGGGGAGAAGAACTGTTACAGATTCGTGAAGGATGAGACAAAGCATACGCTAGTTCCCATGAAAGAAGAAGAGGTTGCAGAAAGTAGTGGTACAAAAACACTACTGTTAGGTGGGAAAGAGTTTCTACTACAGGTGAAGGATGATGAGATGAATTATGCAGTCGTACGAAGGCCTAAAGTAGTATTAATGCATACAGAAATCACTGATTTTCCCATAGAAATACAGGACATTTTGCAAGAGTTTAGTGATATCGTGGTAGACGATCTACTGGATAAATTACCACAAAAATGGAGCATTATTCACCATATTGATTTTATTCCAGGAGCTAGTTTTCTAAACAAGGCTGCATACTGGATGAGTCTGAAGGACAATGAGGAAATCATAAAACGGGTACAGGACTTGTTGGATAAGGGATTGATACGGGAGAATTTAATTCCTTGTGTTGTTCCAACTGTTTTAGCTCCAAAGAAAAGAGGTGAGTGGCAAATGTGCACTAATTATCGAGCAATAAATAAGATCACCATCGGGTACAGGTTTCCTTTACCCCGGATGGATGATATGATGGATTTCTTGAGTGGATCAGCGTATTTTTCAAAGATAGATTTGAAAAGAGGTTATCACCAGATCAGGATTAGGGAGGGTTACGAGTGGAAGACAACATTTAAGAAAAATGAACGTTTGTATGAGTGGTTGGTTATGCCATTTGGGTTGAGTAATGCACCCAGCACATTCATGTGATTGATGAATGTGATGTTGAAAGAATACATTGGCAAATTTTTTATAGTATATTTGGATGATATACTCATTTTTAGCAAGACTAAAGAGGAACATTTTTGGCATGTCACGTATGTGTTAAAAAAATTACAGCAGAATAAGATGTTGATCAATCTTAAAAAAATGTTCTTTTTTTAAGAAGTATTTAATTTACTTAGGCTTTGTAATTTCTAAGAATGAATTAAAGATGGACCCAAAGAAGGTTGCAGCTATAGTTAGCTGGCCATCTCCCAAGATTTTGTTTGAAGTGAGAATTTTTCACGGAATGGCAAGTTTTTGCCAAAATTTTATTAAGAATTTTAGTGGAATTTGTGCACCGATGTTGGATACCACTAAGAAGGCAAACCAAATTTTTCGGTGGACATAATATGTTGGGAGGAGTTTTCATTTTTTGAAGAAAAATATTACGGAAAAACCAATCCTAAAGTTACCAGATTTCAACAAAAAATTTCCATTTTGTTGTGACGCCAATGGGACAGACATTGGAGCAGTACTCAGCCAGGAAGATAAGCCAGTAGCATACTTCAGCGAGAAACTGAATGAGACGAGGAAAAAATATTCATCATATGACAAAGAATTTTATGCAGTCATCCAAGCATTGAAGCATTGGAGACATTATTTGTTGGCTAGTGAATTTGTCTTGTTTTCAGAAATTATGCGTTGCAATATATTATGCATCCGCATAAGCTTAATCATAAACACGCAAAGTGGGTGGAGTATTTGAAAAGTTTTACTTTTTTTTTGGAACACATCAGTGGTCAGGCCAAAAAAGTGGCAGATGCACTGAGTAGGAGGAGTTTGATTTTTCAAGAGAGCACAGTACAGGTGTTGGGATTTGAACATCTCAGAGATTTATATGAAATGGATGTTGATTTTAAGGAAGCTTATGAAGCTTGCCAAAACCCACTTTTGAGAAACAATAGCCCATGGTTGGACTATAACATGCAGGAGGGGTTGTTGCTCAAAGGGGGATAGTTGTGTATCCTAGAATTCTCTACGTGAGAGAATTTAATCCAGGAAAAGAACATTGGAGGTTTGGCCGAACATTTTGGCATAGATAAGACCCTGGAACAGTTAATTCATTTTTATTACTGGCCAAATATGCGAAGAGATGTGAAAATATTCATAATAAGGTGTAAAGTGTGTCAACATGCCAAGGGACGTAGTCAAAATGTGAGACTATATACACCTTTACCTATTCCAAGTAGGCCTTGGGACTCATTCAGCTTGGACTTTGTCTTGGGTCTACTAAAGACACAACGAGGATTTGACTCTATCATGGTAGTGGTGGATAGTTTCACCAAAATGGCACATTTCATTCCATGTATAAAGACAAGTGATGCCACACATGTCGCACACCTGTTCTTTACAAAGATAGTCAGATTACATGGCTTGCCAAATTCCATCCTTTCAGACAGAGACGTGAAATTCACGGGTCATTTATGACGCACATTGTGGAAGAAGCTAGACACCAAATTAAATTTCAATTCTGCTTATCATCCACAAGAAGATGGGAAAACTGAAGTTGTGAACAGAAGCCTAGGAAATTTACTGAGGAGCCTAGTTGGTGAAAATTATAGACAGTGGGATCTTGTGCTTGCACAAGCAGAGTTTGCTTATAATGACTCGCCCAACAAAAGTACGAGCAGAAGTCCTTTCCAAATCCTTTATGGAATGCACCCACGAGGAGTATTTTAATTGCGGTATTTGGGTCAATTAGAATGGAGGAGTGCTGACGGCGAAGATTTCGTAAAACAAATCAATGATCTACATGAATGGGTCAAGCTAAAACTACATGATAGCAGCCAGAAATATAAGCATCAAGCAGATCTGAAGAGATGGGAGGTACAATTTGAAGTAGGAGACTTGGCAGTGGAACATTTGCGCAAGGAAAGGTTTCCAAAAGGCGAATACAACAAGTTGAAGATGAAAAATATTGGACCTTTCCGAATTCTTCGGAAGTTTTCCACAAATGCCTATGAATTGCAGTTACCCCCAGATATAGGAATCTCGCCCATTTTTAATGTGGCAGACCTATATCCATACATTGTTGTTGATGACGAAGACAGTTCGGAGAGACTAACATGGGACACCCAAGGAAAGGAAGAAGGTTGGATAAAGAAAATGCCTCCAGCACAGCCTTTGGAAATTGAACGAATTTTGGATACATAGGTGGCCAAAAAAATGCGCAACAAGGAGTATTTAGAATACCTAGTCAAATGGAAGGACCATCCTCTGGAGGATTTTTCATGGTTGGATGCTACCCAAATTCAAAGAGTAGGGTATTCTATTGAGGATCTCATGGACAGGAGCCATGAATTTAATCTACCCCGAGAGTCTAATGCAGGAGCATCCAACTGAAAGGTTACAGCTGGAGCTGTTAATTTTCTTTTCTATTTTTAATTATATTGTTTTAAGTTACTGGGCTGACACAACCAAATAAAATTTACAGACTCGAATAAAAATAGCTTAGAATTAGTTGAATATTTAGTTCCAGTAGGATAGGAATTAGTTGAATAATTAGTTCATAATTTGTTATGAAACTGAAAAGCAGTTTCCCAACTATGTGTAATTTCGGACAGGCTTAAAGTCAAACCAAAACCACAAAGTCAGGGTTCTGCCATCCAGGAGGAAAAGAAGAAAACAGAAGTAATATTTACAAGCAAAATCTGTGTGTGTGCATTTGGCTAGCAATTGTTGAATTTCTTAATTTTTTAAGATTACAAGTTTGTGTATGATCATAGCACTGTGTAGTATATAAATGATGAACTTCATGTGAAAGAAACCTCAGTAAATACGATCGAACAAGAACAATAACGAGTCATAAATCTCATCAATATTGAACATTAAAGAAACAACTATTGTTAAACTATTGAAGACAAAACATTCAACAGACGAGCATATAGGTATAAGTCCTGTTTATCAAGTACATTTTTACATCAAAGCAAATATTCAACACTACGTTTTTTTTTTTATGTTTCAATATTAAATATATAAACATTGAAATCCTAGAAACAAGACAGTGTGGCCCTCGTCAGGAAACCCTCAAATTAGACAAGCATTGTGTGGGTCGAAATCGCCCACACCCTCGAAACGATATCACAACGGCAAAGGTTCAAAACCCCAATGCAAGGGATGTCTGACACCAACCCAGAATAAACATATCGACAAGTAGAATCAGACCCTTACTTGAGAAGACCATGAAACGATAAGTACAGAGAAAGATCGCAATGACTACAACAAAAGAAAGACCCTTATGGGCTTCTTGCATTAAACCCTACAAATTCCAGACACCGCAAGATAGACAGGAAAGACCCTACCCTGTTTTAGTTGCAGCCACGAAGAAAGCAAGATTGTTGGGAGACTTCCACCAAGTTCCAGAACCTGCAACAACACTACAGCAACGAATAAGAAAACTATTTATCGAAGGAAACAAAGAACTGTAAAAGAGGGACAAAAGCCCCAAATATTACCAAAAGGAAGATGCAATCTATCATAGTAAGGAGTCAGTGAGCTCGAAACCACTGTGGAAGGCCAAATTAAGCCAACTATTAAATGTAGAAAAGAGGGTTAGAAGAACGGAGAAAGGGGTTCAAATTTATAATTGGAAATTGACATTATTACCTGTGCGGAGGGTTCCGGAAGCGCCACAGAGGTGTAGAGACCTGTAGAAGTCAAACCCATCCTCTAGAAAAGTGGCATACCCAGTTCAACTAAGAACGAAACTCTGTTAGAAAGTATGAAAGTGACAATGGGAAGAACCCTGTGAAATTACCAGCAAAGCAGCGAATCCAAATACAGAAGAACAGACGAACAAAGGGCATCATACTCCAAACACACACCAGCTGTAACGGAGAACCAGAACACACTTACTTTCACAGTAACAAGGGTAACGTGCATTGCATAGCCAGGTAAGGTACATCGTCGACGTTGAGCCAAGCTTCATGAAAACCCTCCGAAAAAATGAAATAATGGGACGAAGATCGTGACAGGGTGAACAAAACCCTACGAATTAACAAAGGTCAAACCCCGACTATAACCACAGTTAATGCAAATCCCCACGCAGAGTTACCTTTTAATTAATCTGAAGGTGAAGTTGTGCAGTCCAAAAAACAAAATTATTATTGTTTCATTTAAAATACATTAATACCCTCGTTCCTTGAAGTATCCCCACCAGTGATCCAAACTTCCTCTATTTTCAACTTTAGCATTATGCTGAAAAACAATATTTTCCTCCAATTTTGTATGAGCTTCCTTATGATATCTAATTGTCTTAGAAGTCAAATTCTATCTCTCTTCTTCATATTTTTTGACATCACCTACAAACATACACAAATTATTGATTTCAAAATCATAAGGCTTAGTTGCCTCAACTGATGATTCAAACATCATTGCTCCATTTTCAAGTTCAAAAGAAACTTTTTCTTCTCCAGCAACTTCATTTTGTTGTAGCTCCACTCCTTTGAGCTTCTCCATCCTCAATTGAGCATCCATTATCTGCTTAAGCTTCCTCAGCTCCTCTATTAACTGCATATTCACCTATTATTCTCTCTTCTTTTGTAGCTTGTGCCATTTCACCTTCTTTCTCATTATGTAACCATACCTCTCGTCTTCTTTACTCCTCTGGAACAACTTCATCAACAAATTAAACTGCATTCTTATCTTAGCCTTTTCTCTATCATATTCTTCATCACTCATCTTCCATAAGTCAACTGCTTTGACATCTTTATTCACTTTTCTTCTATTGTGGTCTCTCTCTGAACCTCTTCCATGACTATCAGTAGTCATCTTCTCCTCTATCTCTATGATTTCCTCACTCACTATGAGTTGTACTTAAGCCTCTGCAATAGCAAGTCCTCCCTACTACAACTTACCTCACCAAACTTTCCTCTGTACTTGGCCACTAGTCCCCTCTCTAGAATTTTCTTTGATCATTGCTCTGCTCCTAGGCTTCAACTCATCTACACTTTCAAGAACACAATTGTCCTCTTGTATTTCAATTACAATGAAATACTAGGTTCTGGCCACACTCTTCTTTCACTCAGAAACTCTTACCGACTTCCTATCTTCTTTTGCTGAGATACTTCATTAGCTGCAACTATCAATATTCAATCTTTCTTTAACCTGCAAAACTCAAATCAGAGTTAATATACTATCTGCATGATTTCACAAGCAGTCTCCATCCGCTCTTTACATTTGAGTGAATCTCCATTATCCACAAGAAAACAACCATAGTTTTGCTTTCTTTATGCTTCTGCAATCTCTTCTTAAGAGTATCACTTACTCCCATCTTCTGCCATGCCTTATGCTTATCAGATTCAAATAACCTGATATCCTCTTTGTAGGTTTTAACCCTGAACAAAAATTATCTACACACAAATATTATAACAGAAAATAAACAATAGTGAGAGCATAAAATGTAAAACAGATAAACACAGAGATTTTCCCCTAGATCCCAAATCGGGATGACCAGCTTGATTTTTCATTATATTCCTTTTAGTGTTACAACACATATATATACATGCCGAAGCATACATAAACCCAAATCCATTAACTCTAGATTAGAACATAACCGTAGTTCCTTTGACCGGATCTACAAAATACCAGGGGTCAAAAACCATCGTACCCCAAAACCATGTGCAAACTCATGCACAAAACAAGGGTGGGTCCGCACACCAAAAAAAAAATTGTCGGGGCACTACCGCCCCCCCTGTGACCCCCCTGCTACGCCCAGCGCAACGTACAACTCGTGGGGCTAGTCGTGGAAAGAATATAACACATACCCAACACTCTTTGCAATATTTCTATCAATTGTATGCAAAGCACATTTTCTTTATTGATCTCCTCTTTCTTCCGCAATTACACTCTCATATTCTGTCATACTTTACCTTTGTATGCTTGCTGCTTTTCAGATTCAACAATCTGATCTTTTCTTCCTTCCGCAATATTCTTCTTTAAAATAAAGAGCTTTCACTAATCGTTGAGTTTTAACCAAGCTTTAACCTTCAAAATAGCTTTAACCTGCTCTGATACCAAAAATGATGCAGCAAAAATTGCAATTTCATAAATCTCGTGTTTTGATATCAAATGATAGAGGAATTTGCGAAATTAACCCCACTAATTACCCACATAAATCTTATGGAGTATAAGCTTCTCCATTATTTCCCCAAATGATGGGTTTACACTAAATCTCCATGAGTTTTTGTTAAATTTTTACACATATAAGCATGCGGAAGCTTTAATGAAATGGTTCTCGAGTTTAAAACTCAAATATAACATATTATATGTTATATTTATACAGATTCACATACCTCGATGAATCCATTCAACATGTGGCTTCAAACTATTCCTTGCAGCATCGCATTCCCTTATCACAAACACAACATCGCCAATCTGAAACATATCGCAATTTCGCAGATTTAATGATTTCACAGATTACAGAACATGCCACTTCGCAGATCGACGAATATAGCATTTCGCAAATTGGAATATATAATTTATCGCACGTTGACAAATATATAATATCGCATATCGGCTCTTTGCACCTTTAACTCCCGTCACACTTCGGCAAACTACAAACTTACCTTGTCGCACCTTCGCAACTTTAACTCCATCGTTAACTATTATGCCATATTGCATACGCTATGCGATATGCGCATGTACCACGTGCTGACACGTGTCCACTTCGGCACTTTCACAATTTAATTTGCGATGAGATCTGAACCTTCGATCTTCAAGTTGATCTTTGTATTTAATATTTTCCGTCTATTTGCTCAATTGTCGCTGCTCTCCAACTCCGTCTCCTCCACGCTACTCCTTCCTGAGCTTTAACTTCTGTTATTCACTCAGATCTACAGCTTTCACACTCGTTGTACGCCTTACACACTCTTTAAAACCAAAATATAGAACACCATTTTGTATTAGATCTCTGAATCCAGAATACGGATTTGTTTCTTACTCGAATTGCACACACATCCACTTGCTTCAGACTGGAATCACACATGATTCTCCCCAACAATTAATTCTTATTCACACAGTAAGACTTTTCCCTTAATCAGAATTCATATAGCAATGGCGTATTACATAGAAACCATAATTTCAGTTACGGATCACTTAACACGTAAAAGGAATGACACACAGTCACAATGAATTCGATTTCCTCATTAATTAAATAAATGTACAGCTACAAATAAAAAACCTGTTTACAATCTAGCTTTGGCCTGATGCATCTTTACATGGCTTTCTCTCTTCTACAGAACCTCTCTGTCTCTCGGATTTCCTCTCTCTACTTTATCTCTTGGCCTATTCTCTTCGTTTAGATTGGCCTCTCCTCTCTAACCTTATTTTCATTATTTTAGTTGGTCTATGCCTTCCTTTGAACTTACAATTGAATTTATAATTACAATAGAGCTTATCCAACTCTCACAATCGACTCCTATGACTTTGCAACAAACTCTATTAAAAGAAATACTTCCTATCTCTAATTTATGACTAATTTAATCTCTTGAGCATAAAAAGAAATTATCCTCTCTAATATCCCTTTCTTCTATGGATATGTGTACAAAAGTCAACTAGAATACCCCTATCTATGTTTTCTAGGAATTTAAACATTTTACAAGAGAATATTACAATATTTACAACTTGACCCCTCCTTGGGCTAATCAAACAATTTAATTTAATTTGAGTGCTAATGCTCTTGCATCACACAATATAATGAGAAGATTCGAGTGCTTTACCTTTCCCTATAGCTAGTGATTTTCCTTTCTCTTCATTTCTTTCTTATTTGATGATGTCTGAAGAGAGATTTCATGTGGAAGCATAATGTTCATTTCTTTTGTAGTGTATACAATGAAGATCGAGTCTTCCTCCTTGGTAATGTTCCCCCCCTTGCCTCTGTTATTCTTCTTTCCACGTCCTCTTCTGCCACCTCTTCCTCTAGAAGAATCATGTGCCTAATTCTTCTCTTTCTGTGCAAGACACACAACTCCTTCAGAAGGCTGAGCAATCGTCTTCTTCTTCCCAAATTTTTTCTCTTTCTGCAAACTTCTCCACAAGAGAGTCAAAGGAAATCTCTTTATGTTTGCGAGGAGATTGTAATGATTCAATATAATTAGAATATGTGGAATATAGTGCCTTGACTAAAATTGGGAGAGGAACATCTATTTTAACACTGGTGGCTTCTACATCATGCATAATAGTTCTGAATTTAGAGGCTATGGCAAGGGGATCATCATATTTCAATTCAACATTGAAGAGTTTTATCATAAGTTGGTCTACTTCAATCCCAGAGTGTGGGTCATATAAGTCTTTCAAGATATTTAAAGCTCTAAAAGAATTTGTAAATGGTGCAATGTGATGACTCACATCTTCAATGACTAGTGCAGCAATCAAGGTATAGGCCTTGTTGTTCTTGTTCTCCCATATGGCAATTTCTTTGTTTAAAGTGAGATTATCAGAAGGATTACCACCTTCTTTTTCACAAACACCTTTCCAAAGTTTATTGAATATGCTTTGTCTTTATGAACCATTCATGATAGTTCTCTTATCCTAATACAACTTGTCTTAAAAAAAAAAAAAATGAAATAACCGAAAATTGATTATAGAAACTCATCGTAACGTACAATTAAAATAACTCAAACTTGAAGATAGCTCGATTTAACACACATATAACTCATATAAAACATTTATTTTTTTCCCAAAGCAAAAATAGCCATTTATATTCATAATTGGGTATTATTATTATTTCGAGAAAGAAACATATAATTATACCAATAAATCCAAAAAAAAAATCCATCTTCAAAAAATAAAAAGATAGCTTTTATACTTATCTTAAACTATCCATACAAAAGTATGGGAGAACCTTTACACACACTCTCACAAAGAAAATAGAACTTTCTCGTCAAAATATTTCATATTTGATTTTATTCTAACAAACAAAGGACCCATAAAGCCATGGATGACATCAATAAGTATAAATTATTCTTCGTTTATTTCCTTTGATTTTTGGGTCCTACTACTACTTGTTGAACCATCTCTCATAGAGTATTCATCTTTTCATTCCACTCTTTGCAAACATGAATAAATGAAATGACATCGACATAACTTGCCACCTCTTTTAGCCAATTTCTAATAGTTCTAAGAAATATATTACAAAGTTAGCATGACTCTTTCCTCCAATTAAAAAACAAACAAAAATCACCATAAATTTTAATCCATTTGACACTTTTATCTAAAGGGAACCTTGAGAGGATTATTAAAACCATAAATTCAATATAGGTGTTTAACTATTTATCTAAACCTACTTTTGACTTTATTGTGTGATTGTCTAACAAATACAAAAGTAAACCCGCACTACTAAATCTTGGAGGGACTTTCTTGGCTCCATCTAAACAATCCCATCATCGAACATTGTTGATGACTAATTAAGTTTCTCTAGATGTTTACTTTTTCTTTGTTTGGTAGGAAACCTACAACTTGAAGAAATATATATAATTTTGGAAAAGCATTAAAAAGAGGGAATGTGTTTATCCTTAAAAAGGCACAAGATCCTTTCTAACCATATACCTCAAACGATCAAGCATGCTAGTGCCTTTAATTATTTAAGTTCATTCTTGTTCATCCATATTTTAAGGCATTGTTCTATAGATCAACAAAACACCCGTCTTCTAATCCAATTAATTGATCTACTTTTTTCTATACTTTTCCAATGTAGGATCACTCAATATGTATATAAGTGATCATTTCTTCATTCTATCTACAAAAAATATAGATCCCTATACCTTATCTACTTCTTTTTTGCATTACCTTTCCTGTGAATGCTTCGTTCTTTATAGTTAAGTAAATAAATAACAAAAAATGTTCATTGGTATTGAAAACAACATCAAATGATCAATATCATCAAGGATAAATCACCAAGGCATTTGATTGCAACTTTGAGGGTGTTGCCAACCTAGTAGTAAGTTTTACATTACATTATGATGTTAAATATACCTTCATCATTGTGTTATCCAACAATGATTTTGCCATAAGGCTTGGGATGTTTAAAAGCTACAAAAATGTTTGAACTCTATTAACTTTGTAGCAATCATTTTGTATTGTGATGTTAAAAAATCTCATTTTCCTTATTTCTTATTCAACATTTTGTCATGTCAGAGGCTTGGGTTATTCATAAGTTGCAACATTGTTTGGTAAAATTTGAGTTGTGTTGCAATGCTTAAACTTTGCTTCCTCCCATTTAACTCGCATTGTGAATAATCCCACATTCATAACAATTGTGAGACATAATAACTTCATAAGGCATTATCCACAACAAAAGCTTCTTGGTTTGAAATTCAACTATGAGGCGAAAGTCATGAGTTGATGCGATAACATCCTTCCTCACTCAAACATCAACAAAGTTATTGAACCTTAACTAGCATTTCCACCAAAAGGTGCAAAGCGCACGCCGATAGTGTTCCAAGATTTTTGACCCTTCGAATATATATTTCACTATAGATTATTATCAGACATTGTCTAGAACGCTTTAAGTAAATATAATTACATTATTTGGAATCTTCCCAATTTTATACACTGCAAAGATGTTCCATAAATTGGAAAGACTTGGGAGGACTGCCAACAAAATAGAGAAATGGCTCCACTAAGAAATATGGAAACTTATTTTCTTGATGTTATTTGGCTTACTATGCCTCTTTCGGCTTAATGTACCTTTTTCCACAAGGACATGTGTATAATGCAATGAGTTGCATGACCTTTTCAACCGCTCTATTGTCAGCATAACTCTCAAAACCATAATGAACTAGTAATTGCACAAGTTTGTATCTATAAACTAGATAGACGTTGCAAAGGTGAAAGAAAATTTAGGGACCAAAATAACTCACAAAATAATGTAATGTAAAAATCAAAAAGAAGTTCCATATTCAAAATGAGGGGAAGTGCCCAATAGTTTCCTAGGGAGGAGTATTTCTAGGGGTAGTTCATGGAGAAACTATTCACTAGTAGGGATGGAAGTTAACAGTCAAAAAGTGTCTATCATAAGGCATTTCAACCATCAAGTACCGTCAATATTTTGATCTCCCCGTTATCAAATGTACCGCAAACCAATGAATTCATCTATATATACAAGACCATCAAATTATAGTTGCGGGTGTTTACAAGTTATCTTACTATAGCCACAAAACACTTACCTGTAGAAAATATATCAATGTGGATTAGGCATAACAACACTACCAGGTTGTCAAATAATAAAACATAATGTATCAGGCAGAAAGTAGGGCATTGGTGACAATTTTCCATGATATAACACCATATAAATGAACAGGAAAAATAAATTGCATTCACCTCAAACAGGATAAAATCCTATTTAGTACATGAAGCATCAACTTTGCATGGAAAATTAATCACATTTACTTGTGATAGTATAAGATCCATCACATTTACAAACTGTCTGCTAACATTGAACTACGGTTTTTTTTTTTTGTGGGTTATAATCTCATCCTATGAGTGCTCCTAGTTTGTGCATGAATTACTATATTTTTCTCCATGGGATTATTAAACTAAAACACCTAAAATACAACACATGTAGGCCCGATACGACATCTTTGTATTCCTATACATACAACAATTTTCTGCTTAATTTTGGCAAGTTAATTTATCCCAAAGATTCTTAAATAAGAAAACTTAAGAACAACCGATGTAGATACTTTGAATCCATTGAATCAAGCGTAATATATGTAGGGTTAAATTATGCATACAAATTTGTTATCTTTTATCTACTTTGAAGAGCTTCAAGTTAAAACAATATTTATTATAATTGTGCACTTTTGTACTCTCACATACATAGCCCATAATAACTGATTAGAGACTTCTATGTAGGAGCATTAAGATTTCAAAAAATCAGAAGAGGGAAGAATCCATTTCCCCTAGTAGCTAACTGACCTACTATCTCAAACAACTCTTGCAAGCTCAAAATTGCCATACATTTCACAATCCCTTAACTCCTACAAGGTCGATCAAAATTCCATTTAGAATTTGTGAAAAAACAACAATTCATACAAAATAATCCTACAAATAAAATAACAAAACATTCACTTTGGTTTATCCCTATTTCAAGATTTTCTTAGGGTGGAAAATATAAATTTTATTCCACCAAAACTTTCCACAAAACTTGAGAATAAATGAACACTTTTATTTTTGTAATTAATTATATTAAATCAATCCATTGAGACTACATAATTCCACTAAAATAACATGAACATGATTGTTAGATGCTACATATGTTAAACATCTATTATACTCACGCCAAACCTATTTAAATACTATTTGATGATTTTTGCCAAACTATTTATGAAAATATCATCCAATGCCAGGCCAAAGAAAAGATGCAGAAGGGTCACAACTTTGGTTTCATAAAATGCCTTGTTTTCAGATCCTCTACAAGTGTGTTAATAAATTCTTCAATGTTTAGGTAGTGCTCCCTCGAAAGATTGCAAATTTTTTTTTACATGGAAAATGAAACAGTTAGAATTTGTACAAAAGGTTGCATATTTTACAATATATAGATATTATAGCGCAAAAACAAAACCTACTTGGAACCATGAATAATTAGTGCCAAGTATTTTGTCATTTTCTCGACCTTAACAGTTCCTATACAAGCAACTTGCAACTTCTCTACAAATTCAAGTTGCCTTGCATTTCCGTCCAGTTTTGCCCTGCTAGAGGGAAGTAACATTCTCTAGATTGGCCTTAGATAAGGGATAAATAATTTTAAGAACATTGTTAGAACAGGAATTCCAGACACTCTCAATGGGGATAAGATGTACGGTAGTATCCTTCATAGGTATGATTAGAATTAGAATCCCATGAATTCAATGGATTTCCTAACAATGTGAATCTAGGAAGATACCTGTGTGCAAGCCCACGTTTCCATGCAAAAATATAAGCAATGTTGTTGGTAGTAGTTTCACCTCCCTTTTGATGTACGTGGTAATGCTAAGTGACAGTGCCATGAGTTGCTTAGGCATACTTAGAGAAGACAACAAAACCCAGGATGAAGCATTTTGCAAACAACAAATTTTGTAGAGCCTTTATGCACTAGTATTAGATGGAAATCCCACTTGGAGACTCAGTATCTTCAGTCATTTAGGAGAAACATTTAATTATAAATATAATTTCAGCATAATAATATGTTGTACCTAAACAACTCACAGTTTCAAAGCTCTCAAGGCTGAAATGGAGATCATTTTTTTTTCCAAATGAGGTTCTCTAAACATAAGATATCATAGTTGTTCCGAAATCTGAAGTTCAACATAGTAAATAGTTGAAAAAAAAATACTATATTTATTACGTGCATGCCTTAATAATGACTAGACAATAACTAGAAAGAAATGAAAAGAACCTCCATAACATGTTTTAATTTAAAAAAAATGGTTGCCTTTGTCTAAATGTGTTTCCCTAAATTTGGGGGTTAAAAGAAAATCAGAAACAAATTTGTTTTCCTAAATTTGGGGGTTAAAAGAAAATGAGATACAAATTTGAAGTTCAACATATAAATAGTTGAAAAAAATATATATATTATATTTATCACTTGTATGCCTTAATAATTACTAACACTAACCATAAAGAAATGAAAAGAACCTCCAAAACCATAATACTTTAACATGTTTTAAATAAATAAATAAATAATTAAAAAATACAAATAAAAAATTAGTTGCCTTTGTTTGAATTTGTTTCCCTAAATTTGGGGTTAAAAGAAAATGAGAAACAATAGACCTTTTTCCCTAAATTTTGGGTTTAAAAGAAAATGAGAAACAATAGACCTTTTTTTCCCTAAATTTGGGGGTTAAAAAAAATGAGAAATAATAGACCTATGTTATGGGAGTTAGAGTTTTGAGATCTCAATTTAAACTACAAAATTAAGATGAAGTGGATCCAAATTACACAATGTGATTTCTCAATATTTATATTGTCAAGTGCTCAAACATTAACCTTAATTTTAATGGAAAGTCTGAAAATTATAAAGACAACCATCAACACACATGGAAGGCAGTTGTATACTCTTACACATGTTAGCAAACGTTTTAGCAAAGACAGAGGTTAGGTCCCATATTTCAGATAGATTGGGAATAATGAAAATTAGAATGTAATGCATGGAAGCCAATTTGCAGGTTACCATTTCTATAAAGAATTGACATAAAATACAAGAAATGTGCTCAAAATAGAATAAAATGTTACCAGCATAACGCCATCAATCCAAGGGATCCAAATCCTTAAAAATTAAAAACAAATTTACCAGCATGATTAATATCATCATAACATAAAAAATAAATAGATGTAAAAGGCAAAACATCATGACCATATCCAAATAAGATCAATAAAAATCACCTTATTATAATCTACTTACCCTGTGCGAAAAAATTGCTCTGAACATCACCATCATAATTTTTGCACAACCACACATAGCCCCCCTTCACTCTTTAATGCATACCCTACCATGTCATCTATAAGCCTATGTTCATACCTATTCATTCACATTCAAGAAAATATGAGAGGTTACCATACACATGCAAATTATGAATATTACATGCTCAAGATATAAAACACACCATATTCTTGCTTTTCATATTTACTTTTCTAGTTTGATTCATAAACCTCTTGGAAAATGTTTTTGAACCTACATAGTGCAAATCATATCATTAGTATTTTCATATACTTTAAGAATATTCTATCCATTCAAAGATAATGTTTGTAATAAACCAGTGACGGATAACCGGGATAATATCAAAACTCCATTTAGGATTCGTTACAAAACATAGGCTTGTAAATATACGTTATATCCTGTTTTTTCAAAATTGTAGTTTCCATCCAGGTAGAGTGGCCACTTCTTCTCATAGCCACATTCGTTGAAGCCTCAACAAATGAAAATATAGACTATAAATGATAAATCTAGAAAATAAGAGATAAAGTGATACAGCCTCCTCTTCAAGCACAAATGTTGCATTTTCAAAAGAACATAAAATAATTTCATACCAATTTCATACCACATCAGTATTGTACATGAGTAATGCTACTCTTCCATAACCTTTGAATTTGTATATCTATAACTCAGATGTTTCACCATCTTTCTTTGGAACTACATCAGTCAAGATAAATTGTCAGTTGAATAAAGTGATAAAGCAGACATTATTTTACATATTCTAAAAATAAAAATTAAATAGATATTGATGGATAAAAGAGAGCAAGGATCAAACACACAAGGTGCTCATCATTGTTGGAAAATATTGTGTGCAGTAAGCTAGATTTTAAAGCATCCTCGGAAGCATAATTAGGGCAAAACACAAAGAATAACTACATAGAAACACGCAACCGTACCAAAAATTAATTTTAGCTTGCCAGGGTCGTTGATAACTGTATCTCCTGCTTTGTATTCATCACCAAAAGCATGTTTTCCAACACACATGGGCTTTTTCCATCCTACCAATAATAGAGGTACAAAATATAAAAACAAATAAGGTGATGTACATTGTTAAAAAAATTACAATGGCCAATTTTAATTACCTGGAACAAGCTTATGGATGTTCTTACATAAAATTGGTTCTTTGAACACGATACCTACAAGGCAATACATCTTTCTAAGAATTTTTTTGGCTGCAACATCCTTTTTCTAAAGACATAAAGATAACATTTATACAAATGTTTCAGAAATCAAGGTTGTGATTATCACCTAAATGTCCCCTAGACGGTTTTTGAAAAGACGAATGTCATATTAAAGGTCAAGCGAAAAACAATAATAAATAAACCTTTTGTGATAGTTGCACACTTGATAGCGACAATGTATCTGTGAACAATCGTCTTAAAGCAATATATTAGAAAACAAAGTAAATCCTTAAGCTAGAGAGGAAAGGGATATAACACATACAAATATACAAATAGTAAATAAATTGATTAGGAGACTCTCAAAAGTAAATATTAAGATTAACACAAAGACTTATTTTAAGAGTAATGCAAAGTTATGAAAAAAGAAAAAATAGAAAATTCAACATAAGGTTTAATTAAATGAAAACAATTACATTGCATTCTCTCAAAAAAAAATAAAAAAATGGAACATCGTAATCTAAAGACTGCTCTCGACAGAGAAACAACTAAAAAGAAATTGGATATTCACATAAAGAAGTGGTTATGTAGTTACGATAGAATTCCAAGTTGACCATATTTGGTTGATAAATTTGGTGTTATTTTTAAAAGAATCATGCTTCCTAGTGAAGTTAGTTTCCCATTATTTTACATTGTTTCATGTTTACACTAGACCATGAGAAGGCCACATAATCACATCTTCTAAACAAAATTTTTGGAGTATAATGCACGAGAAAACAAGAGATATAAAAACAAAGAAAAAAACATATACCCTAACAAGATGCAAAGTAATAGATAAAATTATCTGGTGAAAATACCAGGAATATGTGAGAGGTAGAGTATTTACTTCATCTATCTTTGCCGCTACTGACAAACATCTGATTGATAACAATTCCATCATCAAAGACTACACCAAAACCTTATGTAAAAAATTATTTGCTTAAAACAATAGATATATCCTTACTACTCTGATTTAGGCATAATTGACTCTAGGCAATAAAAACTCACTCCAAATACAAGCCCCGTGCTCTTCTAATATAGAGAATTTCCAAGAATAAAAAATTTACACGAATATCTTTAAAATCTAATGCTAAATCCATTATAAATAATGAAGATTCAGAAGAGTCACCAATCAAACCATAAATTATGGAAAACTCCCAAAAATTCTAGCCATAAATCATAGAAAACTATTAGACGCATTAGTTCTTTCAAATGATGTTAAGCTGCAACAAATTTCCTTACAAAGGCAAAGGTAAGTTAGAAGAAAGATTTAGGGTATATAATATACTATTTGCAATGCAAAAAAACAAATAACGCAACATGCTTTTACTCGAGCATCCCACACATATCCATAACGTAACCTATATCATTAGTAGCAATGAGTGTGGTCCTGAGAGGAGGATGCTTTGGAAAACATCCAATACTTTGGGAAGCATCCACTTTGAAAGTTGGGTGTTTTGGAAAACATCCAATACTTTAGGAAGCATCCACTTAGACACATATTTTGATGCATGCATATTATTACATCCAATACTTTGGGAAGCATCCACTTAGATACACATACCACACGTAGTATTCCATACGTGGGAATATTGAGTATGGCTTAGTAGTGGTTCGGCTCTGAAATGCCTCTATGTGTTTTTTTTGTTGCGTAAGGGTTGGACCATGTGAACCACTAAATACACTCTAAAGATGCATAACATCCCCAGGAATACAATGAAACCACAATATAATATTCCCTTCCCTGCAATGAAACCATGTTATGATTCGAGAATGCGAGGTGTTTTTACTAAATATAATCATCTTATCATTCGATAATGGGAGGTGTTTTTCATAAATATAAACCCATCATCAGCTATGAGAACCTCAGAATCTTATTGACCTTCATGAGATGGTTAGCCCTAGTGATAGCCTCTCGCCCAGTGATCTTGTAATCGTACATGTATTTTATTTTTCGAAGTACCTGTGGAGGGCACATAACATGTTGTTGCAACTGCACTTGAATTTGGTGAGCCCATAATCTAGTGAGCCCCATGTGTTTTCAATAGGAAAAGAAGGGGTTCATTTAGTGCAATAGAAGGGGAGGGGGGTTTTGTTGTTGTTTCGGTTTTAGTTGATGAACAACAATGTTGCAAGAAGGGTTAGCCTTGTCGACGTTCATATATTCAGATCGAATCTCCTCAGCTCTGACATCAGCTAAACCTTGCCCATGTCAGGTAAAACTCGCCCTGTATCTGTGGCTATTGATGCAGCTTGTTGAAGGATGATTTAGGGGAGTTGAGAAACAAAAATTTGCGGTAGCGCTTGGAGAACGGGATCATGGTAGTTGGAACTCTGAAGAAGCCAGATTTGTCAGCATAGTGCACGAACCATTCCAGGACCTAACACCGGTTCTCATCTTGATTCCAGCTATCCTAAAAATAAAAATAAATAAGTACAGAAAAAAAAAATTAATCAGGTTGAAAAGAAAACAGTTTGAGACCCATTGTACGAAAAACATAGGGTAGTAATCCATAGAGTAAAAGGAGTTTCATGTCTTTCCTCGTGCTAAACCGTAAACTGCAAATCAAATTCAACAATGCGTGGGTTGAACCCTCACACATAACCTAGATGATTAGGTATACTTTCAAAGAAATCAATACAGATAATCCCCATAGTTTTCTTCCTCGCACTCTTACGGTCGATAATCTTTAAAAGCCTTTAGCTGCCCTAAGGGAGTTGGAACACCCAAAGGAAAATGGTGATGGACGAGTAGACTACTCTTAGGGTCTTAGGGTTGGGTTTGGAGTAATATACATTAAATGATCCACTCTTACTGTTTATATTAAGATACATGACCATCGTTGGATCAATTTACGAAAATTTGATCGGTTCCTTCACTAATATAGCACCGGTACAGTACATGGATAGAAAACACGTGGATGACAGAGTTAATGGATGGTAGCACTGGTATAGTACATGGATGGAAAACACATGGATGATAGAGTTAATGGACGATAGGGTTAATGGACATCTGTTGAGCCAGCGAATCTCCATAGTGTCCTCACCAAAAACCTCACAATAAGGCGCCTATCAGCGTAATTATTGGCAAATTTAGTGGAAAATCAAATATGTTAAGCATTTATTAAAATAAGTTGTAAAAACAATTAAGATTTTTTTTCTATCAAACTTCAAAAAATTAAAAAATAATGATAATATAAATGGCCCTTTGTTTATAGAGGGGTTTTTCATTGGCATCAAGGGATATTTATTTCACCAAATTCATCTAAGGTTTACAATTGGTCTCATTCGTTAAGATATGTCGTATGTGTGGGAAATCAAGGTTGTCAAGGCTCCCACTTGGTCTTGACCATAGTAGTTAACTTTGTTGGAAAAATCAACACAATAATATATCTTAAAGGAGTTTGAACATGGCCTTCAGCACTAAAACTGCTTAAGTACTTTCACTGCTTGCTATGACCCACTTAACACAAACATATTAAACATGTGTTTGCTTTGCCTCAACATGATGTGTTAAGCACACCTTTCCTTAATCTAATGATACAATAAATTATAGTCAACTTACAGCACTTAAGGAATATTATTTCCCTTTAAAAACTATAGGTGAGTTAGTTGTCTACATTTACCTAGGATTTGACTTTGCCCCTTGTTGCTTGGAACAATATTCATGTATATGCAAGTGACCTGTAAGAGACAAAATAATATCTCTAAAGAATTTGAACATGTGAGGGGGAATGCCAACAACCATTGAAATGATATATATATATATAAATTGAAATAGAAGAGCCTTTGTTAATTAGAGAAAAACTACATGTAGCTTGCCTTTTCAAGTCCATAAATTGTCGTTTATCATAAAAGGAATACAAATCTTGGCCTATCAACCAAAGATAATAGTAAATATACTAATTAACCACAACTTATCAAAGGCTCACAACAATAATTACAACTAAGAACATAGTTATTCTTTGAAGATTTGGGATGAAAACTTTAGGGTTTTTTTGGGTTGAGAAGGAGGAGATCCCTCTGACATTGGCATGACTTTCCTTAATTTACTAAATTTTTCCATCTTCTTGGACCAAGGGTTTAATTCTCTTAGGCCCCTTTTTTATGTCCTCCTTGACCACTTTGGGGGGATCTTTGAATAATTGCGTATGAACCAAAATAAGCATTATTTGTTTGATGGTTTGGCATGGATTGTAGATATTTGTTGAGGTAGTCCTTTGCCATAAAAATCAAACATGAAACATCTAGATCCATGTTTTTCAAGGAGGTCTTCAGTCTCATCCTCTCCCATTACTGAGCTAGTTAGTTCCTTTGGCAGAGAATTTTGCAGATTACCTTATGAATTTTTGTTCTAAGTATTTGTTAGCAGTGCTAAAGACTTGGGAATAATTCCAACAACTAACTAGGGTATTGATTGATTATCTCCTTGCATCAAGGTCTCGTATGGAGAGGAGAGAGACAAAAAAACTATTTCCAAATCTGGGATTGTTACCTAAATTTGTGGCTCCCTGAGGTCTCAAATTCCTTATCCTTTAGGGTAGTTTTCCAAAACGCTCTTAATCTTTATGAATTGATTTTTTTGATGGTAAATCCTTTGAAATCAAAGGAAAATATCTAAAGAGATGCCCATATTCATGACATAAATGCATCTAAATGGGACATTTTCATAATCTATTGTTTATTTCCAAAGATTAACTTAATAATAAATGTATATTGAAGCTGGAAGAGGTTTCGAAGTATGTATATAGACACGGATATTTGTAGAGGATGTGTATCTCCCTCTCTTGGTTTTCTCACAAACCCTGACAAAGTTATCAATGGAATTGGCAATACCTTCAAGTATATCTTCCTCCCAATATTCCCTTGGAAGAGAAAAGAGTTGAACCCATATTGGGGTAGTACTCTTCCTTCTCGGGATTGTACTACTCTTCCAAAATCTCATGAAGAGCCTAACATTAATAAAAATTAAGGTCCTTCAAAAATCCTCATTCTATATTCCAAGCTGGAAAAAATCACTATGAAGAACCCTTTTTCTCTTAGGTCTAGATCTATTTGTCCCTTAGCTCCATTTATTTTGGATCCAATTGATCAACGACTTTTCAAAGGGCCATAATCCAATGAACTTCTAGATCAAAGCATGATCTTGCATATATTGGATGTATTCTACAATCTTGTTAGATCTGACCTCATACTTTGGATCTTGCACTATTTTTGGAAGGCAACGCCCTTGAATTTTATTTTGTTAAAATGCTCCAAGCAGTGGTTTCTCTGAATGAACAGAATCTCCATTACCTCCATCGAAGCTTTGAAAAGGACGTGAATGATGAGGATTTTGGGAGGGATTGCTAGCAAATCTAACATTCCTATGAACTTCTAAGGCAATATCATTGAATGTGGAGGTCAAGCAACCATGGATGGCTATATAGAAGAAATCATAGTCAAAAACCCTATTGTATAGAGTCTAATAGACACGGTATACTTAAAAAATATCATAATATTATATTCACTTTTATTTATTTATTTTTATTTTTTATGGCTAGAGGAATCAACAACTGGACTAGTTTCGCACTTGCGTGACACAGAGTCAATTTCGATTTCTGCCACTATAATCCCTAGGTGCCTACGCCCCTTTCGCAAGCACAGGTAAATTGGGGGGATTTTAACCTCTAACCTCCATGTACACAACACTTTCTTTTCATGGCTATTGCCAACTGAGTTGCCCCTCGAGAGCTACTTACATTTCTAAATATAAAACTATAGCAATTTTATTTAATATATCTATGAATGTGGGTTAAATTACTTATAGTTGGTTAATTACAACTCAACTTAGCATTAACCATTAGTGATGGCATGTATGATTATGCCATATGGCATAAGTGGAAATATGATCAAACATATCCTTATAGAATACCATCATTATTAAATAATGGGTTTTAGAATGTTGGGAAGCAATACATTAACCACAAATGAGTTTTGACACATTCTTAGCTAACCTTGATCTTATATCCATTTTTTTTCGACATCAAAAGAAGAAAAAGAGCTTAATAATATTATTTATTATTTATAAGACGAAAGACCGAGGGAGAAGGTACCTTGTAGAATACCATGATATTGTGTTTTGATTAAAAATATATAGTTATACTATAGATAATTCTTTAACACAACTATAATTAAGAATCATTTTTTATATGGAATACAAGGTACTTATATATCCCCAAAAAAAACATTTTCCATTAAGTGGTGAATGGAAGTTAACTAAAGTTATCCAATTATTTTGAATCTTCTCATTTAGTTTCTATGAATAATTGTTGTCTGACTTTCTTTAAAAAAATTATTTTATGTTAGGGGTGGTAGGAGGGGAAATTATTCTCTTTAATCCCAATGGAGATCAAGAAATCAAGTTGTCATGGGGACTAGGTCAATGATCGAACAATATCACTGAGATGTATGACCTTTGTCTTGGCCTCCAAATTTCCAAAGAACGTGCCATCTCATCCATTATCATTTTAGGGCACTCCCTCATCACAATTCAGTTCCTCCATTTAGGCTCTGACCCTAAGAACAATCTTCTCTCTCAACTTCTCAGAAGAATCTACAACACTTTGGACTCCTTCACAAACAAAAGCTTCTTTCATATTATCCTTGATTAAAACCAAGAAGCAGATGTCAAAGAAAACATCGCTTTCTAATTGAAAGAGGGACAATGCGAAGTTAATAATTCTCTATGATGAAAGGTCATTCCATGAAGGCTAAAAACAATATGATCAACTCCCCATCAAATATTGGAACTCATGAAGTGAAAATAGAAGGGAAAAACCATAAAAGAGAGGAAGGAAGAAAAACCTCACTCATCACTTATCTGAAGTGGGTTCGTTCAAGTGATTTCATAGCGATCTCAACAAGGTGTCACCCCATCATCCTTCTCTCTAAGATGGTGATTCTCTTTTTTGGAGGAAAAGGTTGCATTTATGTGTTCCATGCGCCAAAGGTTCAATCTAAATTTCAATTCCTCCATGGACCAACAACTGTACAACGAAGGGAAGACAAAGTTTGGTATAGGAGCATGAATTCAGAGCTGGCACCACCTCTCGGAACATGGGAAACCTTAGAAAATTTATCCGATCTCATGCCACATGACTTCATAATTCAAAAACATAAGATGGATCAAAACTTCTCACACTGGTACCCTAGTGGCCATAAATACACGAGGTGGGTAAACCAATTCCTACATATCGAGGTTGGGCTCAATTCTCCATTCCCTTTGAAGCCTCCCAGGTTGGCTCATGTTTAGTTCGGGGCCTCCCTCCTATTAGTGTCAGTCTTTGCAGCCTTCCTCCAGTGATCAAACATGCTCTTACAAAGTTATTTTAAGGTGTCAAGGTCAAATTTTGTCATTTCAGTGAGTCTTCAAGTAAAATTTGGTCACTAAGTATTAGGTCTAGGGTTTGCTTTTACTCCTTTCAAAGTTGTCCAAATGTCAGTCCATGTCACCATTCAGCTGAGTGTACCATCATTCAGAGGGTTTTCATCATCATGCCAAATTCCAAAGGGTCATTTTACACCTTGTCATGCTTTAGTTGTGCCTAGGTAAGGTTCATTTCCCTCTCCTAGGGTTTTGGAGGTAATTTCTCTTGTATGGTCAAATCATCAGCAAAAATTGTATCCTGATGTTCATACACCTTTCCCTATCCTTAATGTACCTTATTAAACACTTCCCATCACTGAGATCCCCCAAATTCCTCATTTTTGCACAAACCCTAGTTTCTTGCTACAACTTGGCAATTTTCTAGGCTAGGCCTGTGTTTTTCCCTTTTGGACCCCTTCCCCTCACTCAATCTCTAAAATTCCACTTTCCCCTGCTTCCTAACATCCCTCCCTAATTCCCAAAATTTTCTCAAGAATTTATAAGCCCCTTATCCTCTTCATTTCGCTTCATTTCAACAAATCCCTTGTTCCACATATCGGGATAAGTTTTACTCCAATGATGTTTCTGAGAAATAAAATATGTAATGGGAAAAATGAGAGATTTTTTTGTCCACAATAGGCCAAGGAAGAAAAACCTCCTTCACTTTTTACATAGGTTTCATGGTTTTAGAGAAATGTCAAAAATACAATTGCCTCAGGAGAATTGATGCACCTCTGAAGTGACCTTGGAAAAATCAAGATTTCTCCTAGCGTGGTTGGCCAAATCACTTGCTTGATAAGTCAAATGATAACTAGACACAAATATATTTCCAATGAGCTATCATGAGCTCAATTGGGAGTTGAGGAAGACCTTCAAAAGTTGACTGCAACAGCACTCTGCCTTGAGGCAGCCTCATTTTTCTCATTTTGACCAGTCTTGGGAGATTTGATTTTTGACAAGGCAAATGAACTCAAAATTGAAAAATTCTAGTTGGGTTGGAAATTAGACTCAATAATATTTCCAACGAGCTATCTCGCGCCCAATTTGGATACCGGGAAGGCGTCCAAAAGTCTCCTGAAAAAGGGCGCGACGCATTGGGTTATGGCGCGACGCACATGGCAGAAAGCAAATTCATTGCTATTTCTTCCAAGTCTTCAAATCGACTCGGTCCTTTCTTGTTCAAGTAAGTTCATGCAACCAATCCATTTCCCATGAAATGTGTTTGGTGTTGTTTTTGAATATTTGAATACAAAAAAAATCAAACCCTATTATCTTGTTTGAATAATGCTCCTTTAGGGTTTTGAAATTGGTTTGGTGTCAATCATTCCCATTTCCCCCATCTTGTTAGTCCCTCCTCACTGTCTATCTTCTCACAACATCCCATTTCCCTATTCCCTTGTATCCCTAAATCATTCATTTCCTATCCCATTCCCACTATCCCCATCCCAATTGTAAATTTCCCCAAACCCCAAGGTTATCCCAAGAGATTAAGTGTTTGTCCCTAAACTTATCAAATCACGGATTTCAAATGGAAAATTTCACTTGATAATAGTCCAAAGACACTAAACTCCTCATATTTACCCAAGACAACATAGACTTTGGAAATCATGGAGATAGATACCTCTTGTGACCGAGATGAAGGAAACACAGTGACTCTACAACCGAATTGCATTCACCAAGGAGACCAAAAGCTATTGGAGAAAGCTAACAAAGAAAATAACATGTTGAGGCACATGGAAAATCATTATTGGGCAAGAAATCATGTTTGCAAGGCACGAATCAAGCTCCTGAAGGCTAAGTTGAAGAGGGCATTAAAGCGTCGGAAAAGGCAAGATAGACTTCAAATTTTGGCTAAAGCTTCCTTGGCCCAGCATAGCACATGATGGAGGACACTCAGCCCAAATTTCAAGAAATTTGGGACACATTTTGTCAATTTTGATTTTTTTTGGCCTAAACACAGATTTTTCCGCCCGACGCGTCGCGCCACTTGGCGCGCGCTTATGATTGGGAGCTCCTCTTGGGTAAAACTTTGTATTTTTAGATTTTTCATGAAAATTTATGCATGCCTACCCATTACCCAGAGATTTTGAGAAGTTTTGGGTTGCTGGAAGGGTCAAAAACACTCTAAAATTGACCTTTCTGCCCCTTTTTGGACACACAGGAAGCAGTGTTGGGAAAACTCATTTTTGGAGGGGCAAATGGAAACCAAATTTAGAAATGCAACTTGGGTTGGAAAGTAGACAGGCATAGCTTTCCAACGAGATATTCTACGCTCAATTTGGACACCGGGAAGGCCTTCAAAATCGGCTCCAAAGTGGCATGACGCATAGAGATTTCAGGTGCAACGCACTGGGGATTTTGGCTCAGTTTTGACTCAGTAACTCTGTTTTTCGCCTAGTTTTGGCCAGTTTGACTTTTTTATCTCCAAATGCAAAGATATTGATGTAATTTTATGGGTCTTGATGTAATTTTGTCAATTTTTTACTCATGGAAGTAGATTCATCCATCAAAAGGTGAATTGCAACTGAATGAATCAGTTTCCTATCTTATAGAGGCAAGTTGTTCCACTGCCTATTTTCTAGTTCTTAGGTTACATCTTGTTGAAACAGCTCCTAAACTAGTGAGATTGACCCCTAGAGGCTGGGTATGAGGTAGTGTTGTCTATATCTTGTAATTTTTCAGTCATTGGCATAAGGTTGGACACTTGGGATTTCTTTGAGCTTCATTGTACATTTCATCTCTGAATTTTGGCAAAGGAATAGACCAAGGTTTGCAGCACTCCTTGGGATCCATGTGGGTCTTTGTTTTGATGATGTATTTCTCTCTGTGATTGTAAGTTTACTGATGTTTCATGTGTATCATCTTCCTTCTTATTTCTTCTTAAGTTAAACAAACAAGTAATAAAGGTGGAATTCATTAGATTTGTAGTGCTCTACCTTGAGTTTTGTTTAATTTTCTATGTTTTCAACTGTCTGAAGAGGATTCCTAAAAGCCTCTTGCCCTCTTCAACTCCTCACTGGTCTAAGCTATCCATTTCATTCAATTCAAAGCATCAAAACAATTTCCTTCCTTGCCCCATTCAGATCTCTGCAAAAAACTAGGCCTCATTCCCCAAACCCAAAATCTGCCTTTCCCTTTGATCCAACAAGCACCTTCAAAATAAAACCAAACTCTCTTACATACATACCTAGCCTAAAATCGCATTTATTTCAAGTCATCTTCAAGCCTCACCGATTATTTTGCTGAGATTATTTTGCTAAGATTGACAAGGAGAGAGCCCTTCCCGAATCCGGCAGTATTAGCTACCGCATTAAGCGGTGGTTTGACGTTACCCTGTACCTTTGCTTCACCTCGAGGTAGATTTAGGCCAAGTAACATAGTGGCGACCATACCTGGGAAAATTTTGTTGCTTTATAAACTACGTGTTAGCCTGGTTAGCTGTAGCTTCTTCAAATGCTCTTTCTTGCATGACGTGTAGATGAATGTTGCTTCCGCCCGACCTCCTACTAGTTTTGAGAAATGAACATCTAGTTTCTCAATAAAACGTGAATCAAGTTCTGGGACCGATTGTTGATGGTGGACAACGCACGTACACCGCAAGGTTGAAATCATTCACCCGGCGATTCTAAATCAGTAAATTAGTTTCAAGATCGGATCCAAGGACTCCACTATCCAAGGACTCCACTGGAGGATGAACCCAACTAGCAGAAACATGAAAGGAAAATATGGAAAGATCAGGTATTCAAGTTGGAATTTTATCCAAGACATTTTGTTCTTTGTCATAAATTATTTCTTCTCTTTTCTTGAGAATGTCAAGAAGGCTTTGCAAAGTATATTGTATTTGAGAAAATATCCTCTACCTGAATTTGATTCCTTCCCTTTGAATATTGTGAATACCAAAGATTTGCATGCTTTTGAGCTTGATCAAGACCTTTCTTTCGAATCTTGTGATGACCATCTTCAAACTGATGAACCTCAAGAGACCAAGACTGATTCTGCAGCATTTGTACATACCCCTATACCTTGTAAAATTCTAGATCGATACAAGCCTCTAATTTTACCTCCTATATCCCATGATTTCCCTTAAAATTATGACTTATATCTACCAATATTTGATGGTGAACGCGACAACATCACTGCTAAGAGACATGTTCTGAATTTTGAGTATTTTCTTGACCTTTTTGAAGTTGACGAAGAGGATGTCAGTATTAGGATTTTTTCTCTTTCTTTGTAAGGCAAAGTCAAGAGTTGGTTCAAAACCCTACCTGATGTGAGCATCTTAGATTTCTAGCAATTTATCAAAGTTTTCCTCGACAGGTGGGTGGTAAGACAGAACCCTTTCTTGATTATAGAAGAGTATAACCAGTTGAAAAGACTACCAGGGGAGAGAGTACAATAGTTTTCTACCAGATTTAACCAAGTTTATTATTCGATGCCAGTTAATATAAGACCTCCTCTTGGATCCGCTCTCTTGCACTACCCGGGTGCCTTTGATCTGGAAATGGAGTTTCGGCTGAGAGAAAGGAATCTTGCAACACTTGAAGAGATGAAAAATAGTGTAGTAGATGTAGAGGCTCATTTGCTGATCCGAAGGGCAAAGTTGAAGGAAGAAGAGATGAAAAACATAGATCCAGAGGAATCAACTTCTCTAGAGGTAAAGCTTAACATTTTGGTAAGTGCAGTTGAAGAGATGATGCAAAATATCACCACAAGGAATGAGTATAATTTTCAAGCTCATCGCTCGCTGATTGAAGAAGAACAAGTTGTTGATCCAAAACATCTTCTTTCTTATCCCAGTCTTCATAGATCTGATAATGATTGTTTTGTAGATCATCTTGGAGAAGAGAGATCTGTTGATATGACATGTATGCTTGATGATGTGTTTTATAATGATGATTTGCCTCAGTTTGACTAGTATGATGATGATTATGTTCTCCAAACAGAAGCTAATCTTGCAGACAAATCAACAGCTAGTTTGTGGAAGGAAGAAGTTCACTTTCAATAGCTCGAATACAATGTTCAGCCATCATATATCAGCTATGGAAATGACATGGAAAGTGTAGCAAATTTTGAATTAAGTGAAGGATCTTTGCCTTTTTTTTTGGCCTCGTCTCAGTTCATCATAGACAACATTTATGCAATCTAAAATCAATTGTCGACAAGTCTTGATTTGGACCATCTTAAGGGCAATAAAAAATTTGTTCAAGACTTGTCATATCCAGATTTGCAGCCCCCGAATGCCATTGATTATCAAGTTGTAGATGAAGACTTGGAAGCTGGCACATATGATCAAATGATACAAGATGACTCCGTACCATTTTGTTTTGAATCATTTCAGTTTTTGAAGGGTAAATTGCATCGTAAATATTCAAATGAGCAACTTGTAGAAAATCATGTAATCTCATCAGAAACAATAGAAAATGGGTTGCAGCAGTATTTTCAAGTTTTTCACGATCCAATAGCTGATGTGTTGGATGATGTCTACAGTCAAAGCCTTTCTTCAGTGACTATATGTAAGCTTGAAACATGTACTGATACAAACTCAATCCGGTAGCCGGTCTCTTTGTCATTTTCAGTAGGAGCCTCGTCACAAAGCTCAGATCAAAGTTTGCATTCATGGTATGAGGAGAATAAAATTAATCCATTGGATGAACTAAGTCCCAGTGTGCATGAACTTCAAGATCCTTATGAAGTGTTTTTGGAGGCGGATAGAGAATCCATAGTATTCAACGGATCTGTTCACAAGTTTTCATGGGAGTTTCCTTTCAGTAGTTCTCTCTTGTTGTTCATAAGCGAGCACTTGCGAAGAATCCAAACAGCAGCCGAAATGCTTACATGGTTGCATTGGTTGTTTCATTCCACTTGATTAGGTGATGAATGAAGCTGTTAGAGTAGGTTGTATTGAATAAGCTTCATATTGAGCATATTTTCCAGTTTGTCGGTTGTATTTAAGTATCGAGTCAGTTTTTAGTTGAGTGAGAGTCAATTTTTGTCATCAAGTCATCAGTTTTCAGTCATGCATTTCAGCTTGAGTTTTTTACTCCATTGCCCAATGGATGAAGGCACTGTCTGCTTTCCAAAGATCTGTATTTCTTGGCACCTCCAAGGAGCTACCATCCCCATTGGAGCCAATGTTAGTGTCAGTCTTTTTAGCCTTCCTCCAGTGATCAAAAATGCTCTTACAAAGTGATTTTAAGGTGTCAAGGTCAAATTTTGTCATTTCAGTGAGTCTTCAAGCAAAATTTGGTCACTAAGTATTAGGTCTAGGGTTTGCTTTCAATCCTTTCAAAGTTGTCCAAATGTCGGTCCATGTCACCTATTCACCGAGGTACCATCATTCGCAGGGTTTTCATCATCATGCCGTATTCCAAAGGGTCATTTTACACCTCGTTCATGCTTCCGCCTGTGCCCAGTAAGGTTCATATTTCCCTCTCTTTAGGGTTTTTGAGGTAATTTCTCTTGGATGGTCAAATCATCGCTGAAACTTGTATCCCGGTACAAGTCTTACACACCTTCCCCTATCCTTAATGTACCTTATTAAATACTTCCCATCACTGAGATCCCCCAAATTCCTTATTTTCGCACAAACCCTAGTTTCTTGCTACAACTTGGCAATTTTCTAGGCTAGGCTCGTGTTTTGCCCTTTTGGACCCCTTCCCCTCACTCAATATATGAAATTAGACTTTCCCATACTTCCTAACATCCCTCCCTACTTCCCAAAATTTTCTCAAGAATTTAGAAGCCCCTTATCCCCTTCATTTCGCTTCATTTCGACAAATCACTTGTTCCACATATCGGGATAAGTTTTACTCCAATGATGTTTCTGAGAAATAAAAGATGAAATGGAAAAAATGAGAGAGGTTTTTGTCCAAAATATGCCAAGGAATAAAAACCTCCTTCACTTTTTACACAGGTGTCATGGTTTTAGATAAATGTCAAAAATACAGTTGCCTCAGGAGAATTGATGCACCTCTGAAGTGACCTTGGGAAAATCAAGATTTATCCTAGCTTGGTTGGCCAAATCACTTCCTTGATAATTAAAATGATAACTAGACACATATATATTTCCAATGAGCTATCATGATCTCAATTTGGACTTGAGGAAGACCTTTAAAAGTTGACTGCAACGGCACTTTGCCTTGAGGCAGCCTCATTTTTCTCATTTTGATCAGTCTTGGGAGATTTTATTTTTGACAAGGAAAATTAACTCCAAATTGAAAAATTATAGTTGGGTTGGAAATTAGACTCAATAAGATTTCCAACGAGCTATCCTGTGCCCAATTTGGACACAGGGAAGGCCTCTAAAAGTCTCCTGAAAAAGGGTGCGACGCGTTGGGTTGTGGCGCGACGCACATGGCAGAAAGTAAATTCATTGCTATTTCTTCCAAGTCTTCAAATCGACTCAGTCATTTCTTGTTCAAGTAATTTCATGCAACCACTCCATTGCCCATGACATGTGTTTGGTGTTGTTTGTGAAGATTTGAATACAAAAAAAATCAAACCCTATTATCTTGTTTGAAGAATGCTCCTTTAGGGTTTTGAAATTGGTTTGGTGTCAATCATTCCCATTTCCCCCATCTTGTTATTCCCTCCTCACTGTATATATTCTCACAACAGCCCATTTCCCTATTCCCTTGTATCCCTAAATCATTCATTTCCTATCCCATTCCCACTATCCCCATCCCAATTGTAAATTTCCCCAAACCCCAAGGTTATACCAAGAGATTAAGTGGTTGTCCCTAAACTTATCAAATCACAGATTCCAAATGGAAAATTTCACTTGATAATAGTCCAAAGACACCAAAATCCTCATATTCACCCAAGACAACATAGACTTTGGAAATCATGGAAACAGATACCTCTTGTGACCGAGATGAAGGAAACACAGCGACTCTACAACCGAATTGCATGCACCAAGGAGACCAAAAGCTGTTGGAGAAATCTAACAAAGAAAATAACATGTTGAGGCACATGAAGAATCATTATTGGGCGAGAAATCATGTTTGCAAGGCACGAAACAAGATCCTGAAGGCAAAGTTAAAGAGGGCATTAAAGCGTTGCAAAAGGCATGATAGACTCCAAATTTTGGCCGAGGCTTCCTTGGCCCAGCATGGTACATGATGGAGAACACTCAAACCAAAATTCAAGAAATTTGGGACACATTTTGTCAATTTTGATTTTTTTTGGCCTAAACACAAATTTTCCTGCCCGACACGTCGCACCCCTTGGTGCGCGCTTATGATTGGGAGCTCCTCTTAGGTAAAAAATTGTATTTTTGGATTTTTCATGAAAATTTATGCATGCCTACCCATTACCCAGAGATTTTGACAAGTTTTGGGTTGCCGGAAGGGTCAAAAACACCCTAAAATTGACCTTTCTGCCCCTTTTTGGACACACAGGAAGCAGTGTTGGGAAAAATCATTTTTGGAGGGGCAAATGGCAACCAAATTCAGAAATTCCACTTGGGTTGGAAAGTAGATAGGAAGAGCTTTCGAAAAAGCTATCTTGTACTCAATTTGGACACCGGGAAGGCCCTAAAAATTGGCTCCAAACTGGCGCGACGCATAGAGATTTCAGGCGCAGCGCATTGGGAATTTTGGCTCATTTTTCACTCAGTAACTCTGCTTTTCGCCTAGTTTTGGCCGGTTTGACTTTTTTACTTCCACATGCAATAATATTGATGTAATTTGATGTAATTTGATGGGTCTTGATGTAATTTTTACAAATTTTTACTCATGGAAGTAGATTCATCCATCAAAAGGTGAATTGCAACTGAATGAATCAGTTTCCTACCTTATAGAGGCAAGTTGTTCCACTGCCTATTTTCCAGTTCTTAGTTTAGATCTTGTTGAAATAGCTCCTAAACTAGTGAGCTCAACCCCTAGAGGCATGGGGATGAGTTATGCTTGTCTATATCTTGTATTTTTTCAGTCATTAGCATGGTTGGACACTTGGGATTGCTTTGAGCTTCATTGTACATTTCATCTCTGCATTTTGGCAAAGGAATAGACCATGGTTTGCAGCACTCTTTGGGATCCATGTGGCTCTCTGTCTTGATGGTGTGTTTCTCTCTGTGATTGTAAGTTTATTGATGTTTCATGTATATCATCTTCCTTCTTATTTCTTCTTAAGTTAAACAAACAAGTAATAAAGGTGGAATTCATTAGATCTGCAGTGCTCTACCTTGAGTTTTGTTTAATTTTCGATGTTTTCGACTGCTTGAATAGGATTCTTGAAAGCCTCTTGCCCTCTTAAATTCCTCATCGGTCTTAGCTATCCATTTCATTCAATTCAAAACATCAAAACGATTGCCTTCCTTGCCCCATTCAGCTCTCTGCAAAACTGATCATTTCCCGGACCCAAAATCTGTCTTTCCCTTTGATTCCAACAAAACCCCTCAAAATCAAATCAAACTCTTTTACATATATACCTAGCCTAAAATCAGCCTTTATTTCAAGTCATCTCAAGCCTCACTGATTATTTTGCTGAGATTGACAAGGAGAGAGCCCTTTCCCGATCTGGTAGGGCTAGCTACCAGATTAAGCGTGGTTTGATGTTACCCTAGACTCTGCCTTCCTTCAGCCTGAGGTAGATTTAGGCAATAACACCTCCCCTCATAATGCCTACTCTCTTCCCCCATCAAGTTTATTTGTAAGATCATTTTGAATATTCCCACTCTTGCAAGTTTATTCCTTTATAGGTTGGAATTATGGTCAACAAGCGGTGCATTATCAAATATTTCTATCCCAAGTAACAAGTGGCATATTTTGCAGCATTGTAACAACCCTGGTGAAAATTCCACGGAATAAAAGTTAAAAATAATAACCATGGTTGATGGGACACTTATTCCAAGTTGAATGTTTGGCAAAACATCCTAGTGGGTGCTCAATTTCGTTAATATGGATAAGGAAATTGGAAAAGGCAATGGAAAAGCCTTTGGAAAGGCAAAGTGGCATTCATTGGCATTTAGTTATGAAAATAAATGTAAATTAGGAGAAAATGGAGATGAAAGGTCATAGGTTGCATGTGAGGAGGAAAATGAAGGAAAATAATGGAAAATGAAGAAAATAGAGGCCTCGTCTATAAAAATTCTTATGAGGATTAGTTGGCAAGATTTTATTATGCTTTTGCTCAAACCTTTTATCAGTTCAGTTTTGGAGCTCTCTCATCATTCTCTCTCTCTCTCTCACTCTTAGACACTTAGATTTTTCTTGGAGAATTTTGGAATTGGACCAAGAAAGGAAAGAAAGAAGGAAGGAGGAAGCAAGCAAGGAGGAGCAGGAATCAAGTAGCTACAACATAATTCTTGGCAGGTATCAATTTACATGTGTTTTTCCTTGCTAGAATTGACATTCATGGTATTGTGTGTGGTTCTTTTATATATTGGCATGGTATTTTCCAAGTGTGGCGGTGTTTTCAACCTAGCCTTGCCATTTCTGGATAGCCATGTATTATGGAGTTCTCATGTTTTGGTTTAGCTGGATTTTCAGATGGATTGAACTCTGAGTGGGGTGGATCTCTGAATTGATATAGCACATGGCCTAGTGGTCCTTGAACCAGATTGTGGATCAGGATAAAGCCACTGGCCTAGTCACCCCTGAGCCAAACTATGGGTTATGGTAAAGCCAAGATTGTGTTGCCTCGGTGGGCCTAGGAATCCTCGACTGGTGAATGGCAGGATATACGGATAAACGTAGAGGTGGTTTTCTCTCCATTAGGCCTAGGAATCTCAGGTTTGGGATATATAATAAAGCATGGATAGAATTTCTCGGTTTATGGCCTAGTGACCCCTGATTTAGACTATGGGTTTTGGTAAATCTCGAGAGACATAGTAAAGCATGGAAAGTATGTCTCGATATAGGGCCTAGTGACCCCTGATTCAGACTGTGGGTTGTGGTAAAGCCTGAGAGACTAGGAGATAGGAAAATTCCTCACAGTGTAAGAAGAGAGAATCCAGTGATATCCATGCTTGTGTTGGCCTAGTGATCGGTTGTAGACCACGGTAAAGTCAATTATGACGTTTTTATCGTGTTGGCGTAGTGATCCAGGATCATGGTAAATCTTGATTTCTATTGATGAGGGTGACTCGGTGGTTTAGCCTCGGGATGCCCTAGCTGGTTCTTTCAGTTTGAGTCCCACATTCATGCTTGGAATATGGCACGGGGTTGATTGGCTGAAGAGAGATTTGGCTCAGCCAATCTATGGTCGGGTGGAACATGGAAGTCCCATCTCCGGTTGGTTTTTACATTCATTAATGAAGAACTCGCTCCTTTGGTATTTGGTATGCAAATTTATTGGTTTATGTATGTATTCTATTGTTGTTGCATCCATGGTATTTATGTTGTTATTTCTCGTTATAAGCATTTATTTATTTAGTGATGATGTATGGCTCTATCCATGTTTTTACTTGTAAATGAATGCATAATGTATCTATGGTAAAATAGATTATGTTGCATCTAATGATGTAAGGGAGAATTACTTCTTAGCGATTCTCAGATAAGTATGAGACCCCTATTCTTAAATTTGTTGTTTACTCCTGGAGGTTCAATGTTTGTGACATGTTTGACAAAATTCTTTTCATGGCTAGGAGTGGTCTAGATGAGTTCTTATTGATGTGATTGTTTCTATATCATTGTCCTATTGTTATTTATCATCTTTGAACTTTTCATGAATTTCTAGGAAGAGCATTGGGTTTTGGGCTTGAAAAGGTGGCTCAAATCCGAGGACCACTAGCGCAGAATTAAGTATTTGGGGCCCTCGTCGCTTGAATGCATTGTTATTCCTGCAATTATATCCTCTTGGTTGTTGGCATGTAACCATGTGCCTGCAGCTATGGATCAAAGAGGCCAAAATGTCAGTGTGACCCAGGGATAAAAGGCCTGAAAGGTTGGGTTACCTCCTAGGGGTGTTGTTGTTGTAGTAAAATGTTTGTATGTTGTGTTTCCATCAATTCCACTTCCTTGAGGTCACCTAGGAGGTTGAATCTTATTATAGTACCCTCTCGTCACATGTTTACCCTCAGTTGGCTGGTTACTTGGGTAGATGTGGAAAGAGGGTGTTACAGAGTGGTATTAGAGCATGGTTGCACTCTCCTTGGTGTTGTTTGGTTTTAGGTCTCTTTGTGTGATATCTGATACCATAGAGTGGTATCAGAGCATGGTTCAACCTTCAAACTGGATGGGCAGTGTGTTGATTATGCATTTATGATGCTTGTATATGTGTTTAGTATGTTTGTGGTCTATATGTGCTTGTTGCATTTGCATGGTGTTGATCATGGTTGTATAGATGTCACCATGTAAAGTTTGATGGTGTTGTTGTGGAATGTGTCGCCATGGGTGTATGGTTGTATATGCATTTTTTATGCATGTTAGTGTCTATATGTTATTATGCATGCATTTTCATGTTGAAGGTTGTTATGCATAAGGTCATTGTATTCAATTAGGTTTTCATGATGATATTGGTATGTTATTGTTGGAGAGGTAAATCCCCTCTGCGGACAGAGGCGATCCCTACTAGCCCAGATCAGGTCTAGCAACAATCAAGTCACGCTAAGACGCAAGTCTCTAGTTACAATATGACAAGAAATGATAAGTTGCCTACCTCAGGTCCTATACGATGGTCGTCGAAAGAAGGATGACGCTTCCCGTCCTCCACTTCGGCAGATCACAATCCTTCCACTTAGCGCGTCCGAAGACAATCCTTCCGCTCAGTCAGAGAAGATGTAATTCATTGCATCAAAGATAAAGATACACGAATGAAACCATAATCAAAGTCATTTATCATTAATAAAACAAAGGAACGATACAACCTTAAGCTCTGACACTGGATCTTCCTTTGGCGGGGTCGACATTGGAGCATGTCTTAATGAAGCTCGTCAGAAATGGGACAAATCTCTCTCTCTCTTCAGCTTGGCTCTTAAAGGTTGTCTGGCGATAGTCTCCTTGCTGCAGATTCAGCTCTTAGTACTATGACCACTAGCTTGCTAAGGGAAAATGGCAAGCCTATATAGATGATGGAAGGGGAGTTGGGATCCCTACAATGGTGGGATTGGCCCTATCCTCAAGGAAGCTTCCATGATAGGTGGAAAACCACTTCCCCTACATGGAGATCTAGAGCCAAACCTCCCAACTCATTTTAGAGACTTGTTCAGGAGTTGGTTGGAATCAAACTTCTGCCATTTATTTTTAAAAAACAATCCTTATTAAGCTTGGCGCGAGCAATACACTGGGACAGAGTGCCAGTTGGCGCGCCCCCTTTGGTGGATTTCCCCCATTGGCGCGAGGGCTGAACTCCCTGATCGCGCGGAAGCCAAAAGGTCTATTTTTAAGGTTTTTCACAGGAAACCATCTTCAGAGGAATGATTTTCCTTGTCAAGGGGGATGCCATGAAAGTGGTTTCAGGTCATGTCACTGCTCACAGGTCACGGAAAAGGACCTCCAATGTGTGGGACAGGGGATTGCAGGGACGGTGACAAATTACTGTGTAACAGATGCCCCCTAAAGCGTGAGGCCCGAGAGAGAAAGAGGGGTGAAATGCTTTACGAGAACGTGCCCAACTGAAAACACTGTCGTCGAAAAACCTGCGTATACAAGTACAACTGATATCTCAAATACATGATATGTGGTATGGGAACAACCATCCATGATAGAGTATACAATAATCAGGATCCAAGGTATGGACGCAGCCATCTAGTGAGGATCAGTAAATAGACTCAGGTATGGTCGCAGCCATCCAATCAATGAGTCATGTACCCAATCATGATAATCCACAAAATCCGCAGCCTGGATTCCATCAGACAAAATCCAGGGTCTTGCGCTCCATCTCGACCCGAATAGAGTACAAGTCCAAGCATGTGAATAAGTGAGCTAAAGTCGAACATGCAAGAACATTGTCTGATTACCAGCCAATGATGAAAGTCGTTAACAGACATGAGAGGTACCACCAATAATGACAATCGCCCTCAAGGTACTATAGGTACAATCCACGAAATGTGAAAAGTGAGCTGGCATCAAACACCCGCAGAATCATTCGATCGAAGGTCAATGATGAAAACCTTACGTCGAATGAGAAGAACTTGCCATTGAGGTATGCAGGCTCCAAGGTACCAGAAAGGAGTCTCTAGATCAGCTTCCTGGATAATGAGTTGAAGTCGACAGGAAGTGACCTTGATCAAAGGTGGGGCATACTGTTTCCCACGTCATCAACACGAGACAGAGGAATATAATGTTTGTGAATCAGGATCAGATGAGAATCAGAGGTAGGTTGAGAACTGCAGAGGTCAACTTCTCTTGAACATATCGGCGGCACGACATTGGATTTGGAAGTATTCGACATCAAAAGTTCTGAGGTCATGTTGACGAGGCAAAGAGCAGATGAGCGGTCAAAAGGGATTACCCAAACCCATGCAGGCAAGCAGAGAACGAGATGATATGTCCTCAACCCGACACGAATGCGGACAAGTGCCATGTTCAGGAGTGACATACTGCCGACACGACGATGATACTGGTTTCATTTTTCCCCACCATTTCTGGCAAGTACCCCAATTATTTTTGAAAACAAGCTTGAAGGGGATAGCATATGCTTGCAATATAAGTATGTCCTTCGGACAAATCCATCCTAGTACATTTAACGAGCCCTAGGAAGGAGAAACTCGAGTATCATCATTACGACAGGATCCGATGTCATCGGGGTTTAACGAGTCTGACAAAGGAAGAACTCGGCGTCTTTTCATGTTTAGAGAGTTTGAAAAGACACCAGAAAAGCAAACTCCAATAGTCTTTTTTCGTAGATATTTCCTCAGATCCGAAAAGGTAGAAAACTATGTCTAAGAAAACCTCCTAGTCGCGATAGGCTAGGGTATTCCTTTTTCGTAAATAATCTATCCCAGCCCGAAAAAGGAGTAAATGTATACTGGGTAAATGTCGTTTCACATCCAATTTAACGAGATCAAAATGACAAACGACTCGGCAATATTTTCATGTTTAGAGAGTCAGAAAAGCGCTGAAAGATGACTCCAGTAGTGACTTTTTCGTGTTTTTACCGAGTCCGAAAAAGTATAAAATACAACTCGCATCGTCGTCCTAGTTGGTTGCTGCACAAGAAAGCAAGCGTAAAACCCATTTTTCGACAAAATATAATAAAATAATAGAAAAATAAGCTTCAAATCCTAATTTAATCTTGAAAAGTTATAAATATGCCAAAAATAGTAAAAACATATTTACTTTTACTTTTTACCCCTTGTGGAGAGCAACAGTGAGTTTTTCTTGTGCGAACTTGCAGCGACGATTGTGGACAATCTAGTAAATTGTTTCAGTTCTCGTTTTCTTCAGGTAATAGGTGCTTCCATTAGCTTTGTTTTAATCTATTTTTCATAGAATTCCATTGTGTTTTTGGATCCCTGAGGGAACATTTTCAATTTTAGGGCTCGGCCAATTGGCGCGGGTATCGGCCACGGACCCATGCCAATTGGCTCCTTTTTGCAAAGGGGTTGCGCCAATGGCACAACCTAAATTTTCACTTAAATTTAACAAAATGTGAACCAATCAGCTGAATTTCTGAGTGTTCCAGAGATCTAATGAAGTGTTTATGACCATTTTGGTGCAGGTACACAGTCACAATGGTGATTGAGTGGAAAGAAAGGGAACATAGTGAAGAAGCTGAAATGGCCATGGAGAACGAAGCATGCATGAACGCTCTCCGGGATTGCAGCTTGAAGAAGTTCTTCCTAACACCATGTCTAAGGGCACAACCTGAATTACTGCAGTATTTGATCATTATTTGGGACGAAGATGAGGAGAAGTTTAAGCTTCGGGACCAAGTATTGGAACTCGAAGTATCCGACGTTTATTTCATAACTGGATTGTCTCGGAGAGGTCCAGTCCCAATTTTGACAGGTACTAGGCCATCTGGTCAAAAAATGGCAATGGTGATGGAAAGAGTGTGCCCAAGGGCACGAACCGGATCGGCTAGTGGGAAGGTCGACATCCACACGGCTCCCGATCTAGCACTCAGAGTAGTTCTCCATACCATTACGTGGGTTTGGGATCGCATGCGCCGCATGAGGCTACAAAAACATAGCTCCTCCTAGCATCTGAATGCATGAACCCGACACTATTTGATTGGGCCACTGTTGTAACAATGAACATCAAGCAGCAGTTGACGAAGTGCAAGAAGTCCAAACTGAAGTAGTTTGCGTACGGATTTATCTTGGTATCATTCATCCTCGAACGACTACCAATATTTCATGGCCAGGGGGCGATAGTCGTCGAGCCACCGTTGAGAGAGCCAAGGATGGCTCAATGGGCAGCACTCATGCCCAGATCAGGAGGGGGCCAGCAAATTTCATGGAGGCCCAAGTTCTTCGTATGGCTACGGCGATAGCTGATCGTCGTGGAGGAATAGCCCTATGCCGGTAATGACTTCACGAGAGACCCATATCTTCCACTCCCAGAGGGATAAGACTGGGACGAGGAGCTGGGTAAGACTCTTTCTTCTTTTTATGTATTTTATGATTTTTTGGGTATACATGCATGTTATAACAAAAAATTCTATGTGTATGCAGATGTTGGGCCAGAGAGGCCCGTCGGGATGTCACCCATCGCTCGGAGGACCCCACTCGCCTATGACCCTCAAGGCGAGGGTGGCGAGGGGAGTGAGCTAGTGCAGAACTTGGAGGGTATCGCGCATGGAATCCCATATTATGCTCATCTAGCAGATGTCCCATTGGCTTATCAGAGGCACACCGTGGGGGTGCCTTGTCGCCTTCATCGTTTACTGAGGCGACTAGTGCAGGCGGTGACATGCTACCACGAGCACCATGTTGACTAGTCATTTAGGGCTTTTCACTTGCACATTTTTTCAGAGACATGTTGTCTTCGGCTGTTATTAAAATAGACATGTATATTTTTTGAATTTATGTGATGCACGCAAACTGCAAACATTTCAACATATATATACATATATCTATTTCTGGATGAATCTTTTTACATATGATGATGTTTTTCTTAAAAGTTGCGTAAATGTCTATCTAAAACGATGTTAGCTACTACATCTGTTAATGCATTCATATGTATGGGTATATGTTGATATGTAATGTAATCAAAATTTCTTTCCAGTAAACGAATACGTAGATACAGTCGTAAAATGGATGGGTTTCTAACTGAATAATGACCATTAAGTTGTAACACTACAAGCTGTGAGTCCAGATATAAAATTAATGCACGAATACCGAGGTTAACAGCCTCGTTTAATAATTCCAAAACGGCACTATACTTCGTGACATTATTTGTGGTAGGCCCTAGACAAACACCTTGTAAATTGACTAACTCACCAGCAGGATTGTAAATTACCCAGGCTACCGAGCACATATTCCTGGTACTGTAGGAGGCACCATCCGCAAAACTGACAAAAGGAGTAATAGACATCAACACAATCAGGAAGACCCAATCAGCAGAAAGATGCTTACAAAGCACACCACACCACACATGCACAAAAAATGAAATCACTCACTTATGTACACACACACCACACAAGAATAACTCAAGCGTAGTACTTCTTGAGGTACAACCCATTTCTAGGCTGCGCTAGAGGAATACCTTCGTAGTCAATTAGCTCATAGGCCCCATTTTTTAATACACATTTGACGATATAGGGCCCATGCCACATGGGCTAGAATTTTCCCGCTCCAAGTTTATCGTGTGCTTGGTCATATAAGAGGACGAGGTCCCCTTCAATGAAAGAATGTGGAGAAACCGATTGATCAAAATGAGCCTTAACCCGCTTTTTCTGTGCTTCGATAACCAAAGCAGCCAAGCGGCGGGTTTCATCCAGTCGTTCCAAATACAAGAGACGTTCTTCCTCTGGGGAAGTAACGGGCAGTAATTCCATAGCCAATTTCAAAGAAGGAATTTCGCATTCAATCGGGAGAGTCGCTTCCACACCATACACCAGCTGAAACAGTGTAAATCCGGTCGCGCTCTTTACTGACGTTCAATAAGCCCAGAGATATGAGAAAAATTGGAGATGCTAGTTGGATTTGTGGATACCAATCGTTCGTTGAAGCATCGTGACCAATACCTTGTTCACGGCCTCAACCTGACCATTCGCCTGGGGGTAGTATGGCGTTGAGCTATCATGACGCAAGCCCAACTTTGATGTCAGCTCTGCCATCCTGTAATCCTGAAAATGAGTGCCATGATCGGTGACAATGGTTTAAGGAACTCCGAAACGTGTAATAACGTGGTTGAAAATGAATTGAGCGGATGTCTTACCCTCGGTAGCTAATGTAGGCATCGCCTCAGCCCACTTAGTGAAGTAGTCCACGACAACAATTATATAAGCATGCCCCCCAGCCGAGTGAGGGTTACATGTCATAAAATCTATGCCCCATTTAGCAAAAGGGCCTACGGTAATGACAGCATGCAAAGGTAGGGGTGGCGCACGCATCTTGCGCTGAAAGACCTGGCACGCATGACATTTTCAAACTACAACAATACAGTCTTTGAATATAGACGGCTAGAAGTAACCCACACGCAGAATATTTTGGGCAATAGCATATCCGGACATATGACCACCACTGTGACAGTCATTCAAGACTTTCTCAACCTCTTCCAGGGTCAGGCACCGGTGGAGCACAGAATCAACTCCGACACGATACAAGGTATTCCCTACAATGCGGTATGGTTGAGATTGATGCCGAACGCAACGTCGAGCATATTTTGTCAACTTGGACCAAAACATGGATGTTTGAAGGTACACAATGATGTCATCGTACCATGGATCATGAGTGATGATAAGAAAGAGTGTTTCATCCGAGATATGATCCTCGGATTGTGATGGAACGGAGTCTGTCAGGAGAGAGCAAATAAGATCAGCAAAAACCAATGATTTCGTTGATTTGCCAGTGGTGAAATCCAAATAGAACTCCTGAAGGATTACAATCCATTTGGAGTACTTGCCCCCCAGCAATTGTCGAGATAAGATGTATTTCATGGGGTTGCAATCGTAAATCATGGTTACTGTACGCAACATGATGTAATGGCGGAACCGCTGAACAACTTGGACGGCGGCAAGTGCTAATTTCTTGACATGGGCATAGCGCGTTTTAGTGTCGAGAAGATTCTAAGATAGATAGTAAACTACGTGTTCATTTCCATCGTTGTCATCCTGTACTAGAAACATAGCTATTGTGTTAAACGCAACGGCCAAATAAAGGGTAAAATAGCGATGATAGTTGGCAGGACCTATTAATGGAGCGTTGACGAGCAATGTTTTAAGTTTATCAAAGGATTTCTAGGCAATCTCATCCCAATGGAAAGGAACGTCCTGTTTCAAAAGTTGCGTAGACCCCTTGGCCACTTTCGCATAGTTCGGAATAAAGCGCCGTAAAAAGTTGGCTTTCCCCTGTAGACTCTGTATTTGATGCAATGAGGATGGGGATGGGAGGTTAACTATGGCCTCGACCTTAAGGGGGTTGAGGAGAATTTCGTCTTTTGAGACAATGAATCCCAAAAGATGACCAAAATCCACGCAGAAGTCACACTTGTGAGGATTGAGCCTAACATTGTAACGTCTACAACGGAGGAAAATCTCTCGGAGGTGTTTTAGGATGGTCCTCACGTCGAGCTGAATGAGCTAGAAAACCGTCCAGATATGGCTGAACAATGTGACGTACGTCATGAAAAGCATAGGACATAGCGTGCTGGAAAGTGGCTCTAGCGTTTTTTAAGCCGAATGAGAGCTTCTTGTAATCGAAAGTGCCCTATGGACAGATAAAGGCAGTCTTATGTTGATCAGCAGGTAGAATATTAATTTCATTATACCCCGAGAAGCCGCCATAAAGGAATAAATCTCACTCCCCGGACATTCATCGATGATCTGATCTATGAAGGGAGTGAGGTAATTGTCCTTAGGACAAGCCCGGTTGGTGTCTCGGTAATCAACACAGACCTGTATAGTGCCCTGCTTCTTATCTACAAAAACAATATTTGAAACCTATTCCGTGAGGGGAATAGGATATATAAAGCTCGAGTTAAGAAGTTTTTCAACTTCTGCTTTTATAGCTGCGGCTTTTCGGGGATGCACTGGGCGTAGACGCTGACGCACGGGCTTCGCACCTGGGTAGGTGGGAATCTCATGCACAACTATACTGGGATCAATCCCAGGCATCTCCTCATAGGACCATGCAAAAACATCTTTGAATCCACGAAAAATTTCCGTATAAACTTGTATCTCTTCGGGAGAACAAGTAACTCCCACATGAATATTCTCGACTATCCCCGGTTTGACAGAGATGTCGATAGGCATGGTTTGTGTAATTTTACTCAGATTTCCCTCTGAAAGAACCTCATGAGTTAATATGGGTGTTTGGAGAGGCGGAGTGGGAACCTGAGATGCGAAGCGCTCCAGACAATCAGACATTTCCCCCAGGCCAGGCATGAAAGACGAACGATGATGTCCATCGCCCCATGGAAGATCTTCAAGAGACATCGTTTCAATGATAGCTTCATCAGAAGGGAAGACTTCTCTTAAAGGATCAGGTAAATCTGCATTGCCGAGCCAAGGGGATTGAGAATATACATCTAGAGCCATGCTCAAAGGAGCATGTTCAGGAGGAGGAGGATCAGATGCAACGACGATTTCACAATAATTAATCTCAACTAGAGTTAAAGGCATCGATTCTTCGAAAGAGGTCACCTGTTCAGGCGAAGGGATGATCCAAGGGTCATCTAACCTAGAGATCATGTTAACTTGAATGGTGTGCGGTGGTGGCGTGGGAAAAATACCCATGAGGACGGGGTCCTTGAAAAGACCGGGTCCTACGCTGTCGGGGGGATTGGGGATTTGATCCACGTAAGGTACGTTGTTCTCAGAGGATGAGATGAAGAAAGACAACTGATCGATAGTGATGATCTTGCCCTCATGAGGAAACTTCAAAAGCCGAAAGAGGGTGGACGGAATGCATAGCATAGCGTGAGTCCAGCTGCGACCAAGAAGGAGATTGTAGTTGAGCTTCGCATCAACCACTTCTACTTCCATGTTGACTGTCTTACCCTGTAATGTGATCGGAAAACTCTTAAGAACAACCAGGGGTTTTGATTCCTGACCATCAAATGCCTCTAGGGCATTGGGGGATGAAGTAAGAGCTGGAGAGCCAATGGCCTTCCAGTAGGCGGATGACATAACACAAGTGGAAGCACCTTCGTCCACAACGGCTCTATGGATGATCCAGGTGGATATTGGTGGCCACCCACCTATTCCACTTGGGCCCCCACCATTGTCTCTTTTAGTTTCGGCATAACTTACTATTTTTAGCAGTTTTTCGGGTCCTGAACTTCCGGAGCCGTTTTGAGGCCCTAAACGACGTTTTTTGGGCATCTTGCTAGTGAATATCATTCCATTCAAGAATGATATTCATTGCGAATTGTAGTCCTCGGATAGAGCTTTCTAATGATGTATCATGTGAGTCAAACGGAGATAGTATGCCAAAGTTACGTCCCTCGGAAGTTGAAACACCAATTTACCCAAACGGGGCCCATAGTTTTGGCACTTCATCTCCTAGGGTTAGGTTTTTGGATGTTTAGGGTTCTCCATTGTTTCTAAATAATAAATAGGCCCTCAAGCCTCATTGTAACTCGGTTCAGAGGCTTGTAGCCACCACATCTCTTCTCAGAGATAGCTACCAGCGCCCTAGCTAGTTTTATTTCCATTATGTCTGTAAGCAAATTTCAGTTCTTTGATATTAATGAAATGAAGTGTTATTTCCATTGTATCTATGTATTCATGGTTATATGTTTATTCTGTTGCGTTCCTGCATAAATCCGGATCAGTGGTATCAGAGTGGTCTGCTTTTTCTCGATCCTTCTTTGCATGTCCCCAACGAGGTCGGGGTATAAGGAGCTAGGGCTTGATCTGGTGGAACCTTTGCAAGATCAGCCTTGCAAACCTCGACGGATGCCCATGGGGGACGAAAAGAAAGATGAGGGAGTAGGAGATCCTATCAAAATATTGCTCGAGGAGGCTTTCGAAAAACAAAGGAACGCGATGATGGATAACTTTGCTCAGATCCTTCAACGACTGCCCACTGGCGGCGCATCTGCATCCAGCAGCCACTCTGGAGGTGCGACTCCTTTTAAGGTACAAGTAAATTTTGACATCCCCATATTTGAGGGTCAAATAGACGCAGATGTCGTAGATAGATGGTTGAATCTATTATAAGGATATTTCTCTGTTCATGACTTTTCAGACCGGGAGAAGATTATTTTTGCACTCCTCAAAGCTACCCCCCATGTTAAGGACTGGTGCGAAACCTACTGTGAGAACAAGGACCAAACAGAACCCTCTCTGTTCTCGGTTGTACCAACTTGGAATTATTTCCGAGACTTTGTCAAGGAACAGTACTATCCCGTGGGGAGCTATGAGGACAAGTACATACAATGGACCACGCTGCGACAACAAAGGGATCAAGATGTGCATGAGCTGACGAATCTGTTCCATACCCTGCGCACAAAGTTGGGTATCAAATATTTAGAGAAACATTTGGTGATAAAGTATTGCAATTGTCTGCACAGATACATTCAGGAGGAAACGGAGTTCCTCGACATCTCCTCGCTTGCTACGGCATACCGGTATGTTGCCAAGATTGAGCAGAAATTCAAACAGAAGAAGCAAGACTTTGGATCTGCAAATCAAAAGCAAGGGAAAGGTGCTTCCAAACCGCAGAACAAAGGACAGAGCCAAGGCATGGCGGCTAAAGACAACTCGTCAAAGCCACAAGAAAATAATAACACCGCAAAGCCAAAGAAGGACACGGGAAAGTGGTGTGAGTTCCATAAGAGCTCCACTCACAACACAAGTGAGTGTCGGGCCAAGCAGTCGCTAGTGGCCGAGATGAGGGCTTCTGAGTCGGATGCATGCTCTGACTCCGAATCAGAACCTGAAAAGGCGAATGAAAAAGGGAAACAGATTATTGATGCGGAGCCCAACGCCACTGTTGCCACTGCAAAGATCCAAAAGGAGGAACCGGAAGATCCAGAGGAGGAGGAACGTCTCTTCCACTCCCGGATGTGGGTAAAGGGCTCCCCGGTACAGTTCATTGTCGACAATGGGAGCCAAAAGAACCTCATTTCAGCAGACGCCGTGAAGCGGTTGGGCTTGCCGACCACAGCTCACCCACATCCATACACCATCGGGTGGCTTCACCAAGGACGAGATCTCCACGTCAGCCAGCAGTGACGCCTTCCCTATAGCATCAAGCCCTTCACGGATGAGGTATTATGTGACGTTGCTCCTATTGATGTTTCTGATGTATTATTAGGACAACCATACTTGTGGAAGCGTCATGCTGTGTATGAGTCTCGACCTCGTGCTGTTATTATTACTTTTGGAAATAAGTTGTACAGGATACCAGAGGTACCACCTCCTACGACTATCTCTTTGGTTACTGCGAAACAATGCAGTAAGCTCATTTCCCAAACCAGGAAATTTGTTTTCCTGATGATCCGCCCCCAGGGCAAGAAGAAGACTGTGGCCACGACCTCCAGACAGGGCCCCTCTGCACGACAACAACAAATGGATAAGGTCGTAGAGGAGTACGGGGACATCTTCACCTCACCCACAGGGGTTCCTCTGCACTGCCAGATCAAGCACCCGATTGATCTGACCCCAGGTGCACCACTACCCAATGGACCGATCTATCGACGCTCTGTTCTAGAAAATGATGAAATCAAGAGGCAGATTCAGGAGCTGTTGCAGAAAGGTCACATCAGACCAAGTTCATCGCCCTGTGGGAGCCCGATCGTGTTGGTACAGAAGAAGGATGGGATGTGGAGACTCTGTATTGACTATCGGGCGCTGAACAAGATCACTGTACGGAATAGGTACCTAATCCCAGGGATTGATGACCTTCTGGACCAACTCAAAGGTGCAAAATATTTCAGCAAGATTGACCTGAAGTCTGGGTATCACCAGGTACCAATTGAACCCTCTAATGTGTGGAAGACTACCTTCAAAGCCAAGGAAGGCCTTTTTGAATGGCTAGTCATGCCTTTCGGGTTGACGAATGCTCCCGCAACCTTCATGAGGATGATGGACGACATATTGCGACCATTCACCAACTCATTTGTAGTGGTGTACTTGGATGACATTCTGATCTTCAGCAAGACTTGGGAAGAGCACCTTCACCACATCCGACAAGTCCTCCAAACACTGCGGAAACACAAGTTGTGTGCCAATTTGGAGAAGTGCACGTTTGGCATGACCCAGGTTCAATATCTGGGATACATTATTGATGAAATGGGGGTGCATGTGGATCCAGCCAAGATCCAAGTCATTCGGTATTGGCCAGCCCCAACCACTATAACAGAGCTTCGCAGCTTTCTGGGTCTTGCTAATTTCTACCGTAGATTCGTGTTGGGATTCTCTCATATCACTTTGCCCTTGAGTCAAGTCACCAAGGGAGGAGCGAGAGAAAAATTCTTTTGGTCGGAACCTCAACAGAAGGCGTTCACAGAATTGAAAAATCGCCTCTGTTCTGCCCCAGTGCTCACATTACCAGACTTGCAACATCCATTTGAGATCGAGACAGATGCCTCTGACTATACTATTGGGGCAGTTCTTACTCAACAGGGACATCCAGTGGCATATCACAGTGAGACATTGTCTAAGATGGTTCGCAAGTATCCCACCTATGACAAAGAAATGTATTCCATTGTGCAAGCATGTCGACAATGGAAGCATTACATTTTGGGGAAGGAAACAGTCATCCACACAAACCACCAGCCCCTGCAGTTCATACAGACACAAGGGAAGTTGCAGAATGATCGCCATCAGAAGTGGTCCACATATCTGCAACAGTTTCATTTGAACATCAAGTACAAGAAGGGTAGCACCAATAATGTTGCAGACTGCCTCAGCCGACCACCGATCGTGGCGCTCACCACCGTGCTCAACTCTTGTGGGCACGAGACTTCTGATTGGCGGCTTCTCTATGAGAGTGACCCAGAATTCGGCCACACTTACAAGGCACTCTTGGGGGGCACGCAAGTTCCAAATTTTCACCTCCAAGATGCACTTTTATGCCACCTGGGACACCTTTGTGTTCCTTCAAGCGAGCGTGCCAAGATGATATGGGAAGCACACTACAGTCGAGTCGCTGGGCATTTCGGGGTCGAGAAAACAGTAGCAATACTACAAAATTATTTCTATTGGCCGAACCTTCGAAAGGATGTCGAGAAGCACATCAGATCCTGCACTGCTTGTGCCATTGCCAAACCGACCATCAAGAAGCAAGGCCTATATACTCCTCTACCTACCCCTAGTCGACCTTGTGAATCCATCTCCATGGATTACATGTCGGGCCTGCCTTCTACTAAGCAGGGAAATGACTGTGTTTTTGTGGTCGTCGACAGATTCTCGAAGATGGCCATTATGGCGGCCTGCAAGAAGAATATCACAGCAGAAGCCACTGCTAAACTCTTCTTTGAACGAGTGTGGGTGCACTTTGGGATCCCACATTCTATCATATCAGATCGAGATAGTAGGTTCCTCAGCACATTTTGGTCCAGCCTCTGGTCAATGTTGGACACAAAGCTCACCAAGTCCACAGCTTTCCATCCCCAAACAGATGGCCAGACAGAGGCCGTCAACAGAATGATTGTACACATTCTGCGCATGTACAATTCAAAGCATCCACACACATGGGACGAGAGCCTCCCCTATGTACAACATAGTTATAATCGGGCTCTCCACAGTTCAATCATCCATAGCCCCTTTCGGGTGGGCTTGGGATTCCAGCCACTATGTCCCATTGACGTAGCCATGCCATTTGCAGCTGCTCAGGCCAATTCAGCTCATGTCCAGTCTGAAGTTGACAAAGCAAGTAGCTATCAGTTCAGTTCACATTCATCATGGGTTCACATTGCTGCAGTAAGTCTGGTCTGCAAGCCATGATCCACACGGTGCCACACAACTTCCAATTGGGCGACAAAGTATGGCTACATTTGCGGGATTTACCGAAGGAGCGCCTGTTGGACCCCATTGCAAGCTTCGCCCGCTCTGATACGGGCCGTACACCATCACCAAGGCTGTAGGGAACAATGCATTCGAGCTTAGTATTCCACCATTCCTTGGTCTGCACCCAGTCTTCAATGTGGATCGCCTTCGTCCTTACTTCCACCTCTACTGGACACCTCGGACATTGCAGAACAACTCACACCAACAGAGTTAAACCCAGACTGCATGGAACAGGCCACCACAGATTGTATCATGGACATGCAAATCAAGAACACTCGTCAACAGCAGATCCAGCTGTATCGGGTTGTCAAAGCTGGCCAACTCCTGCACCAAGGAAAGTGGTTCACCAGGGACCAAGTTCAGCAGAAATTTCCTCATCTCATGGAGGAACTTAACGCAATGGGGACCATTGCTTCCTAAGGGGGGAGGAATGATCCAGGTGGATATTGGTGGCCACCCACCTATTCCACTTGGCCCCCCACCATTGTCTCTTTCAGTTTTTCAGTTTCGGCTTAACTTACTATTTTTAGCAGTTTTTCGGGTCCTGAACTTCCGGAGCCGTTTTGAGGCCCTAAACGACGTTTTTTGGGTATGAAAGCGCCAGCGAATTTTCTGATAAAATTCGTCCCGACAGCTGTAGTCCTCGGATAGAGCTTTCTAATGATGTATCATATGCGTCAAACGAAGATAGTATGCCAAAGTTACGTCCCTGGGAAGTTGAAACACCAATTTACCCAAACGGGGCCCATAGTTTTGGCGCTTCATCTCCTAGGGTTAGGTTTTTGGGATGTTTAGGGTTCTCCATTGTTTCTCAATAATAAATAGGCCCTGGAGCCTCATTGTAACTCAGTTCAGAGGCCTGTAGCCGCCACATCTCTTCTCAGAGATAGCTACCAGTGCCCTAGCTAGTTTTATTTCCATTCTGTCTGTAAGCAAATTTCAGTTCTTTGATATTAATGAAATGAAGTGTTATTTCTGCTGCATCTCTGTATTCATGGTTATATGTTTATTCTGCTGCGTTCCTGCATAAATCCAGATCAATGGATGTTGAGACCGTTGATACCAACTTGTATAACCAGAGCAATTTGATGTGGAAGTCGGGGGACAAAATTTTCCAAGTCGAAGGTGAGAAGACTAGAATTGGTAGGATCGAATCCACCGATTGCGGACAATAGAGCTTTCCGTTGCGATGGGAAACTTTGAAGCACTTCCAACGTAGACATTGCAGAAGGTGCCTATGCCAAATCCTCAACAATGCTATAGTGCTGAGCGGCATGGGCGTTTGGATTATAGGAAGATTTTCGCAGAACACCTTTGGAAGGTGGCCTTACAACGGGTTCAGCGCTAGGCTTCTCAATTTCTAAAGGACCAGATACAGGTGGGGGAGGTGGGCCATCAACGACTTCCTTCCCAGCTGCCTGGCGTGATCCAGCATAATCCTTCGAACGAGTAGCAATTGAGACAGGTGAAACACCATTCATCATAAAGACTTGTGACCCAAATGGTATAGACGGTGAAGGTTGTTCAACCATCTGGGTCTGCTGAGATGGGAAGGGTTCCTTCAGAACTGTCGGAGTCTCTTTGGAGCCTTTCATAAGTTGACTAAGTTCATATCGTCGGGGACAATCTTTGGTATAATGGTCTCCTTCACAGATAAGGCAGAGGTACTTCGGTTTCCGTTGGGAACCATCGTCAGCACAAGGTTTGGAGGATTCCGGTTTCGGGGCATCTGGTTTGGATTTTCCTTTACCCTTCTTCTTTCCTTTGGAGGCCTTTTCCGCAGGATTGGCCTGAACGGCATTGACCTCCGCAGTCTTACCAGAATCCGGAGGGGCGGGAAGAGCAAAATTATTGGAAGAATTAGACTTCTGCTTCCCATTAGAGGACTTTCGAGAAGTTTGAGAAACATAACCAATAACATTGTCCACTGACGGGGTAGCTGGTGCTTTAGAGGTCCCTGGCCGTGGGGCATCAGTCAAAATATCATATAGCGTGCCAGACTAAGAGTACACCAAATCAAGGTACTGGGCACGAGCGATGGCTTGTTCTTCGGTCACACATGCCCCCATAGCAATATCTTGAGCAATATTGTTAACGAAGGAGGTAGTGAACCAATGTGTTAGAAGCTGATTAGGTATATCAAACTTGATCATTCGACGACGAGGGCGCCACTCATGAATATGATCTGAAATGTGGGTGGCTTTATCCTGCTTGAGGGAAGTCAGGAGATGCATCCCGACTTCGTAACGAACTGGTAACTGAAAATGCGTCAGAAAAGCCATAGCGAGAGTATTAAAATCTTGAAAGATACCGCGGGGTAATTCGACGTACCACTTAGCAGCAGCACCAGTAAGCGTGCGCTGATAAAGACGTAGACGAATCGAGTCATCCACCCAAGAGTTCGAGGAACACCACAAATGGTAGGTCATGACATGAGCTTGGGGGTCCTCTCTAGCTTTACCCTCAAATTTAGGACAGTCACCAGGCACCTTGGTCGGAACCGGAGGCCAAAAAGGATTGTGAAGGATCAGATCATTGGTCAATTTAGATACATCCGGAAATTCCAACATGGCAAGGAAAGGCAACTGAGGATTGAACGGCATGCCAGGCCCTCGATAAGGACCTGTACCTGTGCTCCACCCTGGTTGAGCATAAATTTTCCCCCATTGGTTCTGTCCCGACGGATTCTGACCATAGGGGGTATAATCCATATAGTTAGGTTAATACGGTTGTTGATAACCAGTGTAGGGGGGTTGATAACCGGGGTATGGACCCTAATTATATGTCGGCCCCGTTTGAGCAGTATATGGATTTGACTGCTGAGTATAGGTAAGCTTGTTTGTTGAAGGTAATAACCAAAACCTTGGGGTGGGTTATAAACCGGTCGACACTGACCTTGGAGGTAATAACCGCCTTGGGGTTGAGTGGGTTGCTGGTAAGTGGGGCCCTACTGAGCCTGATAAGTTGGGCGCATAGGCAAATTCAGCTGTGGCATAGAGTAAATCAGTTGTTGAGCAGGGTTGACTGGATGTGCAAGTTGGCCTGGTTGAACAGGTTGACCTGGCTGAGCGGGCTGCCCTGGTTGAACAGGTTGACCCGGCTGGACGGGTTGCCCTGGTTGAACAGGTTGACCCGGGTGAGTAGGTTGCCCTGGTTGAACAGGTTGACCCGGCTGATAAAGGACACCAGGCTGCCCCGGATGGTTGGCCTGGTGGTGGGATAGGGCCAGGTTGTGCCTGATAACCAGTTTGAGCTGTAACAGGACCATAAGATAGCCCCGGCTGTGGAACATTCGGACCTATAGGAAACTGAGGTTGCAGAGGTTGCACCATAGGATGAGAGAGTTGAATTTCCCCCCCAGGACCGTACACCGGTCTCGGTTGATACCCCAGTTGACCTGTGGGTTCTTGAGGTTGCCCTGGTTGGACCACAGGGTGAGGTTGTATAGGTTAACCTTGAGGGTTGTAAGACTGCCCTTGCGGACCGTATAGCAACCCCTGCTGGCCCGAAGGTTGGCCTTGTAAGGGTTTTCCTTGCGGGTCATATAGATAACCAGGTTGGCCCAAAGGTTGACCCTGGAAGGGTTGTCCTTGCAGATTGGAAGGTTGCCCAGCCTGGGCAGATAGGAAACCTTGAACATATTGATAAGCCTCTGGAGCAAGAAAACGTAGAGGGTTTCCTTGCTCATCGTACTGATATGGAAAGACATAAATGGGTGTACCATCCAGTCCATAATGGGAAAAGTAAGGACGCTTGGGATCTTGGGAGGACTAACCAACCTTGGAGTTCGACTGCTGTAGAGACGACCGATACACCTCGGGAGAGATATTCTCCGGAATAGCAGATGCTATGTAAATGTCTTCAGGAAGTGACGAGGTCCTTTTGGACTGAGTAGTAACAGCGAGCGTAGATACAGCTATGCAGACAGTAGGCCTAACAGGTACCGATGTGACCAGAGGAGATGACGTGAGGGGTGTCCTTGGAGACATCCCCAATGAAGGAATAACCAGCCTCGTAGACGGAGTGGATACTCCCATGGAGGCCACAGCGGCCACAATCTGACTTAAAAATTTATACCTTGCTGGAAGTGAAGAACCAAGCAAAGACATGATAGAAGACTCGGGATTTTTTTTTCTGGAAAAAGCTGGTAATCTTCACTAGATGTAGGAATTTCCTCACTAGGAGAAGGACTGGGTGAGTCCATATATGACCCTGCCACTAGATCTTCTAAAAGACAGCAAGGACTAGGAGGTATAACAGTAGCTAAAAAGGGCGATCCCGATGTAAGAGGAGGGAAATATTCCCCTACTCCAAATCTAAACCAAGCGTTGGATAAGGGCCAATTAAACTCAACTGGTCCAGCAAAGTGAAGCTCAGATAGAACCGGTCCCCCGTTGGGAAACTCGGAGACAATAGGCTGTTGAGGTTCAGCAGAGGACTGAGAGACCTCTGATGAATCGTCTGTGTAAGGACTACCAGTAGACGAAACTAAAGGTTCCGCCACTGTGACAACAACGAAAAAAGGAAGAGATCAAAACAAAAGCACACGAGAAAAAACCAAGGCAAACAATCAAACGGCCAACAAGAAAACTCTAAAAGGGTGTGTGATCGCAGCTGATTAATTTTACCACATTGAAACTTATAAACTTTCCCATTTCATGTTTTAAGAGTCGAGAAATGGATAAAAGGTGACTCTATCTCTTTCAATTTGGAAACAAGCGTGAAAGGACAAGCGCTTGCTGATCCTTTCAAATTTAATGAGTCAGAAAAGATCAAAATGACTACTATGGAACTCTAGGCAAAAGGGTGTACCAGATATCCGTGAACTGTAATATACACCTTGGTTTAAAAAATGAAAGAGAAATCAACCAAGGACTTGACGTACGCGTAGGTAATCTCCCAGAATGCTGTGTCTGGTGTATCACGGGTATAAGGCGGCAGACTCGGCTTCCTACGGATAAAGGATAGCAACCTAGTGGGGTCTCCCTTTATATATGTGACGGTACGAGGAGCACAAGTCCGTACTAGCGCTGTCTAAAGCCAAGAGGCGAACGAAAACTACTAGGTTTAACGACGCCGGAACACGTCACTAGCTTAGACCTCTAGATATTTCGTTAATGTTTCAATGCTGCCTTAAGGTAAATTGAATAAATTTAAGAGTTGATCTTCAATTATGTTTCAATTTCAGGCCCTACCGAATGTTATGTCTCAAAATTCCTCTAAATGCACACCACATGCCACAATATATCACTTTGTTCGATGAATAGCTAACTACGGGAAGGTTGAGAGCTTTTCAAACAACAACAAAATGATCAGAAAACAACCACTAGTGTCTCTAATGCACGCTAATGAAATTAAAAGCTTTTCCTTTATAGTTATATAACACTAATAATGCATAAAAATTTTCAATTTACACTAACTAATCAAAAGCAAAAGACCTGTTTTTGTATTTTCAATGTTTTAAGAGCGAAATGCACTAAACAAAATGAAAACTCATAAAGAGAACAATTTGAGAAATGATAGCGAAAGAGTAAAGACAAGCAAGTTCACTCAATACAAAATACACAATCGGACCTCAAACTGATGGAGAAATCCCTCAAATCAAAGAGGAATCCCAAAGACTCATACAAACCATGTAATCTAGGCTCGAAATGAGACAAAGCGAAACTCGAATGAGAAAGAGAACAATCACTCAAATAATGCAATAACACAATGGAAAACCACCAAACGAATGCAAGGAAGCAAAAACAAAGTTGACTGAACAAATGAAAACAAAAAACTCCCACGGGAGGCTCAGCACACCATAGTACCTAGATGCCCTACGGCTAGAATGTAAAACCGATAGTAGAGGGAAAATAACTGGAGGACGGAGGTTAAACCCAGTCAACCAAGACTTCAAGGCACTCAGGAAGTCGAAAAAATGACACCAAAACCATAAATCAAGCTCAAAAGGCTCAGAAACAAGCAAGCCCTATCACCACACAAGATTGGCGCGACTGTCTGGTTACATCTAGCGTCAGAACAGGATTGGTGCGGGGGCCTAACTAGCAACAAGCGCCAGTTGGCGCGACTGTCAGGTCAAAAAGCGCGCTAGTCGATTTTACTAATGACAAAAATAAAAAAGAGCAAATAGGGAGCAAATCAGGTATGGTGGGGGCTGAACAGAGGTTTTACACCAGAAGGGGGCAAACCAAAAGAGCTGATCAAGCAGACAAAAGCCAAAAGCAACCGAAAGAGACAAGACAAACTCCAATCAAGCTCCCCAGTGGATTCGCCAGTTTGCTGGAGAGGTAAATCCCCTCTGCGAACATAGGTGATCCCTACTAGCCCAGATCGGGTCTAGCAGCAATCAAGTCACGCTAAGACGCAGGTCTCTAGTTACAAAATGACAAGAAATGATAAGTTGCCTACCTCAGGTCCTATGTGATGGTCGTCAAAAGAAGGATGACGCTTCCCGTCCTCTGCTTCGGCAAATCACAATCCTTCCGCTTAGCGCGTCCGAACACCTACACACATGCGAAGAAACACGACGATATGCAACATAGAATCTAAATCTTGTAACTATACATCAGTCAGAGAAGATGCAATTCATTGCATCAAAGATAAAGATACATGAATGAAACCATAATCAAAGTCGCTTATCATTAATAAAACAAAGGAACGATACAACCTTAAGCTCTGACGCTGGATCTTCCTTCGGCGGGGTTGACAGTGGAGCACGTCTCAATGAAGCTCGTCGAAAATGGGACAAAGCTCTCTCTCTTCGGCTTGGCTCTCAAAGGCTGTTTGGCGATAGTCTCCTTGCTGCAGATTTAGCTCTTAGTACTATAACCACTAGCTTTCTAAGAGAAAATGGCAAGATTATATAGATGATGGAAGGGGAGTTGGGATCCCTACAATGGTGGGATTGGCCCTATCCTCAAGGAAGCTTCCATGATAGGTGGAAAACCACTTCCCCTACATGGAGATCCGGAGCCAAACCTCCCAACTCATTTTAGAGACTCGTTCAGGAGTTGGTTGGAATCAAACTTCTGCCATTTATTTTTACAAAACAATCCTTATTAAGCTTAGCGTGAGCAATACACTGGGACAGAGTGCCAGTTGGCGTGCCCTCTTTGGTGGATTTCCCCCATTGGCGCGAGGGCTGAACTGGTTGATCGCGCCGAGGCCAAAAGGTCTATTTTTAGGGTTTTTCATAGGAAACTGTCTTTAGAGGAATGATTGTCCTTGTGAAGGGGGATGCCATGAAAGTGGTCTCAGGTCATGTCACTGATCACAGGTCACAGAAAAGGCCCTCCACTGTGCGGGATGGGGGATTGCAGGGACAGTGACAAATTACTGTGTAACAGTTATGATGCTAATGTTTTGGTTGAGATAAAGCAGGAGATGCAGACCATTAAAGTGATGTTGCAACAATGGAATTTGGGGTAAGAGAAAATCGTAATACAAGTTTGTATGCTTGGCATGCATATATGTGATTCATGGTTGTTGTAAGCATTATAGTTACTTATATGTTTATCATTATATTATTATGGTTACATATGTGATAAATTCTAGTTGATCAGTGTAGTTATACGCATTATGGTTATGATCATGCCTTTCATTCTATTGATTTTATGGTTACATACATGATAGATGTTAGTTAATTAGTGTGATCATATGTACATGCGTTGGCTAGTCAAGCATGGTATTAACTTGATGACTATGTTATATGTTGTTGATGAAAATGTTATATGTTAACTTGTAGTTAGCTTGATGATTAGGTTATATGTTGATGATGAGAATTTTATATGTTAACTTGTAGCTAGCTCAATGATTATGTTATATATTGTTGACGAGCATGTTATATGTTAACTTATTATTGTTATACATTAGTTAACTTGATGATTAGGGTTATAGTATTAATATCTTGATGTTATATGTATTCTGCTAAATTGGATTGACATATGCATATGATTAGGGTTATGACATTCATGTATGAGTCGATATATTTGCGATATTGTGTTGTACTAATCTAGAGTGATTGTGCATATGTGATTGTTTGACAATTGTTTATGAGTATATGGTGTGAACATGTGTAGCTAGTTATTTTCATGGATATCACGAGCTTATTTAGGTTTGATTTGATGTGTTGTGAAGTTATATCATGCCAATCTAGATTGATTGTGTAGACAAGATAGCCTCCCCTGAGTTACATTAAGGTATGAGTTTTCTTCTGACATTTATTTAGTGCTTAATTGTTTGATTATGTCATCTATTTAGTGTTTGAGTGATTTGGTGTCTATTATGTCATCTAATTCATTTATATAACATGGCATGTTTATAGTTTGTTTTAATGTTTGATTAATCGTATGATATGAGTGTGTGCTTGTAAGATTACATAAAATAATGATCTTGTTTTAGGATGATTGTACTAACGCATTATGTGTTGAGACAAATGATATGACTTGAGTGTAACTGTGTGCTAGTTGTAGTATTATGGTTTTGACTATTGTTTGATTATGACATGGTTGTTAGTCTCAGAAAATGTTGATTTCAAATTGGTATATATGATGTCTTGATATGTGTAACATGTGATTGACATTTGTGAACAGTTGTAGGGAAACATGTTTGGTATTAGCATGACAAGGTAATAGTTAAATTGTTTATATAAATAACAACAGGTTGATGTGATAGCATGTAGTAAGATTCAATTGTAGCATGGTAAATGGTAAAATAAAGGAATTGGGTAAGAATTCCTTTGACTATGGTTAGAAACCCTAACTCCAAATGAATGAGTGCTTTGCATACCAGAAGTCTTCTTAACCTTGATTTTGTCTGAAATTTATGCAGATATGTGCTATAGTCATGAACATGTATATCTATTGGTTTCTAGTTATGACTGGATTCATCAAGGGATTGGAGTCCCTTGATAGATGATATATGTATGTGTCCATGTATAAGGTAGTGTGTATGGCATAACAAGGTAAGGTAACTGGTATATTGTATGTTTATATTATACACTCACAGTTGTGTGTTTATGGAATTATGATGCATGGGATTTCGTGGCAAAAGAGACTGCCATGAAATATTTGAAAAGGCTTGGGTTGAGCTTTCCTTTGGAATCATTGGGAACCATGGGGATTGAGTCATGGTGGTTGTTGCTAGTCTTGTGCTTTTGGCCTTTTGTGATTTGTTGCGCTTGATTTGTGATCTTGATTGTGTCTAGTGCACGATCATACAACTTTGTTGCCGTGTCATGTTGCTTTGGGTTTTTTAGGGTCTTCTTCTTATTTGTTCTTGTTCTTGCCTTTTATGTATCGAGAGTCTTCAGAATTGGTTTGGGGAAAGAGGAAAGTAATGGAGCTTGGGGAGAGTTGTGTTGTACCTAGTAGGTAACGTAAGACACTGATAAAGCTTGGTGCATGATTAAGCGCATCACAAGGTAGGAATATGACAATTAGTTGGGCTGGTTAGGTCCATTGTGGTAAATGGACGGTGGCAGTACATACATGAGAAAGGCAACAAAAAGGGTAAAGAAAATGGATTTGAGGCATTATATTCCTTGGATATGTTTGGAAATGTTGTTCTCAACGTTGTGCATGTTGTGAATGAACAAATGAAGTTCTTAACCTAGACCTTATGATATCTGGTAATTATGTTGTGATCATGATTATGTTGATGCTTATAAATGTATACATGTATGTATGTATGTATGTCATGTATGACAGGGTCATCATGGTTATGATTGTTTATGCTAATGATTATATATATGTATGTATCTATGTCACTGTATTACGGGGTCTTCAAAGATTATCCTTGTGGAATAATGATTGCTTATGCAGGAGAATGATATGAGGATGGTTCTTGGTCTTATGAGGAATCAAGTGGGAAGACTAACCCTGACAGATGTATGAGGTTGGTATCATATGGAAATGAATTGATATTATATGATTTTACTATGCCTATGTTTATGTTATGGACAGGTAATGTTGAGGGGTACATCAAATAAGTGAAAGTAGTGCAATCTGTGACATGTTAGGATAAGCATGGATAATGGAAAGACATTAGAAGCAAGGTTGCTTGTGGGGTCAGTGTGTGGTCTCTAGATGTGCAATACTACTGTCATGTATATGTTGTGCATGTTGTATATTCAGTGATTATACGTGTTGTGGCTCATTTGCATTTACTTTTGAAATATTTCTCAAAACACCAAAAAAGCATATATGTTAGAAAATTTAAAAAATTTGTATACCAAAAAAGAATTTTTGATTTATATGTTGGTGTATTAACATTATGTGCGGAGATGTGAAGCCGGGTCGAGTCGTTCTTATTCGCGTGCAGAACAGTTCAAGGGTTGGGTCGATTGATGCGTTCATAACATTACATGCCAAGGTTGAGTCAGGTGTCCCTACCTCCACTTACCACGTCATCCCTACCTTTATCACATATTGTACATCGCAAGCTCAAGAGGAATGGCACTCATGAAAATTTTATGAGTGTCGAAATGCAAAGTGCGATAAGGGTCGGACGCGATGTAGCTCAGAACTATGATTTAATATATTCCAATCGTACATCACACATCGCAAGCTTTAGGAGGAATGGCACTCATGAATATGTTATGAATGTCGAAATGCGAAATGCGATAAGGGTCGGACGTGATGCAGCTAAGAACTATGATTTAATATATTCCAATCGCACATCGCACATCGCAAGCTCAGGAGGAATGACGCCCATGAATATGTTATGAATGTCGAAATGCGAAATGCGACAAGGTTTTATATCGCCAATTGCAATTTGCGATCAACCCCACCTCCACTTGCCACGTCATCCCTACCTTTATCGCACATCGCACATCGCAAGCTCAAGAGGAATGGTGCTCATGAATATGTTATGAACATCGAAATGCAAAATGCGATAAAGGGACGGGCGCGATAGTTTTCAAAGGAAAATTTGAATTTATTTAAAGTCCAGGATTATGTGCAATTGTGTTGTTTTATGAATAAATGTGAATGTGGGGAGTGGACTCGGGTAAGTGAGCCAACACAGAGCAAAGGAGAAGAGAAGACAGAACGTTGCGGGCACAAGCAAAAGAGGCAGAGTCGAGGAGAAGGAGACATGATAACATTGTTTGAAACGTAGAGGCATAGGCAAATTCAAGCAAAAGGAGCATATGGTGGCATTGTTGGAAACGCAACAGCTGGGTCAAGTCGGGAAAAGATGCGTTATTGCATAATTTTTTGAATACCACATCAGAAACATAAAAGACATGATAGCAAGTAGAAAAGACAAATATTGAACTCTGGAAGAAATGCAGGGCAAGGATGTCTGATCTGTCAAGGAGACACATCAGCACTTCAGGGAGACGCATCAGCAACAAATCAGATTCAGCAAAAATAATAATATTTTAAGTTTTAATTTGTTTTCTTTGTTTGTTACGATTGAAACTATAGTGATGTCCTCAATTGCAATGTAATAAGTAGTTTTAACAGTATAGGTAGTCAAAGTAGTTTCAAGAAGTTCTAGCAGTTACGAAGTTTCAAGAAGTTATAGCAGTTACGAACTGTTTTTGATGTATTTAAGCAAGATAGAAAGAAATAAGAAGGGTTCCGAGTTTTGGACCTCTGGAAGACTAAAATTTTGGTACTTACTTTTCTAAGGAATTAATGAAAGAAGCATCAAGTTTCCTGCAATTGTTGATGGTGATTCGTTTTTCCTATGCCATTTTGTGTTCCTTCTTCCTGGAATGAAGTGAAGTAAAGTAGCTACCGGTCTCTTAATTACATCTGTGAGTAAGAGTTAAATAACCTTAATATGCGCTCCTTCACTCCAACTCCTCTCCCTTCACAAATTCTCTCTAGAACTTAAAAGTAATAGATTCTGTGTTTACAAAATATTATTTTGATTTTCATCTCTCTCCATAAATTCATTCTGAAATTTAAAGTGATAGATTCTGTGTTACAGCATATCATTTTGAGTTCCTTCTACAGTTCTTCTTTTCCATTCAGATATCAGCAATTAACGGCATTGTAAAGTCTTTCATTATACCATATTATTAAGGGTTTTAAATAATTAGTTTCCAAAGGGATTGAACGAAGACCAGCTGATATAATTACTTATGTGACACATTTTTTAAAATGTCTTAAGCACTCATTCCTTTCCACAATAGAGGAATTTTCTCTTAAGATACAACATTTTCTGGTATCGTTGCCGGGGACGAAGAGACGAAGTTTATTTTCCATAGATTTTTCACATTATTTCCTCTGGTTATTCAGTGAGGAGGGAATATTTGGTTATGTTTACTCAAGATTGGCTCACAAAAGGCCTCACACGAGGTCGGATACCTCACAGCAGAAGGTCCCTGCTTTGTCAGAGCCTGAAATATTGGTTTCTAAAAGGGTTCGGAAACCCAAAACCCCCTCAACACCTAGTCCTACACTATTTGATCCTGGCAGTAGTTCTAGTAATCCTTTGTTTGAAGATATCTCTAAAGTATTTCCTTTCTTGGAACAAGATTCACAATTTATACCAATTTATTTTCAAGAACCTAAGTTGGAAGAACACTGCTTTGAGTCTGTTTATTTTACTTTTACTCAAGCTCAACAAACTCTAATTGTTGGTCCATTTGCCATTATCCATCAACCCACTCCCATATCTGTTTTACCTCCAGCTCCGTTCATTTTCACAGCAGTTTCATCGATTGCATCTAACCAAGGAACAATAAATCAAGGTGCAAACATGGTAGCACCAGCCTTTTTGTTGAACATATATGCTCCACTTAACCTTCTACAACCAATGAATGCAATGCCTCAAGAGTATCTTAAATTACTCGTATGTTTTACTAGAGAAGATAAAATAACTGCAGAAAAACACATGACTGTGTTTTGTAATTTTGCTGAAAATCTGAATGTAGAACATCTTGATGTTGTAATGAGGCTTTTTGTTTAGTCTCTAGATGGAGAGGCTAGAAAGTGGTTTAAGGGATTACCAAATAATTCTATTAAAACATGGGAAGAACTCGAAAATCAATTCACTCAAATATGGGGTGAAAAAGGGGATCAAGGATATTCACTAACGGAATTCAATGCAATCAAAAGAAATCCAGATGAGAATATATCAGATTTTATCAAAAGATTCAATAAATTCTATAACAGTTTGCCTGTAGAAATGAAGCCCCCTCCTTTTGGAGAAACGGTGGTTTTTGCTAGGGATTTTGAAGCTGATTTTAGTTTCACACTTAGAGAAAGGATATCTCCTACTTTAGAGAAAATACAAACAGATGCTTTAGAAATTGAAGCTAATATGACTACATCCAGAAAGATAAAAGAAAAGCAATCAGTTCAAGAGAAGGGAAAAGCAAAATAATAATCACCACAAGATCAAAGAATCAATGATATGACAAAGGTGATAAAGAATTTGTCAAAAAAATTAGTAAAGATGGAATTGGAAAGTAAAAACTCCCAAAGACCAGTACAACACAACAGAAGAGGATTTAATCCTCAATTCAGAAAACAACCCCTGCAAATTTTTCAGAGAGAAAGAAGAGATCAAGATCAAGTCCAAGCACCATTGTATATAGAAGCAGAACCCAGACAGTGAGTAGAAGATGACCAAAAAGAAACTAAAGACCAAATATCTTCTATATACACAAGAGAATATGATGAAGAGGAAGATTGTGAGGGAGAATATGCTGAAGCTAAAGTAACTTTTGATCAAGATGAAATGAATGAATATTGTAGGCAATTCACAGATTTCATGCAAGCTAAGTTACATAAAAAGTATGATTTAAGGTCTAGAAAGAGATCAAGAGTGCAGGATAATGAAGGTGAACAACAAGATTCTATTCCTCCTCCAATGACGACTCCACAACAAAAGGACCTTGTAAAACAAGTCAGTAATGGGGAGAAACCTATAAATTCAGTTAATAGAACATATGTGCAGTAGGGTGAACCTTCCCAGAGCAAATCAGTTGATACTAATATTTTGGAGAGAGTTTTTCATGTACCCGAACAAGTGGCGAATTCTACAAAGAGTGACGAAGAACCCGAAAAGAATGTTAAACAAACTTATGCTTTCAGTTTGACAAAAGAGTTGGAGAAGGGAAAAATTCAGGTACCTCTTCTAGAATTAGCTAAAATACCAATCTACAAGAAATAAATTTCATAATTTATTAATCTCACACAGATTGAAGATATAAGTGACACTATGAACTTACAAGAAGAGAATCCAGTGGTCACCTTTGGTCCGCATGTAGAAGAAGTAGATCCTTCTGTTCCACCATTCTATATTTCTCTATTGCTTCATGATTTTACTCTCCATAATTGTATGTTGGACTCAAGAGCATCCCATAATTTCATGCCATTGTCTGTTATGAAGGAACTAAACTTGCAGATTACCAAACCTTACAGGGATCTGTTTCCATTTGATTCCAAAAGGGTGAAATTTGTTGGGTTACTTAAAGATGTAGTAGTTTCTTTGGCACAAATTCCAGAAAAGAGTATAGTCATGGATGTAGTTGTTGCTGACATTCCAGCCAGGTTTGGAATGCTCCTGTCAAGATCTTGGGGAGAAAAGTTGGGAGCTCTTCTAAAATTAGATTTCACGCATGCTATCATTCCTATTTTTAATGGGGAAGAAAGGAGATTGTGCAGGAAAACAAGGTTCGTGAAGACCACTATCTAGAAAGATGCAGGAAATTACCCTATTTATAGCTGTCAAGAAACAGAATGTCTTTCATGTTTCATGCTACATGAAGATGTAGAATTTTCTGAAGACACAAGGAAGCATCTCTCTTCAACAGTTGTAAATAATGAGTTGCACTCAAAAAAATTTGGGAATTCTACTTTGATATCGCCAGAAGGTAACCTCATGCCTTTAACTTTTAAATTAGAGTTTGATTCAACAAACAACGTGGTTGAGTATGAGGCCTTAATATTAAGCCTTCAAGTTGCTAAACAAATGGGAGTTCAGTGTATTTCAATTTTTGTTGACTCTAAATTGATAATAAGACATATTAAAAATCATTGTCAAACCAAGCATCCTAGACTAAGATCATATAGGAATGAATTTTGGGATCTGATAGAGAACTATTTTAAAGCCTTCAATCTTCATTTTATTCTGAGGGAGGAGAATAGATTGGCAGATTCTTTGGCAGTTGCAGCTAGCACCTTCAAGCCACCTATGAATCCAGGGTTAAGGAATGAGATTGAAATTAGACATAGACCCTCTATTCCTGATAATGTGAAACATTGGCGGGTGTTTGAATATGATGAGAATATAAATCATTTCTTGACAATGATTGGAAGATTGAAGATGCTGAGATAGATCAAGAAGAAGAACAGATGGAGCAGAAAGGAGAGATAAGAAATCTTAAGCAGTCAATAGGTGAGTAGAAGCTTATCCAATTGAAAGATAATGTACTCCCTAAAGGACTAGTTCCCATTCAAAGATTATTTTATTCTAATGATGTTGTTGTTAATTCAAAGAAAATACATCAATAGGAAGAGATGGAATATTGTAATTTGGGAACTCAACAGGTGCAAAAATGGTGAAATTCTTCAAAGGTGTTCCCAAAAATTATAAAGAAAGATATTGATCTTTTTAAAAAGTATATGGATGTATTTGCTTAGTCATATGAAGACTTGAAAACGTATGATAAAAGCATAATACAACATAGCATCCCATTGAAAGAAGGAATCAAACCACACAAACAAAAGCTCAGACAGATTAATCCATTACTATTAGCTCCAATTGAAAAGGAAGTGAAGAAATTGTTGTAAGAAAAAATCATAGTCCTTCTCAAATATTTAGATTGGGTTTCTAATCTGGTTCTTGTGAGGAAGAGAAATGGAGAGATAAGATTGTGTGTGGACTTCATGAATTTGAACAGATCATCTCTAAAGCATAATTATCCTTTACCTAAAATGGATTATGTCTTACAGAAGGTGACAGGAGATTACAGGATGTTTATGGTTTATGGATTCTCTGGATATAATCAAGTGGCAGTTGATAAGGAAGATCAGAAAAAGACAACTTTCACAACCCCCTGGGGCACCTTCATGTATCCAAGGATGCCATTCGGTCTTATGAATGTAGGTGAAACTTTTCGGAGGGCCATGGACATAGCGTTTGTAGGTAACAAGTATGTGGTTATATGTTTGGATGATGTAACTGTTTTCTTAGGGTCAGATGATGAACACCTAGAACATCTGCAAAAAACTTTTGAAAAATGCAGGAAGTTTGGTCTGTCACTAAACCCCAATAAATATTTGTTTACCTTAGAAGAAGGTAAATTATTGGGTCACATAGTTTCAAAAGAAGGAGTGAAAATTGATCCAGCAAGGATGGAAGCAATTCAAACAATTCCTTTACCTAGAAGCAAGAAAGATATTCAGAGATTTTTGGGAAAAATAAACTTTTTGAGAAGATTTGTACCAAATTATGCTGAGATTGTGAGAAATATAATTGACATGTTGAAGAAAAATGGGATAAATAAGCAATAGAAGCATTTTCCACAATAAAAGAAGCACTCCAGGAAGCTCTTGTTTTAATAAGTCCTGATTATCAAAAGGTATTTCAAATATTTTCATTCGCTTCCCCCACTACTATTGTTGTTGTGTTATTGCAGAAATATGAGGATAGTAAGGAGCAGCCAGTGGCATTCTTTAGCAAATTTCTCATAGATGTTGAGCTCAAATATAACATTCCACAAGGGAGTGGGTTGGTAGAATCTTAAAACAAGACCTTAGTTAGGATTTTGAAGAATAAATCCACTGAAAATCATAAAGACAGGGATTTAGAGTTGAAGTTTTCTCTTTGGGCAGTCTGAGTAACCACCAGGAGGTCTATTGGAAAGTCACCCTATGAATTGGTTTATGGAACTCAGGCACTATTTCCTACTTAGTTGGCCAAACCAATGATTTCTTTCCTTCAAGAAGCTCGGGAAGAACCTAATGCTCTAGTGAGAAGATTGAAAAAAGTGATTGAATCAAATGAAAAAAGAAACAAAGTTAGGGATAACTTGATTTCTTATCAGGAAAAGATGAAGTCCATATTTGACAGAAAAGCAAAATAAATCCTCTTCCAAGCAGGAAATTTAGAATTAAGGTGGGACACCAGAGGGGAGGATAAAGGAAAGCATGGTAAGTTTGACCCTCTCTGGTATGGTCCGTACAGAATTTCTAAAGCCAGATCAAACAATACTTTCATCCTAGAAGATTTAGATCGAGAATCTCTGCAGCTGCTTGTGAATGGGCAGTATTTGAAGCATTGTTTTGAGCATTAAAAGTCAGCAATCCACCATTGTAAATACCAGATTTCTCATTGTTCATATGTCACCAAGAAATATTTGACTCCATGCCCAATAGATAAGGAACTAATCTGTGGTGATTAACTCTTTCATGGAAAAAAGAAATATCCCCAGGTGGAGCCAAATGTTGTGGCTCATTTGCATTTACTTTTGAAATATTTCTCAAAACACTAAAAAAATAATATATGTTAGAAAATGTAATTTTTTTGTATACCGAAAAATAATTTTTGATTTATATGTTGGTGTATTAACATTATGTGTGAAGGTGTGAAGCCAGGTCGAGTCGTTCTTATTTGTGTGTAGAACAGTTCAAGAGTCGAGCCGATTGATGCATTCAGAACGTTACATGCCAGGGTTAAGTCGGGTGTCCCCACCTCCACTTACCACGTCATCCCTACCTTTATCGCACATTGCAAGCTTAGGATGAATGGTGCTCATGAATATATTATGAATGCTGAAATGCAAAGTGCGACAAAGGCCGGATGCGATGCAGCTCATAACTATGATTTAATATATTCTAATCACACATCGCACATCGCAAACTCTAGACGAATGGAGCTCATGAATATGTTATGAATGTCGAAATGTGATAAGGGCCAGATGCAATGCAGCTCAGAACTATGATTTAATATATTCCAATCGCACATCACACATCGCAATATTAGGAGGAATGGCACACATGAATATGTTATGAATGTTGAAATGTGAAATGCGACAAGGTTTTATATCATTGATTGCGATTTGTGATTAGCCCCACCTCCACTTGCCACGTCATCCCTACCTTTATCGCACTTCGCAAGCTCAGGAGGAATGGCGCTCATGAATATGTTATGAAAACCGAAATGCGAAATGCGATAAAGGGATAGACACGATAGTTTTCAAAGGAAAATTTGAATTTATTTAAAATCCAGGATTATGTGTAGTTGCATTGTTTTATGAAGAAACGTGAACGCGAGGAGTGGACTCGGGTAAGTGACCCAACGCAGAGCAAAAGAGAAGAGAAGACGGAATGTTGCGGGCACAAGCAGAAGAGGCAAATTCGAGCAAAAGGAGACATGATAACATTGTTTGAAACGTAGAGGATAGGCAGAGTCAGGAAAAAGGAGCATATGGTGGCATTGTTGGAAACGCAACAGCTGGGTCAAGTCAGGCAAAGATGCGTTATTGCAGAACTGTTCGAATACCACATCAAAAATAGAAAAGACAAATATTGAACTCTGGAAGAAATGCAGGGCAAGGATATCTGATCTGTCAGGGAGACACATCAGCACTTCAGGGAGACGCATCCACAAAAAATCAGATTCAACAAAAAGAATAATATTTCAAGTTTTAATTTGTTTTCTTTGTTTGTTAAGATCGAAGCTATAGTGATGTCCTCAATTGCAATGTAATAAGTAGTTTTAATAGTTTAGTTAGTCGAAGTAGTTTCAAGAAGTTCTAGCAGTTACGAACTTTTTTGATGTATTTAAGCAAGATAGAATGAAAGAAGAAGGGTTCTGAGTTTTGGACCTCCGGAAGACTAAAACTTTGGTATTTAATTTTCTGAGGAATTAATGAAAGAAGCATCAAGTTTCCTACAACTGTTGATGGTGATTCATTTTTCCTGTGCCATTCTGTGTTCCTTATTCCTGGAATGAAGTGAAGTAAAGTAGTTGTCGGTCTCTTAATTACATCTGTGAGTAAGAGTTAAATAACCTTAATCTGCACTCCTTCACTCCAACTCCTCTCCCTTCACAAATTCTCTCTGGAACTTAAAAGTAGTAGATTATGTGTTTACAACATATTATTTTGAGTTTCCTCTCTCTCCATAAATTCATTCTGAAATTTAAAGTGATATATTTTGTGTTATAGCATATCATTTTGAGTTCCTTCTACAGTTCTTCTTTTCCATTCAGATATCAGCGGTTAATGGCATTGTAGAGTCTTTCATTATACCAGATTATTAAGGGTTTTAAAGAATTAGTCTCCAAAGGGATTGAACGAATACCACCTGATATAATTACTTTTGTGACACATTTTTTAAAATGTCTTAAGCATTTATTTCTTTCCACAACCGAGGAATTGTCTCTTAAGATACAACAATACCTATGGTGATGTGTACATGTAACATATGTAATATTGTGTACATATGATGTTGTATTTATGTTGCATATATGGTGTTGCATGTATATTTCATATGCAGTGCTAGATATAGATGGTGCTATGTACATGTTGGACATGCGATGTTGTGTACATATCATAATGTGTGCATGTTGGATATACGGTGTTGTGTGCATATGGTGTTGTGCGCATGTTGGATATGCGGTGTTGTGTATGTATGGTGCTATGTACATGTGGTCTATCCAATTCTTTGTACATGTGGTGTTGTGTTTGTGTTGTACATATGGTGTTGTGTGCATGTGGTGCTATGTACATGTTGTACATGTGGTGTGGTGTGCATGTGGTATTGTGTACATGTCATACATGTGATGTTGTGTACATATGGCGTCGTGTACATGTCATGCATGTGGTGTTGTGTACATGTGGTAATGTGTATACATTGTACAGATGGTGCGGTGTATATTTGGCATTGTGTACACGTTGCGCAAGTGGTGTTGTGTACATGTGATGTTGTGCACACGTTGTGCAGGTAGTGTTGTGTATAGGTGGTACTGTGTACATGTTGTGCATATGGTACTAGTATACATGTGGTATTGTGTGCATGTCGTATATGTTGTGTTGCAGGGATGCAATACTATATATGTGCATGTCGTGGTATCGTGACATGTGTATTTGTTGTGTTTTACTCTATATATGTATATGTATTGTGTTGTAAATTACACCGAGTGTAGGTGTATGTGTTGTATGTCGATGTAGGTGTATGTATTGTGTTATATTGTACACCAGGTGTAGGTGTATGTATTATATGCCAGTGTAGGTGTATGTATTGTGTTGCATTGTACACCGGGTGTAGGTGTATGTGTGATATGTCGGTGTGGGTATATGTATTGTGTGGTGTGGGTATATGTATTGTGTGGTGTTGTATGCCTTGTGTGGATGTACATGTTGTACACTATGCGTATGTGTATGCAGTTGAAGAGAAGGTACTAGTGTTTGTCGGGTGTGGCAACCGATCCAGTGTGTGTACAAAGAACAAAGGTAAAAGTAAGGACCGATGAAGGATAAGTATAAACATTTTATTTTAGTTCTATTATGCATGTGATCTACGATTCTAAATTATGATGGTTACATATGATTTATGATTATGGCTTACGATGATTTCATGTGATTCATGATTTTAATTTATGGTTGTTGCGTCTTGAGCTGACCGAATGTGATATTATATATGATGAGTTGATTAAACATATATTTTGACTTGTGTGACAAGAAGTGAATAGGATTTCAAGTGTACCTTATTGATGAGCTACCAATGAGGTATGATTTGAATTTATTTTGAATCTAATAGTAGTTATGTGATTGGTACAGGAAGCACAGAAATGCCCAATTAGGTGGTTGAAAATGATTGCAAGCATTAGCAACATCAACAAAAGGAATTGAAACAGGTAGCAGTATGTTGGTAAAGCATTTCAGTAGCAGGGTGTTGGGGCCTTTGTTTTGAGTAATACAAGTTTGAGTTGCGGAAGGTTAGGTGGTGGAAAGAACAGGTGGCGGAGCACCATTATAAAAGGAAAGGAACCATTGCGATTTCAGAGAGTCTACAAATAGGTGGCAGAGCATAGGCAGGCAACAACACAGATGGCAGAAACAGGGGACAACGAACAAACATAAGGACTCCCATAGGCAGAGCCAACCGCAAAAGGAAACAGGAAGCAGCGGAGCGCAAGGGAACAACTGAGCGAAGAAGGGGCGAAGGCTGACAATTCCAGTCGACAAAAGTAGATAAGAAAGGAAAAAGAGAGCTCGCTCGATGACAGCAGATGGAGAACTATTTTAGGGAGAAGATAGAGTTTTGTGCTCTAGGAGCTCTGCGAAGCCTGAAATGTATTATGGTGTATTCGATTGAAATCTGTGAATTATAATATGTAATTGGTTGATGATTTAATATAACAGAGCAATGTCGAGTTGTGGATATAATGTGTATGACTGTTAGCTTTGTAGTTGTGTGCTTAGCTATTTCAAAAATTTTGATGTTCATGTTGGTAATTGCTAAATGGTAACCTATATCCTGATTCATATGCGATGAATGTGCTCTGTGTATTGTAATGTCTGGTTAGTTGTTAGAGGTCTCCCTTCGGTATTATGGTTCTAGCTCTCTATCTTAGTAAGGTCATGGCACGCCTCAGGTGAGACTCTTTGCTCTCTTGAGAAAGGTGAAAATGTCGGCGTTGTCCTAGACTATAGCGAAACCTTGTTGGCCCTGAGCCAAAACCTGGGTCTTGCCCATAAGTCATCCTTTTTCGCCAACAAATAGTATTGTTGTCGGGACCTGAAAATTTACTCGAGATCTAGATCTTGGTAACGAAGATCTACGAAAGGGAATTGTGTAGCTGGTGGGATAATCATGTAGATCAGTTCATATCGCAACAGGCGGAACTCCGACAGTAGAAGGAAAGGATTTTCAAGGACCAAGTTCTGTTTTCTGATTCAGCGAGTGATTTGTACAAAATTTTCTAGAGAAATTTTCTGAAGAGCTCCATAACTAATTGCGAAGACTCTAGATTAAAGCACTTTCTGGAAGGTTGCATCGATCCCGTCACAGTTGGATGCATAAAACCTGACGGAATTACATAAACAAGATACAGAGCTAACCCGAGTAGTATACTTTTGGGTGTAGACTACCCTAGAGGGATACATCGTAGAGTTTGCAGCTGAGTGTTATCAGTATTTTGCAAAAGAAGAAGATATATTTAAATTTGGGTTGCGGGGAAAGTTGTTGAGAGAAATTTCGTTATGGATTAAAGCGTTAATGGTGGACAAGGGATTGATTCTCTTCCAAAGTCCCATGAAGGAAGTTTAAACCTCCAGTACTGGGGGAAGGACCTAAAGGAAATATGCTACGAAAAAGGGAAAAAGGGGAATATTTATGGAAGATGGGACCTCCAGTAGGTTGAGGGAGTTGAGAGCACATCAGAGGGTGCTAATCGCTGAGAAGTGGCAGGAGAAGGCAATATGGGAGTTTGAGAAGCAAAAGAGGAGTATACAGCAAGGAGAAGAAGCGTCGCAGATGACAAGGAGGAGAGAAGATTAAGTAGGGCCCAAAGGATTGGACGAGTCCACCAAGGAAGTTAGACAGGTTCACAGGAGCCCTTCCCAAAGAGAGAAAGGAAATAAGTCCCATGAAGAGGAGGACACGCGCCCAGAGGATGAGTCTGATGTAGAGATACATGTTGCAATGGAGTAATTATTCTAAGAGAGGTCGGCAACCATAGCACAAGGTAACCCATTCCCCCAGTTTCAAGTAACACTTGTCCTAACCTTCCCCTAGTACTTTACCACCCGCCTGATAAGTTTTTGATAAAGTTGCAAAAGTCTAGCAAGTTGTATAGTGTTCAGTCTACAATGCAGATAGCCACTAGCAGTAGTACTAGCCACATAATTTCTCAACCAGGAAGTAGAGGATTCATATTAGTCCCACCCACAAAAGTAGAAATGGCGAGATCATTTACTCGATATCCATAATTTTCTGGAAAGGGGAATGATGATGTAGAGCAGCATTGGTATCTGTGTGAAGCAATTTGGATTGCTCATCAGACACCAAATGCAGTTAAATTAATTGAATTTCAAACCACCCTAAGAGAAATAGCATTACGATGGTCTATCAAATGGTGAGAAGTACGCCAAAACCCAGCTATATATGATTTTAAAAGATAGTTTGTACAAGAATTCAAGCTCCCTCAAACTAATCAGAAGGGATTTTTCGAACTATGGGAGATTAAACAGAGGGGAGGAATAACTTAGGATCTATTGAGAAGGTTCAAAGATGCAATCGGGAAATTGAGTTACCCGATTTATCCAAATCACCAATGAGATTGGTTCATTAAAGCACTCTTACCCTTGACAAGACACCATTGACCCAACAAAAGATTGATACCCTTCAAGATGCACTACAACAAGTAATGAAAATAGAAGTAATGGCTAGCTGCTCGCAGGATTTTCGGGGGGGGAGTAGCTGCTCAAGATCCGTCCATATTGGGATTGCAACATCAAATAGCAAGTTTGACAGAAAATCTCAAAGATATCCAACCGATGCGACCAGCGCGAACCAACCTGTGTTGTACACATTGTCTATTGGAGGTACATGTAGTTACAGAGTGCCCGAAGTTGCGGGGAGCCAATGTTGGGACTTCAGCGGTAGGAGCGTAATGAGCCCCACCAATGGTACGAGTTGCGCAAGTAAATACTCAAGGACTGTACCAGACACAACCCCATTTCCCAGGGTTTCCTAATCAGCAAACTCAGACACCAGTAGAATACTATGAAATATGTAAAGGTATTTGTCATCCTCCACATTTATGCCCAATCCTACAAATATATTCAAATTTCCCAAATAACGTCTATTGTAAATTTCGTGCTTCAACAATGCATCATACAAAACAGTGCAGAGCCTTGGATGCATTAACAGACCGATTGGATAGATAATCCTACAGAGTAAATGAGACTTCGAGAGGACGAGGAGGATCAGGAATGCAAGGGGGCAGGATTGGAGGAAGAGGACCTTTGAGGTGTTACAATTTTGATCAAGAAGGCCATGTAGTGAGGGAGTGTCCGCTACCAAGACGACCATGGTGTTCCCAGTGCTGAGTGAATGCACATGCCACTGAAGACTGTCTAGAGCTAATCAAAATATGGGAAGAGAGAACTGGGCAATGGGGAGCCAATTTGGTCAATGCGGAGCCAAGAGTAGTCGAGACATAGCCTCTGCCGAGTGTGGCCATAATAACCCGATGAGGGAAGAAAACTAGGGAGGATGCACAAGAGATGGAGCCGACAAAACTAGTCAAACCAACATCCCCAAAGAAGATTTTTAATTTGGAGCGACAAAGACAATACTTTAAAGAAGCACTGGAAACATTCTCGAAGCTGGAACACCATAAGGATATGGAACTAATGCAACTAGCCAGAGAAGGAGAAAAGACGACTACCACGGGAACACCAATAGAAGAATGGTTTCGACTGTTCTTGAAGATTGTAAATGACGGATAGATGCTGGAGTAGTTAAAGAAAAATATGAAAACAGTAGTAGAAGGAGGGATAGAGCATGAGGACTCAATTAACACTAACCTTCCAGAAAACTATATAAGAAGAGTGAAAATAAATAAAAGAAGAACGAGGAAAGAATTTCACATAAATGCTCGAGTTGCGGGGTTTCAAATAAGAGACACAATGTTGGATCTAGGATCAAATGTGAATATTTTTCCTAGAAATACATGGGAAGCATTAGGAAATCCAAAGTTGTCATATTCCCCTATACAGTTAAGAATGGCGAACCAATATTGCATTGTACCGGTAGGAAGGATGGAAGAGGTTGAAGTAAATGTTGCGGGAGTAAAAACTTACACATATTTTGAAGTGATCGATCATTTATGGGAGATAAGGATCCATACCTAGCCCTGTTGGGGATAGACTGGGAATTCAAACATTATACATTTATTGATTTGAAGAAAGAGCTTATGATATCTGAAGACAGCGAAGTCAGAGTGGTCTAACCATTAGATCCCTATCAGGGACCCCAGTGTACAGAAATCGTCGAAAACAGGGAAGATGCAGAACTTCTCGATCAACTTTACCAAATGACGGCAGGCAAGAGAGAATATTACATTAACCCTACAGCAGAAGGAACAGTGAGTTGGCGAAGTGTTCAAAGTTTCGACGTTGGATCGAAAGTTGCATGGGACGATTGGCAGCAAGGCGGGTATGAGACCAATACCAGAAGATGTGCTTCTATTTGCAGAGTTAACTGGATCAGAAAAGAGGTAAGGGGTTACCCCACCCTTACCAATATGAAAAATGTGAATACCTTTATTAGCAAAGTTGAATATAATGTGCTAGAGGAGCATAAAGTTCTTCTCATGGATGTGGCGTTGCAATCCACTTCAGCAATATGGTGGGCCAATCATCGCAACTCTCTCCATAGATGAGAAGATGTAGCAAAGGCACTGAAAGCAAGATTTCAAGTATCTTCAGGACCGCAACTAGAAGAGATATACGGAGGATTTTCAGATCCCCAAGTACAAATAAAAAGATGTGAATACAAGTGGGAAACAGAGAAATACCCGAAGTCCATGTGGGTGCATAACTTTATACATTCATTAGATACCATCCCACAAGCTTGGTACCTGACAGAAGAAAAGAAGAGGCAAACCAATAGTTGGGAGACAGTAGCAGAAAGGTTTACGCAGAGTTTCTCTTTCACGGGACATAGTAAACAAATTAGAGAGACCTTGCAGGCAATCAAAATAATTTTTTTTTGTTAAGAATTTATGGAGACTAAAGAAACACTTGATCAGATCAAATGACCAACTCTAAATATCAGGAAGCAATAACATGCAGAAAAATAGATTAGGGGATAGATGATGATGATTTGGAAAATCTTCGACATTTGTCATTTGAAGAAAAGGAGGTATAGCATGAAATACAAGAGGAACCTACCACTAAAGGATTGCACCTAGTACCCCTAAGGACAAAGAAACATAATATTGGCAGCTAAGAGAAACCCAAGATAACATCTATAGGGGACTATTGGGATGAAGAGGCCATCAAAGAAATATTTTACTTACTGAAGAAATATGAAGATCTATTCCCGTCTTCGGTAGTAGAATTAAAAGGCATCAAGGGAGATTTGGAGGAGATGTGGATAATACTAAAACAAGATGCTAGACCAAAAAAGCATAGACCTTGCTGCATGAACCCAAGGGTGTAAGAAAGAGTCAAAGTAGAAATAGACAAGATTTTTAATGCCGGATTGATTTTCCCATTTGAGGAGGGGTTAGTCCAATATTTATACAAAATAAAAAGGAAAAATCAGAAATCAGGGTGTGTGTACACTACAGGAGTCTAAATAATGTGTGTATCCACAATCCTTTCCCAACACCATTCAACAACGAATTCCTAGATAACGTTGCGAGAAATTAAGCATACTCATTCAAAGATGGATTCTATGGTTATCATTAAGTTTGAATATCAGAGGAGGATAAAAGAAAAACCACGTTCACTACTAAGTGGGGATCCTATGCTTATCACGTGATTCCATTTGGGTTAAAGAATGCACTGGCCATATTTTCCAGAATAGTGATAGCATCTTTTAGAGAGTATAACCACAAGTTTCTAGAAGTATACATGGATGACTGGACAATGTACAGTTTGTTGAAGAACCATGCAAGCCTCCCTCGGATAATGTTCGACCAGTGCAGACAACTTCAAATCTCACTAAACCTGAAGAAGTGCATATTTACAATATCATTTGGAACATTACTGGGACATGTTGTTTGTAAACAAGGAGTATGTGTGGACCTCGCCAAGGTGGCGATAATTGTAAATATGGATGCCCCAGATAATGTTAAATAATTGAGATCATTGCATGGGCACACGGGATACTACAGAAGGTTTATCCATAACTATGATCGGATAACAGCACCATTGGAAAATCTATTGCGGAAGATATAATTGTTTACATGGAATGAGGAATGCAGCAAGGCGTTGGGCACGCTAAAGGAGAAATTAGCAAGTGCACCTATTCTGACGCATCCGAACTAGGATAAGCAGTTCCATGTGCACATTGATGCTTCAAGTATTGCTTTGGGCGTTGTGTTAGCGCAACCAGTAGAAACCACATAGACCATCTGGTATACTTTGCAAGAAGAAAGATGTCGACGGTGGAGAAGAATTACACGTCAACTGAAAGGGAAGCTCTGGGAATGGTGTATTCCCTGCAGAAATTTCGCCACTATTTGCTTAGAGGTACTTTTAAGTTTTTTACACATCACTCCACTTTAAAATATTTAGTAAATAAACCTGTTCTGAAGGAAATAATTTGTAGGTGGCTTCTGCTATTCCAAGAGTTTACTTTTGAAGTCATAATAAATCCAGGGAGACTAAATGTTGGACCAGATCATCTATTAAGATTGGAGAATGGGAAAAATGGAGGACCACTTGATGACCAACTACCAAATGCAGACCTTTCCAGAACATAATTCATCCCTGATTATCTAGAGCAAATATCCATGCACCTGGCTAAAGGACAATGCCCAAAAGAATATCAACAACTCAAAGAAGGCATTTGGTTGTCAAAGCAGTTGATTACCAACTCATAGCGGGTCGATTATACAAAAAGGGATTGGATCAAATACTACGAAGATGCATATTGTATCAAAAAAGAGTATAAATCTTGTGGGAATGTCATAGTGGGGTGGTGGGAGGCCATGTGGGAGCAAAGCCTACCGCAAGAAAGATATTGTAGGCGGGACTGTGGTGACCTACAATGCACACGGACAACAAAGGGTATGAGAAGGAATGCGATATCTGTCAAAGAACAGACGAAATTCCCCTGCAGCTTGTAAGAGTAATGAAAACATTTGAAAAATGGGTTATCTACTTTGTAGGGCCCATTACACCGATTGTGCGCCACTTGCAGGCAAGATACATAATCACCGCAACTGAATACCTGACTAGGTGGATAGAGGTGGCACTAGTGAAGGATTGTACAACAGATACAACAGTCAGGTTTATCTTCGAAAACATCATTAGTATATTTGGTTGTCCAAGGAGCCTAATAAGTGATCAAGGCACACACTTTATTAATGCCATGGTCAAAACACTACTGGAAAACTTCATGATACAGCACCACAAGAGCAGTCCGTATCACCCACAGGGGAACGAAACGGTTGAAGCTTTCAACAAAATCTTGGAGAAGGGATTAACCAAGATCTGCAATGCTAATCATGATGACTAGGAAGAAAGAATACCAACCATGTTATGGGCATACAGGACCACTGTAAAATTATTACACAACTAGACGCTAGTTCATCTTGTGTAGGGGAAAGAAGCAGTGGTACCAACAGAAGTTATTGTCCCAATCCTTTTAATTGCTACAACAACACAAATGACCGAGGAAGAATCCATCTCAACACATCTTCATGAACTGCATGAATTAGAAGAAGTAAGATTTCTTGCAGATTTTCATCAATTGGTGCATAAATATAGACAGAAAGCCTAGCATGACCGCCACATCAAACAAAAGACATTTTCGATTAGTGGCAAAGTACTACTCTATGACAGCAAGTTCCAGAAATTCCCAGAAAAACTCCAGATGCGTTGGATGGGACCGTTCTACATCATAGAGATTCGTGACTCAGGAGCAGTCAAGCTAGCACAACTGGATGGAGAGATACTACCAGGGTGGGTGAATGGCACACACATAAATCCCTACCATGAATAGACAACAAAATTTTAATTTCAATAACTCTCGCACCGAAGAGGAGTCAGTAGGTTAGATGTCAATAACTCTCTCACAACCGAGATGAGCTATAGGTTATGATTTTAGTCAGTTAATGAAATAGGACAGTTTCCATTGATAATTTAGGAGTCTTAAAAAAATAAGATGCATGTCGCACAAAGTCAAGCGTCACCCTGTTGCGGCATAGGGACCGTGCCGCAACCAATTGTGGTCGGGGGAGGGGGGGCTTATAGTGACTGTAAAAATAAGCGTGTTATCCATTAGTCAATCATAATGAGCCATCATATAGGTGTCAGTCTGTAGGGGCAACAAAAATTCGAAAAATATTTGCAGTAATTAGTAACACCATTCCATAATAAAGTTTCCACAACAGACAACAATTATTATCCATCACGTCCGCCCAACTTTCGAAGTCACCGTCAGCAACGCCAGATTCCACCTCATCCAAGTAACTAACCACGTGATTGTATTCATGGAGGGAAATAGGGAAAATTAGCTAGTTATGTAGTCGCATCAACATCATTCATGCCAGAATTCATACTTAACCTGCATGGAGGAGAAAAAAATCAAAGTGCCAGAGAATTCTGAATTGCAAGAAAAGGAAACTACTATAACTGTTAGCCCGACTATAGCAGCAGGAGCTCAAAATAACAGACCAACATCATTACTGGTATATTGCATAAGAATAAATATGATGAAGATGGTAGTTTTAGTGATCGAACCAGAGCTCGATGGGAAAATTCAGAAATTAGAGCCATTGGTCGGCAGGTATGATAACGCGACACTGATAAACACATATTTTACTGCCTCTTTCCAATTCCCAGCTTTAAAGAGGTAGGTTTACATTGAGAACCATTGAAAGGAGGGGGGAAGCGAAGTGTCAAGAGTCCACCCGGACTTCAAAGGCATCCAGAGGTCCACAATCCTGCACCTAAGGAGCTTACCAGTGTTCAGTACAACAGGAGTGACGATGCAATGCACGAAGCTTCTCATCAAAAGGATTCATAATGGGTCACTTTGGCTCGGAAGGGGGATTCCAATACATGCGGAGGACATCCACAGGATTACCGGATTATCAACACCGAGGAATGATGTATCAACTGTGCTCAAAATACATCCAAATGAGCGAAGAAAGTAGGAGATTGTGACTATTACAAGAAATATGAGACAAGAAGAGGGGGAAGGGGGCAAAGATAGGTCTTATCAATGTCCCCAGTGTTATATTTGCATGTTATTTAATTGTAGGGAAGACAATGAGGCACTACACCAAGGGAGAGTGTACCCTTGACACTATATCGGTTGCGAAGCATTGTATACAGGGAGCACAATTAAATTGGTGTGCCTTTTTATTGCAAGAACTCTTCGAATCTTGCGAGGATAATTTCAAGAGGGCCACAGGATTCATATATGGGTACTTGATGTTACACCATTTTTTGGTCATCTAATCTATTATTATTAGATGGACACAAGTACACCATGTAAGACCAATTTTACCCTAAGTAAAATTGCTTTCACTATGAAAATAACTCAATAAACCACCTTTATTAAGTTGTTTATGGTCTAAACAGGAAACCCCGTGAGGAAATATTAAATAAATCTATATTTGTTTGATTTTCCTCAAGGAATAATTAGTTAAACAACAGTTTAATTAATATTCCTGGTTATATTTAACCCAAAACAAGGAAATTAATTAGATAAATCATTGTTTATCTTATTATTTTCTAGAGAATAATTATTTAAACCTTATTTAAATAATATTCTTTGTTAAATATGACTAAATCACCCATAAATAATTAAATAAATCATTATTTATTTGATTATTACTCAACCACATCCTTAAAATGATAAATAAATCATTTATTTATTATTTACAAATAAAGGGATTTGACCCAAGTCAAATTCCTTTTCCCTCCAACAAATATAATAAAATATTCCATAAAAGTTGGATCTTGATTTGGTTAATAATATTTTAATTATGTACCAATATCTAGACTAACTCAATATTTTGTTATAAATAGAAGGGTTTTCTCATTCATTTACCACCTTTTGTTGCCTAAATATCACTCTGGATCTATACTTTTGGTCTGACTTTGATCCACCATCATAGTCATATTTTGCTACCATTTTTGTCTGGGTTTTCTACACCATCAAGAGAGAGGAATTTTAGATCTAAAGTGTTGAGGACTTACAAGAACCCATCCCATTGAGGAGAACTGGTAACACCCTTCTGTGTTTTCCTCCCAGGTGCCATTAATACAAAATTCATTCAACATATTCTTGTCTTGTCTATTGGATGCATGGAGTAAATCTTGTTTTTTCTACTACTTAATGTCTTTTGATGCATAGATCTAGATTTTTGCAGCATTTATCTTGATCACCTAACTGCAGATCTGAGGATTTTGGTAGCCATATTTGTTGTTAGGGTTGTTTGTTATGCACACCTAAAGTGGTCTTTTTTGGTACGTTTGGAATTAAGATTCATACTAACAACTGGCGACTCTACACGGGTTTATGATTACGACCGTTGTCGTTTTTTTGATCCTTGCATATCTATTTGCTTCATACCCTAGGATTTCTCTTTAGCCTCTCGTTTTTGCTTTTCTTGATGTTAATTTTTAACCTATAAAACCCTAAAATGATAAAATTTCTAACTTTCGTGTGTTTCCGGACCTATTGCGCAGGTGACACACATCAGCCGCAGCTGAGACGAGACTTTTTTTCTGAAATCTACCGCCGAAAGTGTCGGAAGTGCAGGTCGCACTTTTTGGCCCAAAACCTGCGACCTGGAGCTTCAGGAAGCGAGAAACTGCCCAAAAACTGCGACCTCTGCAGAAAACAGGTCAAAAACTGCAACCTGGACTTTTTGCGGGAATTTTTTTGAAAGTTTTTTGGGTTTGTCTGAGCCTCTGTTCAGGTTGTTTGACCTCCGTCTCTGCCCGTTTTGGACCTGTACTTGTTCTGTTTTTCTCAAATAAGTGGGAACCTAGCCCCCTAGGGCTTCAGTACCCTCTACTTTTTGTGGAAGAGTTTTTGCTGTTGCAGGTTGTCTGAAATTTCAGAGTCTTCAGCCATTTTTCAAATCTGATACCTCACCTTCAGATCCACTCCAGATCAACTATTTATCCATCCACAACACCTCATTTAGTTTTTTTTGGGTTTTCCTCTAGTGTCACCTCTGTTTCCCTCCAAGACATAGCCTTTCGCCACCTCATTTACAACAATCTTTCCTCTGATTTGTTGTTGTTTTCTGCACCACTTTCCAACAGAGTTGACCTTTAGATCCTTGTCCCTCCTAACCTCAGATATATTGGCTATTTTAGTGTGTTTTGATTAGTTTTTTACCTGCCTGCAGACTAGTTGTTGAGAGGCCCGCCTCCTCGGGTTTAGATTATTGCATTATTAGCTGTTTATTTTTTGTTATTTCAATCTTATATACTATTATTTGCAGGTTTATTTGCAGCTATACAACACACTTTTTCTTTTTCTCTACAAACGTCTGGGTTTAAAAATTAAATTTACACACTTTACACACACACCCTAAGTGAAAAAAGGCTTGGTTAACACCGCCAAGCAAAGACTCTAAAACATTGGAATCAGTTGATTATGCACCTCTTTGCACTTTTTGGTCTCTTTTTCCTTTGTGTTGTGTTTGTGTCATCATCATTACGCCACCAAGGCGTTTATCCCGGAGACTTCTTGGCCTTCATCCTCAGTTTCCGGTAGGAAGACTTACTCCTCCATGTAGGATTCGAGTTATTCCTCCACCGAGTCTGCACTCCGACTCTTCTTCTGGTTCATTGGGTTCTCCTTCTCATTCCGCCCCTGGTTCTCCCCCTGTCACCTTCACCATGTCTATTGCAGGACCTAATGCTGGTGGTAACCCCGGACCTAACGCTGGGAATACCACTAGTGGGACCGCAACGGATACTACCCTGGCTGCGCCCTTGCTCCCCTACATGGCAGGCCTCAACCTTCCTGATTTTGACTAGTTGATAAATGACCCTATACACCATGGTGTTGCTTGTCCTTCTATGCCAACCAAGCTCCCTTCTGACATGCCCAAGTTTGAAGGTCTTGCTGGTGATGGTCCTACAAATCATGCTCGATCTTTCCACATGTGGTGTTCGTTTAACTCCATTACCGATGACTTTGTCCGTCTTCGGTTGTTCCAACATATGCTTACTGGTGAAGCTTCTAAGTGGTATGTTGATCAACCCTCTTCCTCTCATAACACCTTTGTGACTCTTGCCCGGGATTTTCTGTCTTACTTCCAGCTTCCCCTTAGTTATGACACTGGTACCGAACTTTTGACTCCTTTCCGTCAATCATCTACGATCCGCCTATCCGATCATGTCTAGGAATGGCGGAGAAGAAAGAGCCTATGTCGAGCCCCTACCTTTGAAAACTGTGTCTACATGGACTGGTTCCTTCGATCTCTCTTGTCACCTATCGAGAAAGATGTTGCATCACATTTTCCTCAAACCGAAGAAGCCGCCCTCCAAATTACGTTAAAATATGACCTGATCTACGCTCAATTGGGTTATGTTTATACCATTCTACCTGATCTTCCCAGACCCGGTAGTGCCAACGCACCAGGAGCATCTCACTTCGCCGACGGTATCATTGGAGCTCTCACTAATCCATTCGCTCAACCTCCCATGGCCTATGGTTTTCCTCAGGGCGGAGCCAACACCTCCTGCACTTTTCCCCCTCCTGGTAGCATGTATCCAGGATACGGCATGCCTCCTCTTTTTGCCCAACCTTCTGTTTACCACACTGTTACCCAACCTCCTGATTATCCGTATTTACCAGCTCCTCCAACATTAGCACCTCCACCTCCCTTTCCTTCTCAACCCTCGCAACAGCAGCCACCGCCCCCTTAGGAGCAGGTGTATGCATAGAAGAGCGCAATTAATCCTCCTCCTTCCAAAAAGAAGAGGAAAGGCACTCAAAATAAATATACCTCTGGTAATCCTGGACCTAATCAAGGTAAGGCTCCTAACAGTACGAACCAGCAACAGGTCACTCAGCCCAAGTAGGACAGGCTTGTTCGCACAAACAAGCCTTGTTCTTGTTGTGGTGTTTTCGGTCATTACATGCATGATTGTCCTCTTTTGCCACAAATGCGGTAGATGTGGGAGTCTCAAGAAACATTGTGAGGACATCAAGCCTCTCCTTTCGTCCCTCCCAGTGCTGCGCCTAGTCAGCTGGTTGTGCTTACTAATCCTTTCCCTCAGCAAGGATTTGTGGCTACCCAACCACCTGAAGGTCAGGTGGCCACTCAACCTCTTCCATCTAGTACCCCCGATTACGAGATCCTCATGATGAACTCTGACCAACCTGTTATCGTTGACCTCAACCTTCAGACTCGGTCCCGGCAGTACACCAAGCCTCTCGCTATGTCTGCCCTCAAGCCACCTCCTTCAGTTTCTACAGAACCTCTTTCGACAACTAATGGTCCCTTGAAGATCGCTCAGCCTAAGGCAGAGGTTCATACCAAGATCCTTAAGGGACCACTATGCCGAAATTATGTTTCTGGAAAAGCTGCCCATTCATATAGTATAGTAGATGATTTGGCGCAATCTCCTGCCGCCATCTCAACGCTGGAACTCCTCCAGTCATTCCCTTCACAACGAAAAGCTCTACTATCTACCATGGGTGCTGTAGATCCTGCCGATGATCGCTTGATTGTCTTTGATGCTGACCGATTAGAACATCCTCCCCTTCCTGCTTCCATCGCCTTCCAAATCCCAGTCAAAATCCAGAACGCTAATGTCTCCTAGTATATCATTGATGAGGGGGCATCCACCTGCGTGATGTCCACTTTGGTTTGGAAGCAACTCAGATCACCTGAGTTGGATCCTTCCACGATCACTCTATGAGCATGGGATGGCCATGCCTCCCAGCCCATTGGCTTGTTCTGCAATTGTCTTATTACTCTTGTGGGAAAGACTGTTTGCGTTGACGTAGAATTCATTGATGCCCCCTTAGATTACAACATTCTATTAGGTTGCAGCTACACCTATGTGATGTCTGCTATCCCATCTGCGGTCCACCGCAAGATATCCTTCCCTCACGACATAAATATAGTCACCATCGAACAGTTGACATATTACGAACCGAAGTCTCAGACCTCCCGTGAGTCCATCATCTCTTCGGTGGCCAATAAGCAAACCGTCGATCCTTTGACCAATGTCTCACCCAGAGTCTAAAAAGGCTCCTCTTTGCTTGGTACATTCCCTGGTCTCCCTCCTCTTGTTTCTGATCCCAACTCATTGAATGTTTTCATGATGTAATCGTCTTGGGTTGCCCTTAAGCTGCCCGCTTCGACTATTCTGTAGCCTCCTCGCCCTCTACAACCTACTCCTAGACCTTCGATTCAGCCTTCTGGACCTCACCGTCCTAGCCCTTCACCTTCAGTTGGTACTCACGAGCCTCGTTATCCTCTTGGAACAGTTCCTCCAGGCCTTAACCATCTTGGAGTTGTCCCACCTAGCCATTACCCCTCCATTCAGATACTGTTCCTAGCTCCTCCCCCTGGAGTCTACACGACACCTGTTATGGATACCCTCTCTCTTCCTAACTTGACCCTGGGGATTCCTGTCTGGTACCTTGATCCCCTATTTGCTACCCCACTTGGTCAACCCAAACCTTATCTTGCTTTGACCTCGGTTCAACTGGTCCCTATGACTTCTCCCGTTGTTACAGTGCCTCAAACACCTCAACAAGAACCACCTCCTGTTGCGACCGCTTCGGGTAAGAGTCACAAAGGAGTCCAAGTGACCTTGGAAGATGAATCCAAGAGTCACACCATTGTATTATAAATGTACATCTATGGTGAATAATATGAGTATCTCATTCTTATCTTTCTATGTGTGTGTTTAGTTTCTTCATACACCATGTGTGTGTTTAACAAACAACAAGACTATTCACACCAACCAAACTTGTGCTTTGTGTGATCTCCATGGCCATTACTCTCACCATTGTCCCCGCCTTACGCATTATCGCGCCTCTTTAGAGGTAGTTCGGGAGTACGAGGTTGAACAGAATCAATCCGCCTCTCTTGTACTTGTGTAGTATGCTGCGGGCCAACCTAAGGATTTACCTGCTCCCATTGACATTCCCCCTCTCGATGTCAAGATGACGGAGCCTGTGGCCACTATCCTCTACCTGTCATCATCTATGAGACCCTCGGTGGAAGCTCCCTTAGAACCTTCCCCTGCTGTTTCGCTCGACCTCCCTTCATTGATCCCCCTAGGCTCAACATCAGTAGATCCTTTATCTACTTGTTCTTCTGTCATCACCTATGACGATGTGCATGTGAATCTCTCTTCTCATGATGATGAGTTAGGTAGCTTCGTCGCATCATGTGGTCTCCCTTCTTCCCATCACTTCATCTTATTTTGTGATGATGACATCATGGAAGCCTTGTCCACCCCTGACTTCATCTTTCCCGCCCATAAGTGGGATGGCACCATCCGTGTCTATGGTGACTTTCGCGGCCTGAGCACAAGCTACACCTCCGGTAGCTCTCACACCCCACCTACCCGTCGGAAGGTGAGTAGTAGACATCGTACCCAGATCACTCCCTCTCGCAGTGTTTGTTCGGTCTCTACTTTGCACTCAGGTTACCAACATTGTTCATCATCCTCCCATTTGTTGTCTTGTGGTACTTTTCAGATGGACCTCCCATCCACACCCTATATCAGTTATGTCGATGGTGCAAGTCGCTACTCCCGGAATCTAGCCTCGGCAGTTTGGGCCATTTTTACCCCCTTGCATTCGCTTGTTCTCTTGAACAGTGTATGCATTGGTACTGCTACCAATAACTAGGATGAATATGATGCAGTGCGAGGTTTGTTAGCCGATGCCCTTTCCCATCGCATCCTCCACCTTCATGTTCATTTAGATTCCCTGCTTATTGTCACGTAATTGAATGGTGTCTATCGTGTGCATAATCCTGTCCTTTTTAGAAGATATTTACGAGTGAAGCATTTGATGCGTGAATTTGAAATCATTACATTCAGTCATGTACCTAGAGCACAAAATCACTATGTAGATAGCATTGCAAACAATATTCTAGATTAGCATTTAGCACATGCATTTAACACAAGATAACAACACAACATAAACCATCAAAACGACGCATATCCATAATATGTGTCGCATAATATGTTTTAGAGTCCATCAACTCTAATACATATGACATGCCCATAGCATGTTACAAAAATAGGGGGCACCACCTGCCCCTACACCTAATCACTATCTGGAGGATCTCGAGCCAATGGCTCTGCTCCTGTAGCTCGTAGATCGTGCATACCCTATCCGGCCATCGCCATGCGCCGCATGACACCTCGCCACTCTCAGGGTAGACCAATACATGGCTCTATGTACTGGTCATCCAATTCTTGCCAACCACGCTCTGAAACACTGGTCAGACGCCTCTCACATCTACGATGGATATCCTCCATGAGGGCTGCTGCATCCTCATTTTGTGGCGCTCTCGATCCACTAAGTCCTGCGGTTCTTGATACTGTAGGTCGTCCCATATACCCGGCCAGTTTTACCGGTGTTGTATCTGCATGCCAAAAGTGAAAGAATCAGTACCACATACAAAATTCTACAACTTTACATGCACATAAAATATTAGCAATTTGTCACTTGCCATCGGGCCCCCATACTCGACCAGGCGGTAGTGGCAGATCTAGGCCCCCACGATAACTCATCCCACTATAGGGATAGTCGTCTATATATAGTGGCATCTGATCCCAATGAGCAAAGAACTCGGGTCGGAACACCCGTCCGACCGCCCCACCTCCTCCTTTGCACAGTAGTCGCCCCACCGGTGCATCCTGGGCTCTCTCGGGCCCCCATCTTGGAGCTGTATGCTAGGTCGAAGTGTCAGGATCTTCTCAAAGAAGAGCGAGCACAAAACTGTACCATATGCACAATCATGGTTCACTTGTTGCTTGTATAGCGACAACTGTCGTTTCAATGACGACAGCATCATCTGGGCCCACCCATAGTAGGTCCCACTCAACACACTCTCCAAAAGCATCATCTTCCCTCTAGTGATGTGGTGGAGTGCCTAGTTGCCCAAGATCCGCAACACCGTTGCGGCCACAGCACGGGTCTCTGACCTCTATAGATCCCCAATGGGTATTCGAGTCCCCTTTACTTGGAGACCTGGTCGACAATGCCGCTCCACAAACTCCATGATGTTCCGCCCCCGCGGTAACACTCGCTCAGTATTCCCGACCATCCCAAGTGGTGGGAGACCAGTCGAGAAATATATATCCTGGACCGTCAACTCGATCCGGTGCCCCTACACTATAAATACCTTATGGTCCGGATCCCAATAACTAACAATCCGGGCTAATAAGGGCTCTCCAGCTCTCATCAAAGGGTTCTCCACAAACTTCAGAACCCCAAACCTGGCCAATGCACTGTGGACACCTTTAACCTCCTGGATCTCCAACCGTAATGTGCCCAGGTCTCTCTCTCTCCAGTTGATCCGTAATTCTCCCATATCTGCACAAAACCATCATATTTGTCAGTGTACAGATAGGAAAGACTGTATCTCAACATAAAAACCCAGTGCTCATACAAAAAATAGCACAGAAAAACCCCTCCCTGATAGATAACACTTTTCAGGCCCAAACCTTGGACAGGTTGCAGTTTTCTACCCAAAACCTGCTACCTAGGTCACACTTTTTGCCCCAAAAAGTGCGACCCAGCCATGAAGAGAAGCAGGGGTCTGTTCTTGAGCCCTAGGGACCTAATCTGAACTTTCAATCTGCTTAAAAGAAAGAGTAGGGTTAGGCCTCTTACCTGCAACTGACGGATCTTGATTATAACGGTCAGTTTGTCCGCTATGATCGTCGCAAGATTTAGGGCCTTCTCTCCTCTCTACATTCACCACAACTCCACATGCAAATGAGTGAATTTGGAGGGAAAACGCCTTATTAAAAGAGAAACCCCCGATTTTTCTTTCGCCTGCTACGATCAAACCGTAGCTCGGTTTGACAAACTGTCGGTACCGTTGGAAAGCTCTCACCGAGCTCTCAAATGGGTATCTGTTAGTTTTTAGTGATTTGATATTTCACCGAAACACATTTTATCCAAGAAGCGTCACTTAACCCCTCCTTAAAATCAAATTTCTTCACTTGCAACACTCGTACTAGGGGCACCACTTTGCCTACATACTTTTCCACGCTCGTGTCAATTTTTGTCGTGATTTACCATCTTGTACTCATGTTTTTATGGTCCCCCATTGGACCTTTACTATGTGGCAGCACCATCGAGTCGCCCCTATTTAGAACATCCAAGTTGAGTCATCATCGTATTCATGGAGTCTATCCCTAGTCCCTTTGTATCTCGCTATAGTTCTCCATCCCTCATTGCTTGGTCCCTCTCTCGTGTCGCACATTATGGCCTCCAATCCCACTGTCCCCTATCCCTCATGATATTGTGTCAGTGGCTGCCAGGTCATCCATGCCCTTTATGCTCTAACAAGGGAAGTCGTCCGTCCGCTACTCAGTACCCTCCCCCCCCCATTTCAACATGACCCCTGGTGTCCGTCTATTAGTCACTTTACTATTTTCTCTCATGTCGTAGTTGAGGACCCCTTATTGCCTCACCTATAGCAGACCTCCTTCTGTCGACATCAGATCATTTATTCCAGAAGACAGGTCTAGAGGTGGTGTACCTTGGTTTCAGCTTCCACTCTTGTTAAGTGCCTCATATCAGGCAAAGGGACTCCTTATATCCCTTTGACTTGATTGTTTCTCAGCTCCAGCTCCTTTCAACATGATCGAGATCCGTATACTCGATGGTTCAGTGATGCAACAAATTGGAACGGTGATTCCCGGGTGTGTGTGAGCTGTCTCAGCCTTCATGAGGGGGTGGCCCTACAGGTAGCCCCCCACATGCCCGGATGACCTCTTATTTTCAACCTTTGATGCAGCTCCATAGATTTGATGATGTCGGCCTCAGCTGCTTGCAACGCCTTTTTTATTGCATGTATTAGTCAGATTTTCAGAGCCCTTTCCTATTTACAAGGGCATCTGGGTTGTATTTTGTATCTCATGTACTCAGACATTATTGTACAAGTCCTGGCTGTTATCCTAGGCACAGTATGTATGTGGGATTCATTATCATGTTGTTTATCTGGCTCATGTTTATGCCAACATGTATTATTATGTTCAGTCCTTTGTTTACTGGATGCATTATTCTTTGTACTTTGTCTTGGCGGGCATAGGTATGCCTCCCTCGCCGCCTATAGCATAGGTACTCACTCATAAAAGAGACTTGTCGCACCTGTAAGTCTCGCCTCCTCAGGGTCTAGTCCTCTCAGCACTTTAGTCTACCTTATATTTCTCTCTCTCACTTCCCCTTCGGTGTCTAGTGATTGAGTTCTTACAACGTACTTCAGTCATACGATTAGCTCCTAATGCTCACACGCTGGGGGGCAATCTGTTACACCATTTTTTGGTCATCTAACCTATTATTATTAGATGGACCCAAGTACACCATGTAAGACCAATTTTACCCTAAGTAAAATTGCTTTCACTATGAAAATAACTTAGTAAACCACTTTTATTAAGTTGTTTATGGTCTAAACAGGAAACCCCATGAGGAAATATTAAATAAATCTATATTTGTTTGATTTTCCTCCAGGAATAATTAGTTAAACAACAGTTTGATTAATATTCCTGTTATATTTAACCCAAAACAAGGAAATTAATTAGATAAATCATTATTTATCTTATTATTTTCTAAAGAATAATGATTTAAACTTTATTTAAATAATATTCTTTGTTAAATATGACTAAATCACCCATAAATAATTAAATAAATAATTATTTATTTGATTATTACTCAACCACATCCTTAAAATGATAAATAAATTATTTATTTATTTATTATTTACAAATAAAGGGATTTGACCCAAGTCAAATTCCTTTTCCCTCCAACAAATATAATAAAATATTCCACAAAAGTTGGATCTTGATTTGGTTAATAATATTTTAACTATGCACCAATATCTAGACTAACTCAATATTTTGTTATAAATAGAAGGGTTTTCCCATTCAGTTACCACCTTTTGTTGCCTAAAGGTCACTCTGGATCTATATTTTTTGTCTGACTTTGATCCACCACCATAGTCATATTTTGCTACCATTTTTGTCTGGGTTTTCTACACCATCAAGAGAGAAGAATTTTAGATCTGAAGTGCCGAGGACTTACAAGAACCCATCCCATTGAGGAGAACTAGTAAAACCCTTCTGTGTTTTCCTCCTAGGTGCCATTAATACAAAATTCATTCAACATATTCTTGTCTTGTCTATTGGATGCATGGAGTAAATCTTGTTTTTTCTACTGCTTAATGTCTTTTGATGCATAGATCTAGATTTTTGCAGCATTTATCTTGATCACCTAACTGCAGATCTGAGGATATTGGTAGCCATCTTTGTTGTTAGGGTTGTTTGTTATGCATAGCTAAAGTGGTCTTGTTAGTGGCTAATGGATTTGGCTATGTGGGAGTGGAGTCCACCAGGGAGGCGGTCCCTTGCAAAGATAACCGAAGATCAACCAATGGCTCTCAGGTACACCCCTTGGAGAGTGTCTGACGACCCTAGCAGCAAGAAGATAAATTAGGAAGAATATTCAAAATGGTACCGGCAAATGCTAGACGTTATCAAAATGCAGCGGAGAGTCCCAGGACTCTGCTAGATAAGTATTCGCATCAGCTATAGTTCGACGTCTCGCACAACCACACATGGATTAGGCCTAACTATGTTGTGATCAATACTTTCCATAAGAAACCATTGAAATTTCAATTGATGGAGGAAGCTTTCCACACAGAGGTCTCATCGTGGCCGGGAGCAGCCGTAGAAATCAGAGATGGAGAGCCCAAGTACTCTTTCGCAACTATGCTTCCGAACCCCCTACCAGGAGAGACGCCAACAAAAACAACCCAAATGATATCGCAATTGCACCTACAACCCTTGATACAGAAGTTGGACACTCAAGTACAAGCTTTCAATAAGGAAATGGGAAATATAGGAGCACAATCTACTGCATTTCCTTCATTTTCTGAATTTCAGACACTTAATTTCGGATCTCCATCGTTGACAACCCCTGTTCTCATTGTACTCCCTTCCACCACTTTCCATTCACATCCATAGCCAACCATCGCCCCATTATGCAAGAGCAAAGCAACCAAACCACCCATCCCAACGCCAAAAGGGAAGAAAGCCATAATTATGAAATCTGATCAGATACTGGACCTCACACGTGAGGACCATGGGCAATAATTAACCACTAGAATCCCAATCACCGAAGAGCTGGAAGTAGGCACTCAAACCTCCTCCATTATACCGCAATCCAACCTGTCATCCTCGCACAGTGTACCGACTTCCTCATCACTGACTCACAAAATTCATCACTGCGTACATTGCATACTTCTAAAGACCATTCGACCCACACTCCATCCACTTCCGCCACCATTTCGGATGCAATTCCCACAGGCACCATAATGCCTGTTGACATTGAAGCAGAGGTTAACTCGAGTAAAACATAGGTAACCGAGGTTAACTCAACTACAATAGATCCAGGTACCTTTTTAAATATACTCATCCATATCGATTCACCCATTTATGATAATACGCCCACCGAAACTTCAATCAATCCATTTCAACAATCCATGTTAGTACTGCAACCATTTCTACCCACTCACCTACCATCCACCAGTTATCACATTCCTGAACCACAGATAATCCCACCGAGTGAATCCACCTCTCCACAAGGCCAATCAGAGCGCTCCATTTCCAGTGGCCAACCGCTTAGGGAAAGGAATCCTAGTCCTGAAATGACAAGCAGTGGAGATCTTCATATTTGGGGACTCGACCATATTTCAGTTTTATACAAGCAGTAGTGCGACAAGAAAAGACCCTCCGTGATGACCTTCTTCAGAAGTATGAACAACATCAACAACAAGTCATGATGCTTAATAATGAGCGTAATCAACTTCAACAAGAGAGGGATAACCTCCAACAACAACTTGACCAAATCATGGAGAACTTCCAAAAGTTGTGGCTGACGATCGCTAGTGTAGTCGAGGCCGCACCAGCAAACATTTGGGCTCCAAACGCTCCGTCCACATAAAAACAACATGTGCCAATTTGGGCAATGCAAACTAGGAGCTAAGGCAGGCCCTTCCAGCTAGAACTGCACTGCCAGACCCCTCTACAATGTACACAAAAAAGGTATCAGAAAGACAGGAGCACATGAAAAAGCTAAAGGAGACACTAGGAATCACTATCACAAAAGCATACAACCTGCTCGACCAAATTCATGAATGCTCGAACTCACTCACTATGAAGGCACAACCTGTCTCAGAACAACTACAGAAACTTGTTGTCGAGATCAAAGGAACAGCTGATCCAACCAACCGCAACTAACTATATAATGAGACCGACGCATTGCAACTACAAATACAAACAATTGAAGAAAGCTCAGCGAGAACAAAGCAACTCCTTCGATATCTGAGATATCCAGTCAAACATAAGGCAAAGTCCATACAACAGCTGGTCTTCAAAACAAAACCCAAGTTCAGGGCAACGTGTAATGATCTACCCCAACCAATGGATGCCACACATGCCGACAAGGTGGTAAGTGAGTTGGACCCCGTGATAAAAACATGACAAGAAGCGATAACTGAGTTCATGCAGCTCAGGACAGGAGCCATGAACAAGGTTCCATAGTTGGGGCCTTTGTTAGAGGAGGGGGAGTCAGAACAGATGGAGCTGGAGAAGGAGACAGCCAAAGAGGACTAGCCAAAGACAACAGTAGAGGATTAACTGGGGACCATGTTGTGAAACCAGGTCCAAAAATAGAAGAAAAGAGATATCAACACCTTAGAAATAAGCCACTTCGAGGGGGCAACCTCCAATACATTACATAAATGAACAATTCTTGGCTGATACAAATGACAAAACCTCCTTTCTATATATAGGAGTCCATGGGGCCACAATGTAATCCTAGTGGGCCACAATGTAATCCTAGCCGACCTAACAATAATAATTTAAGGGCACAATAATAACAATATGGGGGTTACAAGGGTACAATAATAACAATAAGGGGGTTACACTAACAACAATAAGGGACTATACTAGTAACATAGGGACCTAACATGCCCCTCTCCTTCAAAAAAGTGTTGTCCTCAACGCTTGAGTAGCTTTGGGTGCTTCTGTATAAAATTCTCATCCTCCCATGTAGAATCTTCAGTGGGTAAGTTCTTCCACTTGATGAGATACTCTGAAATTGATCGATTCCGTAGTTGTCGAGTTCTTATTTCCGTGACCGCTTCCGGTTCCAATATGATTTTTCCTTCCTCATCAAGTTCTGGAAATATTGTTTGAACTGGAATATTTTCACCTATAACCTTCTTTAAGCACGAAACATGGAAAATCGGATGCACTCGTGAAGAAGCAGGAATCTCAAATTTGTATGCCATAGTACCAATCTTTTGCAACACCTTGTAAGGACCATAGTACTTTGGCGATAATTTATTATCCTTCTTAGCTTGCTTGAGGGACATTTGTTTGTATGGTTGTAGCCATAAAAAAACCCAGTCTCCTACATCAAAACTTCTCTTGTTGCGATGTTGATCTGCCTGTTGTTTCATTCGATTTTGTGCCAAATTTAGGTTGTCCTTTAAGAGTTGGAGAACTTCTTGTTGATGCTCGATGTGATCTTCCACTGCTTGAACCTTCGAATTTTCTCTTAAATATGATGTGATGGATGGTGGATGATATTCATAAAGTGCCATAAATGGGGTCATTTTTGCTGCAGTATGGAAGGAAGTGTTATACCACCATTCAGAAAGAGGTAACCACTTGACCCATTGTGTTTGTTTATCAGATACAAAACAATGAAGATATCCTTCCAAACATTTATTTACTATCTTAGTTTGACCATCAGATCGAGGATGATAAGATGAGCTATGAGCTAATTGAGTACCCAAACAAGAAAATAACTCCGTCCAAAAATTTCCAGTAAAAATGGGATCTCTGTCGCTCACAATAACCCTTGGGCTTCCATGTAGCTTTTGAATTCTATCCATAAATGTAGTAGCAACTGTACTTGCTTTAAATGGATGAGACAATGCACAAAAGTGTGCATACTTGGTAAGTCTATCAACTACCACCATGATGACACTCTTTCCTTCGGACTTAGGTAAACCTGTGATAAAATCCATCGAAATCTCCTCCCAACGTTGACTTGGAATGGATAAAGGTTGTAGAAGTCCCGGGGTCTTAATTGTTTCCACTTTATTCTGCTGGAAAACCAAACATTCCGCCACAAACTTTTGAATATCAGATTTAAGGCCATCCCAAAAAAATTCTTTCTTCACCCTGTGGTAAGTTTTTAAAAATCCTGGGTGTCCTCCTAAAGGAGAAGTGTGCAATTCCAGAAGAATCTTTTGTTTTAGTTGGGAATTCTTACAAAGATATAAGCGATCTTTGTACCATAAGGAATCATTTTTCCAACTAAATGTATCAGATGTACTAGGATCTTGCCGCAAATTTTGAATGAGTGTCCATACATCTTTGTCCTTCTTCCATTCATCTCTTGCTTCAGTTATCCAATCTGGTTGGATAATAGAAATGGCACAAAGCAATGCTTCCACCTCTTCATTCTTTCTTGAGAGTGCATCTGCAAAAAAATTAAGCTTCCCTTTTTTGTAGATTATTTCAAAGTCATAACCCAACATCTTTGTGACCCATTTTTGCTGCTCTTTTGAAGATAGTCTTTATTCCAAAAAGTGTTTAAGACTATCATGATCAGTTTTTACCTTGAAGTGTCTTCCCATTAGGTAAGTTCTCCATTTCTTTAGTGCATGCAATATTGCTAACATTTCCTTCTCATAAATAGGTTTCTGTAAATACTTTCCTTTAATTGGACGACTTTCAAAAGCAATGGGTCTTCCTTCCTGCATTAAAATAGCACCAATTCCATTTCCTGAGGCATCGCATTCCACAATAAAGGTTTTTGTGAAGTCTGGCATAGCTAAGACCGGTGCTAGGCACATTGCCTCTTTAAGATGTTCAAAGGCCTTAGTTGCTTCAGGAGTCCATGAAAATGTATCTTTCTTCAATAATGTTGTTAGAGGTGTTGCTATTCTCCCATAATTCTTAACAAACTTGCGATAATACCCTGTTAACCCGAGAAATCCTCGCAACTGCTTTATGGTCATGGGGACTTTCCATTCCTTAATGGCTTTAATTTTGTTAGGGTCTACTTTAACACCCTCGTGAGATATAATATGACCCAGATATTCCACCTCTTGTACTCCAAAGAAACATTTGGATGTTTTTGCATATAATTGTTTCTCTTCCAATAGTTTGAGCACCCTGTCAACATGTTGAATATGATCCTTCCAAGACCTGTTGTAGATTAGTATATCATCAAAAAATACTAGCACAAACTTTCTAAGGAAGGGTTTGAAAATGGAATTCATCAACCCTTGAAATGTAGAAGGTGCATTGGTAAGTCCAAAAGGCATGACAAAAAATTCATAATGACCCTCATGAGTTCGAAATGTTGTTTTCGAAATATCATCAGTCTTCATTCTAATTTGATGATATCCTGAATGAAGATCCAACTTAGTAAAATAAATTGCTCCATGTAATTCATCCAATAATTCATCAATCACAGGAATGGGAAATTTATCTTTAATAGTGAGCTTATTGAGCTCCCTATAATCCAGACACATGCGCCATGATCCATCTTTCTTGTGCACCAATACTACTGGGGTAGAGAAAGAACTTTGACTAGGTTGAATTATACCAGCCTCTAACATTTTTGCAATCATACATTCAATTTTTCTGTTTTGGACATAAGGATATTTGTAAGGCCTGATGTTTGGAGGAACACTTCCTGGAATCAAATGAATAGCATGATCATGATCATGAATAGGTGGAAGTCATTTGGGAGTATCAAACACCTTGGAATGATTGTCCAAGAATTTTTTGAGATCTGGAGAAATAGATGATTTTGATGTTGGAACTTCTAGTGAGCATAATTGTGCAATTATGCATCGTTGTTATTTCTTCAGAAGCTTTGTCATGACATTAGAGCTTATTATCTTTCTAGGTTTCCCTGCGATACCTCATAATTCGATTTCCTTTCCTTCTGAAAAAAATTTCAAGAAAAGTTCTTGAAAATTAAAAGCTACCTTCCCCAAAGATTGTAACCATTGTACTCCTATTACAACATCAACACCTCCCATTGGGATAAAAAGCATTGGACTATTCAATACATATTCCCCCACTACTAGCTTGATATTATGGAATTTTGCTGAGCATTTTATAGTTCCTCCATTTGCAACCATCACTTGACATTATGATGCTGGGTATAGGAAACAATTCAATTCCTTGGCTACCTTACAATGAATAAAATTATGGGTACTACCCGAATCAATCAAAACTATTACCTTTTTCTTCATGATATGTCCTTTTATCTTGAGAGTTTGAGGAGTGGTAATTCCTGACAATGCATTACATGATATGGTCGGACTCATTTCTTCTTCTTCTAGGGTTGCTTCTTGGTGTACATCCTCTTCTTTTGAAGTTTCTTGTTCATTTTCTTCCTCCTCTTCACAATCTATGTAAAATAATTTCTTCTCAGCATACTTATGACCTTTAGTGTATTTGCTATCACAACTGTAGCAAAGTCCTTTTGCTCTTTTTTCTTCCAATTGTTGTGGTGTTTTGTCTTGTAGGTTGTCTTAGTCTAGGGAGAAAGTAACACTTCCATCTTTATAGATGTGAGTGGTAGGCTTCGTCGCCATAATTTTACATTCAATTTTTCTTGCCAACCTGAATGCCTTTTCCAATGAATCAGGTTCCCAAACGCGAACTTCATGTTGGATGTTATCCTTTAAAGTCCCTATGAAGACATCAATCCTGTGTTCCTATGGAATATGAGTTGCCCTTATATTAAATTTTTGGAAGTCCTCAATGTGCTCCACCACTGAACCCTTATGTTTGAGATTTATCAATTGGCTAAAGAAGGTATTGCTCTTTATATCCTCATAATGTGCTATCATTTCCTTCATAAAAATTGACCAAGTGACAATTTTTTTACAGGAGCAAAGCCATCGATACCATACAAATGTATTTTTTTCTAAATGTAAATTTGCAATTCGTACCTTTTGTGTGTTTCGCATGTTATTGAGATCAAAATATTGCTCCATCTGTAGTATCCATGTTATGGGATCCTTGCCATCAAACTTCCTTATATCCATATTTGGAATATGGTGGTTCTTCAATCCAACATTAGAGTTTATGAAATCACGATTAAAATTTATTTTGTTCTCATCATGGGTTTCCTCTACTATCTTTTCGCCATTAGGAATCATTTCTTGCATCAACTTTGTCAAACCTTCCATGTCTGCTTTTAGATCATTCTTCATGTTTTCCATGTTGTCTTTCATTTTTTCTTCCATGTACTCCATCTTAGCTTCCATGCCATCCATCTTAGCTTCCACGCCTTTCTTCAAACCATCTATATTATGCTTCAAACCATCCATCTTCGCTTCCACACCTTTCTTCAAAACTTCCATTTCATTTTTTGCTGCTTTTTGCGAGAGCAAAATTTGGTGCACTTGCTCTTGTAATTTTGATAGATCATGTTGCAAATTTTCATCTTCATGAGTCATAGGAGGGTATTTTGAGGGCTTAATGGGTGTTGAATTCTTTTTAGGAGGCATTTCAGAACCCAATACTGAAATATATGCTCAATAGGCCATTGGAATCACTTCAAGATGATTTTTTACACAAGGCTTATGCAATTTGTAAAATAAAAATAAAAAATACACACATTTTTCTTGCTTTTGAGGAGCTCGATATTGAAACTGAATTATCTCTGCGATTTCGGATCTTCAGTATCTAAAATTTTGCCTTGAGGTATCCCTCTGAATCCTCTTTTGAATGCCACAAGTCTGACCTGATTTCGATTCTTCAAGACAAAGGTATATCCAATCTCCCACAATGACCTAATTATGGGTTGGTTCAGTAGAGAAAACTTGTATGACTTACCACATGTCAATGTTTCCTCCTTCGGCTTTGAAATTGATAGACAAGAAACCATAGTCCGTGTACTTGCGACCACTCTTTACAGAATTCCAATCCGATGCTCACATAGAGAGTTATGAATATTTTCCCACGATCACCTCTTTGAGATGAAATTCGGGAGCCTGAAAAAGCCCTAACTTCCACAGACCATATATCCGAAAATATTGCGAACCAAGCTCTAAAACTGTGCGACGATGTTCCTTAATATTTCTTCTTCGTGCTCTAAAAATTTTAAGATTTTGAACCTTCGTAGAAAAAAAATTATAGAGAAAATTCCACGATGACCTGTTTAGGTTAAATTCAGGAGCCTGCAAAAAGCCCTAACTTCCACAGATCATATCTCCGAAAATATTGTGAACCAAGCTCTGAAATTTTGGGACGATTTTCCTCAGGATTTTTTCTTCGCGCTCTAAAAATTTCAACTTTTGAACCTTCGTAGAAAAAAAGTTATAGCGAAAATTCCATGATGACCTGTTTGGAGCAACAAAACCCTAGAATCCAAAGCTCTGATACCAAATGTTGTGAAACTAGCTCCAAAAATAGAAGAAAAGAGACATCAACACCTTAGAAATAAGCCACTTCGAGGGGGAAACCTCTAATAAATTACATGAATGAACAATTCTTGGATGATATAAATGACAAAACCTCCTTTTTATATATAGGAGTCCATGGGGCCACAATGTAATCCTAGTGGGGCCACATTATAATCATAGCCGACCTAACTATAATAATGTAAGGGCACAATAATAGCAATATGGGGGTTACAGGGGTACAACAATAACAAAAGGGGGTTACACTAACAATAATAAGGGACTATACTAGTAATACAAGGACCTGACAACAGTGGATAAAAGTTGACTCGGGACGAGTCAACAACTTGTGGTTGGGGCCTGTTGGGGCCTTTTTTTTAAGTAACACAATTTTGAGTTGTGAAAGGCTAGGGGCGGAGCACCATTATGAAAGGAAAGGAACTGTTGCGGTTGTGGAGAGTCTACAGACAGGTGGCGGAGCATAGGCAGGCAACAACACAGATGGCAAAAATAGGGAACAACGAATAAACAAAAGGACTCCCAGAGGCAGAGCCAACCATTGAAGGAGACGGGAAGCAGCAGAGTGTAAGGGAATAGTTGAACGAAGAAGGGGTGAAGACTAACAGTGCTAGTCGACAGAAGTAGATAAGCAAGGAAAAATAGAGCTCGCTCGATGATCAGGAGATGGAGAACTATTTTGGGGAGAAGATAGAGTTTTGTGGTTTGGGAGCTCTACAAAGCCTGAAATGTATTATGGTGTATTATGTTGAACTTTGCAAAGTATAATATGTAATGTGTTGATGATTTAATATAACAGAGCAATGCCGAGTTGTGAATTATACGATGTGTATGACAGTTAGCTTTGTAGTTGTGTGTTTAGCTATTTCAAAAAAATTGATGTTCATGTTGGTAATTTCTAAATGGTAACGTGTATCTTGATTCATATGCGATGAATGTGCTCTGTGTATTGTAATGCCTGGTTAGCTGTTAGAGGTGTCCCTTCGGTATTATGGTTCTAGCTCTCTATCTTAGTAAGGTCACGACACGCCTCGGGTGAGAATCTTTGCTCTCTTGAGCAAGGTGAAAATGTCGGCGTTGTCTTAGACTATAGCTAAACCTTGTTGGCCCTGAGCCAGAACTTGGGTCTTGCCCCGAAGTCATCCTTTTTCGCCGACAGAGGGCCATTGTGGGACACTGGTACCCAGTAATGTCCATTAATTACCATGAGCATGCTATGACCAGTATGATTATTTTGAAGCAGGTATATGCCTTGGTTTTTGTATCTTCTAATGCGAATAAGCCTTTCCAAGGGATGGATCACCCGAGATAGGGGATGTCGGGGAACTTGGAGGGTGAGTGACTGCACGAAAGGGGATGACCGGATTGCCCGAGGGACTGTGTATCAGAGAAGGGAAGACTGAGGATGATTTTTTTTTGTTGTCATTAGCATTTCCAGATGGAATCAAATGCACATTGGGAGTGTGCCCTCGAACAATGAGCCTGTAACTATTCACTGAGGGTATAGTGGCACAAGATTGTAGTGCTGGACATTGGATACAGGTTTTGAATTTGGCGGTGGATTCTAGACTTCCTGGGAAGGAGGTGAATCCTGGTATTACTTTGACGGTGGAGGTGTGAGCCTCTAGATTCCCTTGTTGCTAATACATGCATCGTATCCTGCTATTTGCTAGTTGAGAAAATGTGTATGAGTATATATGTGTATATTATTGTAAATACCGTAATGAGTTGCATTATAAAGCTCTAGTACACGATATGATTGCCATGGTGGTTTTTGCTTTCGAGCAAGTTATTCATTGTAAATACTGCAACAACTGTGTTGTAAATCTCCATTGGTAGTATGTTTTATTTTTAATAGTTTACTGGTTTGTAGGTGTCTGGTGTCCCCCCAAGGGGGAGGGTTTTGTAACATCCCTAGTGAAAATTCCATGTAATAAAAGTTAAAAATAATCACCACGGTTGATGGGACACTTATTCAACGCTGAATGTTGGGAAAAATATCCTAATGGGTGTTCATTTTGGGTAATATGGCTAAGGAAATTGGAAAAGGCAACGACAAAGGCTTTGTAAAGGAAAAGTGACATTTATTGGCATTTATTTATGAAAATTAAGGGGAATTGGGAGAAAATGGAGGTGAAACGTCACAGGTTGGATGTGAGGAGGAAAATGAAAGAAAATAATGGTAAATGAAGGAAATAGAGGCCTCATCTATAAAAAGGCATATGAGGATCAGTTGGCAAGCTTGTGTTAGGCTTCTGCTCAAACTTTTTGTGAGTTAAGTTTTGGAGCTCTCTCGTTATTCTCTCTCTCTCTCTCTCTTGGAAAGTTAGAGTTTTCTTGGAGTATTTTGGAATTAGACCAAGAAAGGCAAGAAAGCAAGAAGAAGGAGGCAACAAGTAAGGAGGAGCAGGAATCAAGCAGTTGCAACAGGATTCTTGGTAGGTATCGATTTGCATGTGTGTTTTCCTTGCTAGATTTCATATGCATGGTATTGCATGTGGTTATTTTCTATCTTGGCATGGGTTTTTCCAGGTGTGACAATGTTTTCAGCCTAGCCTTTCCATTTTCGGATAGCCATGGTATTGTGGAGTTCTCATGTTTTGGTTTAGCTAGACTGCCAGATGGATTTGAAGCTTAGTGGGGTGGATCTCTGAATTGATATAGCACTTGGCCTAGTGGTCCCTGAACCATGGTAAAGCCACTGGCCTAGTAACCCCTGAGCCAAACTATGGGTTGCAGTAAAGACAAGATTGTGTTCCCTTGGTGGGCCTAGGAATCCTCAACTTGTGAATGGTGGGATATACGGTAAATCCTAGAGGTGGTTTGCTCTCCACTGGGCCTAGGAGTCTCAGGTTTGGGATATACGGTAAAGTTAGGGCCCAGTGACCCTTGATTTAGACTGTGGGTTGGGGTAAAGCCCAAGAGACTAGGAGACAGGAAATTCCTCAAGGTGTAGGCAGAGAGAATCTAGTGATATGCATGCTTGTGTTGGCCTGTTGGTAAGTGCAGATCACGGTAAAGCTAGTTATGACATGTTTATTGTGTTGGCCTAGTGATCTGGCATGGATCATGGTAAAGGCTGATTTCTATTGACGAGGGTGAGGTGGTTTAGCCTCAGGATGCCTTGGATGGTTCTTTTGGTTTAACTCCCATATTCATGCTTGGAATACGACACTGGGATGATTGGCTTAAGAGAGATTTGGCTCGACCAATCTATGGTTAGGTGGAACGTGGAAGTCCCATCTCTGGTTGGTTTTTACATTCAGTAATGAAGAGCTTATTCCTTTGGTATTTGGTATGCAAATGTACTAGTTTATGTATGGATTATATTGTTGTTGCATCCATGGTATTTCTGTTGTTATTATACTGGTTATAAGCATGTATTTATTCAGTGATGATGTATGGTTCTATCCATGTTTTTACTTGTAAATGAATGCAAAATGTATCTATGGTCAAATAGATTGCATTACAGCTAATGATGCAAGGGAGCGATGCTTCTTAGCGATTCTCAGATAAGTATGCAATCCCAATGCTTAAATATGTTGTTTACACCTGTAGGTTCAATGTTTGTGACATGTTTGACAAAATGATTGTCATGGCTAAGAGGGGTCCAAATGATTTCTTATTAATGTGATTGCTTTCGTATCATTGTCTTATTGTTATTTATCATCTCTGAACTTTTCATGAAGTTTTGGGAAGAGCACTAGATTCTGGCTCTGAAAAGGTGGCTCAAATCTCGGGGCCGCTAGCACAGAACTGAGTATTTGGGGCCCTGACCGCTAGCATGCAGTATTATTCCTGCGGCTATGGCCTCCTGGCTGCTAGCATGCAAGCCTGTGCTTGCGGCGATGGCTCAAAGAGGCCAACATGTCAGTGTGACCCAGGGGTAAGAGGCCTGGAAGGTTGGGTTACCTCCTAGGGGTGTTTTTGTTGCTATACAAGGTCTATATGTTGTGTTTCCGTTGGTTCCACTTCCTTAAGGTCACCTAAGAGGTTGAATCTCATTATAGTAGCCTCTCGTCACATGTTTACCCTGGTTGGCTGGTTACTTGAGTAGATGTGGGAAGAGGGTGTTACAAGCATAACCAACACAACTTAGCTCTAAAAATGAGGACAAGGACTTGGCATGTTATTATGAACATTATAGGGTTTGATAGACCTCTCTGGCAACTCTCATGCCCAGTGAGCGAGAATGATGTCTCTTTTGAGTCAGCTGGCCTGCTTGACTATACCAAACTCCTCTCTTCGATCAGTTGGAATTCCTTTCACTGCCAGTCCCAGAAACCCTCAATGGACTTTGCCGACCCTCCTCCATGTAACCATCGTCCTCATCTCCTAGTGGACAATCAAAGAGAAATTGAAGACCTCTGCCAATAGGTAATTCAATAAGTTGCATCAATTTTGTCATTATCTGAAACAATGCAAAGTCAACAAGCTCTAATTAGTCAACTCGAAGATGAGATGGATTGGGTGAGGCGTTAACTAGCTGATCTGCAAGACTGCCACAACAATGAGGATGCTAGAAGCACTGCCAACAACGCCCCAAACAACCCGATGGACAAAATGTCAATAAAACCCTCTTAGTACGCCACGATAGCTCCATGCAAATGTATTTTGCTTTGCGATCAATATTGTAGAGTTTATAGTTGCAATAGCTTATGTATTAAATTCAAGAAGAAAAATAATAAAAGGTAAGAAGCAAATTTTGGGGTTATCTTCTAAGACCTTTTGGATGTTTTTGTATCTCTAAAAAAACATATAAATCTCGCGTATATTCTGTTGCAATTAGACAATCTTCCTTATTAGTGTTAAAAGTAATAATATCATTGATATAATATTATTTATATTTTATTTTTTTGTAAAAATAAAAATATAAAAAACACATTAATAAATATCATATTCTTATATTTTCATTGAGTGTATATTTATGAATAATTCTTGAATCTCAAAAAAAGAAAAAGCTATTATCATTATAATGTAGTAAACAATTATTTTTCACTAAAGTTATCCAAAACCTCTTAAACCCAATCACTTTGGCTGAGGCTAACACCCTCTTTGCAATATCACCACCCCGTGTTAGCCACTCTCGAGAATACTAAACCCTTTTTGCAATATCAACACTCTGCGTGAGCAATGGTTGGGAATACTAAACATCTTCTACCGAATATTGAAAAATAAAGTAAATTTTTGGTAACATCGGATGATGATGATAGTTAATGTCCACTCATACCAATTTTTGGTCTATCGGACCTAAAATAAAGAGTTATTTAGTTTGATTTAAGATTTTATTCCTATGCTCAAAAAGTTTGGAGAGAAGCCTCCTGAGCTCACTATAATTTTGACATCTTAAAAGGCTAGGAAGGTTAGTATTGCAACAAAGATTATGAAATTGAGCTCTAATGTGGTTGTACTCGGGGCACTCTAAGAGGAAGTGATTTTCATCCTCGATGTTCATATTCTCACAGAGATGGCAGATCCTTTCCATCCATAGTGTTTTAGGAACTGTCCAATCTTGGCTATATTAATTTTCTTATATACAAAATATATTTTCCTTTACTTATATAAATAAAAATATAGATTTCTTTTTTTCAAGAAAAAAAAAAAATCCTTTACTTTAAATGAAAATATAGGTTTCTTTTTTCAAGAAAAAAAAAATTACAATTTTACTAAAAAATTATATTATTGGATACCAATAAAAACAAATCATATTATTGGATACCAGTAAAAACAAATCATTTCTTTTATTAGTTAGACTACGTCTTTTTCAACCATTTTCTAATTCCTTTATATTATATTTTTTTCAAATTATATTTCACGTATATTATGTAAACACAAATCAGGTAAAAATTCTTAAACATTGAGAGAACCTGTTGTTATCCTGGTTTATCCATTTAATGAATGCAAAGGTTTGAGGCCTCACTGAAGGCTTTACAGGTCCAGCCATGGCCTCTCAAACCCATGCTCGTCAAATACATCTATCACCAGTAAATATCGATTCCCTTGCATCTACACAACTAAAACACCTTCATCGGTCATGGCCGTGTTGTAGTAATCCTCGGTGGACTAGATTACAGAAAATATTTCTCAGAAGGGGAAGAAGTAGATGGCAATCCAAGAGAATAGCAGTCAGGGCTTCGAATTCAGATGCCAATGCCACAAAAAAAGCGAATGTTGTGGACGAAGAGGCCAAAGCAAGGGCTCGTGACTTCTTTGAGGTATGTAGGATTTTGTTTAATTTGTATCATGGGTTTTGGGTTTATGGATGATAGGGTTTATCATACTGGAAATTTCTGTATTGGTATATGGTTTGTCTATTTGGAAATGTGGGTGTTGAGTAATGTGGTCTTTTCGTATTTTTTACCTTGAAAATGTATCATGGCTAGGCTAGTTATATGTGTGTGTATCTAATGTTGTCAATGGGCAGAGGTACTCTAACCTTTGCTTTCTACAATGTGGATTTTGTCATGGCTACCTTTTCTGTGAGAAGTTTCATCGATTTTTATAAATTTTTCCTTTTTTTAATATTCATTAGTGAGCCGTGGGTGGTGAAAGCAGAAATTTATTGAAGTTATGGAATTTGATAACATGTAAGTCTGAATTGTACAAAACGCATGTAGTTCTTAAGTTCACATTCCTCAGTACTATTTTAAAATTTCTGGGCATAAAGGACAATAGATGCGTATGCCAACACCGGACCTTGTAGATGTATTTAAATTTCTGCTGTGGAGCTATCTCTGTGACATCGATGAATGAGTATCCAGCAAGCGGTTTGTGCGGTAACTGTTATCCAAACTGTGGGAAGATAAAACAAAATCTATTCCGACGTCACCAAATTTGCAATGCGCATGCCGGCAATGCAAATGAACCATTAGAATATCCCTTGGCAATAGCGGCAGTTGTGTTCCATGCTGCATTGAGGGAATCAATTCATACAGAGATCTGAAGCTTATACTATCGATTACATTAGTAGTTGTTTGATACCGGATGGCCTCTTGCCAAGGGATTGTTCCTAAAATACTATCCAAACTGAGTTGGGGTCCCACACCCTTAGTCTCAAGAGCATCTTTAGCTTAATTTATTATCTTTAAAGACTCTGATTCTTGTTGACTCTCTCGGGTGGCAGAGATATCTTTACCGGGCTCTTTGTTCGTTCGAGGAGATTGCCTGCCATGGTCTTTTAGAGCAAAGGCGATGCTTGTATTCTGAGGCCTCTCTACTCCTCCAGTTTTTGAAAATCTCCATCTGCTGAATCGCCCCCATCATGTACTCTTTTGATGCCCCTCTTCGTCTTCTCTCTATAGAAGTGTATATTGATAAGGTGATTAAGGAAGATATATATTGCCAATTCGTCTCCAAGCTACTTAGGTTTCTTCCTCTTATTCTGTTCACGCTTTGGATATGTTGCTATAGATAACAGTTTCCTCAGCTGTAGCAAGTTTCTTAGGTTTCTCCCTCTAAATATGTTGCTATAGATAACAGTATCCAACAAGAGTTAGATGCGGTAACTATGGATCATCATTTAAAGCTGAGGAGTAGGCCTTGTGTCACCAACTGCAGTCTGCAATATCGAATATGAAAGTACCAAACCCTCGAATATGAAGATATCTCCAAATAAGCTGGAGTCAGTACCAAGACTATCATCCACTGAATATGGTACAGCTTGATTTTGCAAAGTACACTGATATGCGTGTAGCAAAAAAGTAGTGCATCTGTTCTAGAAAAGAGAAGTCTTCATGAAGGCCTCAAGAGAACCTATGGAGCAGCCAAGGAGGGTTTTGACACATTATAATAATGATGATCAAGAAAATGTCATCGGCAAACAATCCTCTGGATCCATAGAACCAGCACTCCTTAAAAAAAGTCTGCAGATTCTTGGCTGAAAGAGAGCATAAAAAGGAGTGCATTGCCCTACAAAAGGGCACAAATTTGCAATTTTTTTTGAACAATGAAAGGACCAAAAAGTGCCAAAGGAGGAGGGTGCTGGTGAAACAGAGGGTGTAACTGGAAACCCTAGAAAATTGTGTACTGTCCCAAAAAATGCTGAAAAACTTAATTTTCAGAATTGGAAAATCCCTAAAATCAGGTTGAAAATCTTAGTTTCAGACCTAACACCAGCCCTTGGGCAATTTTTACTGGCCACAACTCTGGATTGGCTTCAAATGGGTGGCTGCAAGGAAGAGGGAGTTCACACCTGCTTTGGTACGACGCTGTGATCACAAGAAAGGGAGAGAGAGGGGTATTGAATGGAATTGCCAACACACCTTAAATTGTCATGAACTATAAGCACATCACAAATAGAAGGGAAAATGAGCCCATGAACAAGATAAACACAAGATATGATGCTTGTAGGTTAAAGAATTGAGGCTATGGATCAATTCCTTTTAGAAGGGAGGTGTCCCTACAAGAGGGGGTAATGGGCCCACAAAACAAGGGCACACACCCCAAGAGGGTGTTAGACTTTCCGAATCCAACACTTGATATTCGGTTCCTAGCAATTATTAATGGAATGAATACATGACCAGATTCCTAATACAAAAATTATATCGGAAGCAAAAATTACTCGATCTGAATCAGATATACATAAACATATTTTCGCCCAATCAATAGTTCTTCATTAATAAATTAATCACAGAACCTACTTGGGCTCTCGTACCAAGGATAATGGCCCAACTGAGAAAATACAAAACTGATCATCAGCTTCACTGCACTCTCTCGGACTCAACACACACTCATTGAGAATCCTTTCTCAATCTTGTGTTGCTGTTGTGTGTTCTCCTCACCTTAGCCTCGCCTTTATAACTTTACATTGGGCCAAAACCTTAATCCTAACAATAATCCCAATCTCGAAGTGATGGACGACTGAGATTCAATCTTTCCTCACTTGAGATCAACATTTAAGATTAAAACTTAATCACTAAAGTAAATAATTTACTTTATCTAACTTTTTATTTTAGCTCAATAAGCCAACATATAATTATATGTTTTTTCCTAAGTTTAACTTAAGCTGTGTTACATCGACAAATATTCTTAAGGTGAAATTTGGGCGACTTTTGCATGCCTAAACACAAGGTTTGTGTAGAAGTACCTGCCTGAGCTACAAACTCCAACACTCCCTCTTAGCAAGGGAGGTACTTCTGGAAGAACCTCCTCCACTTGGATCTGTCTCCAAGGTCATATCAGTATTTGTAGCTGCTCCTTCTAACGCTGAAGCCTGTCCTGCTACTTGATCTGAAACCTATGCTGGGAACCTGTCACATCCAACCATGCTCTGAGGATCCTGCTCTTGAGCATCTAACATTGTCATATCATACCAGTTGAGGCTCCCGATACTTCCTGAAGAATTACACTTCCTCACCACGTGCTTCCTCTTAGTAATTGACACTGTTCCTATATCCAAGATCCCCTCTGATATACCCATAGGCTGTCCCAACAACCTATATGACTGCCCTTGTTTGATGCCAAGCACTACAACTGCATCCAATGTTGCTCCCTCTGAATATAGAAGCACTTGTCCATCTCAAAATAAAACTCTATATCCAACATCGTCCAAGGTTGATATTGAGAGCATGTGTGGATCAACCATGGAACAAATAACATCCCTGTCACCTCCGGATCCTCCCGACTCTAGTTGGAATTTGACACATCCAACCCCCTTCACTACATGCATGGTACAAGTCCCACTAAACACACTGCAGTCTGAACTTGTCTCTGAAACACTAACCTCATTTCTGTCATGTGATTTCATGCTCTACTGTCCACTAGCCATAACTGACTGTCCTCATACACAACAGTACTAATGTCAGAAGCACAGTCAACTAAAGGAAATTTCTTCTCGAATTTCTTTGTAAAGTCATCAATCTCAGTTGATGTTGATGTGTTAAAATTGGCAACTAGGGCCAAACTCCACCTTGGACAATTCATATAATGGAGATGATATTTTTGTTGGATTCCTCTTTCCGAGAGGTGCAAGATTGATCTAAAGATTATCTTGTTTGGATGAGCAGAAGTGAGATTTTGAATTTAATCTCTCACATGTGCAAATTGTCAAGGTCGGCCAGAAGTTTAATGTAGGCTCATAAGCCCCAATAGATGTGTCTCCACTCATCGAATTGTATAAATATGAGAGACCTCTTCCTCATTTTGGACATCATCACTCAACTCATATTTCTCTCTCCTCTTATCATTGGTTCGTACAACAAGGAGCAAGTTCTCTTCTTCTTCACATGTGTGGCAAGGGTGACTGGAAATTTTAGAAATCGCAGATTTGTTTTTTGGGCCAACTGTAGTAGTGTTGACCAACGTTGATCGATGGTCAACTTCACTCCTTTTGCAATGTTTTTCAAGCAGTTCCTTCGCTCTCCCTAGGCCGCATCTTTTGGCATGAAAATCGAGAAAATCTGAGCAGGTTGACTTGCGTTGACTTTCTGTTGACTGTGAATTCCAGATCTGTTTTGGGCTCTCTTGGTTTATCTTTGGAGGCCACATTGACTGGGTTTGATCGAGCTGATATGGAGGAGAAATTTTGCTGGTTTGACCAGCATTGACTTTCTGGTTAGGGCATCCTGTTGACTGTAGTTTGACTGGACTATTTTGACAGTGATTGGTCAAGTGTATTTTGTATATTGTACTCTCTCTCTCTGTTGAACTTTTGAAGAATAATAAGAAGATTTGATCAAAGGGTTTTCCTCACATTGGGATTTTGTGTCCTCTTGTCTTGGCATGTCTTCTGCTTACTGTTTATGTTCTATCTACATTTACTAACAAGTTAATGTGATTGCTAATTTGGAAATTGATATTGGGCTAATAAGAAAAGATTGAAGTAAATTTCTCTAAAGCATAGAACATACTATTGTTATCTAAAATTAACATGGTATCAGAGCCTAGATGAAGACAAAGCCCAAGCAAGAGTGAGAAGAGAAATCACTAATATTTGTTGGACAAGGTCAAGGGCCAATGGCTTCCGTATCTTATTTCAAATCTGAGGACAAGCTCAATGATAAGAATGATTATCATGCATGGAAGATGTCTCTTGACTTGACTTTGGAAGAAAATGAAGTCATGGATTATGTGCACGGAAAGATTGCTGAGCCTCCTTCAAATGCACCAGACTGACTGCTACTAAGAAAAAGTACAAGAAAGGAGAGGTCAAAGCCAAGAAGATCATTAGGGATTCTATTCAAAAGCATTTGATTGCGTACATCTCCGAGCTGGGCACATCTAAGGAGATGTATGACAAGTTGGTTAGCATGTTCAAGGCTAGCAACGCAAATCAAATCCTCTTTCTCAATAACAAGTTGAAGGACATCAAGATGGATAAAGGAGAATCCATCCAATCCTACTTCATGAGGATTACTGAAGTACAAAATGATCTTCTATCTATTGGAGAGGTTATTGGCGACCAAGAGCTCACGCTTATTGCCCTTGGAGGTCTTCTCCGAGCATGGTATGCATTAAATACCACTATCCTCAACAATGATAGGATTCCAAATTTTGATGAATTGTTGACTAGATGCACTCAAAGAGGAGACAAGGATGATGGAGAGAGACATGCCTTCAAATGGGAACTACGGCATTCTCCGCTCATGCTAAAAGAAAGAACAACGTTGGTCCAAGGAAACAAGGACAAGGAAGACCGAGATTTAAAGAAGGAAGAAAGGGTAGACGTTTCAATTGTAACAGGTTTGGCCACTATGCTAGAGAGTGTCCCAATAAAAGGGATACACCACGATATGGTGATTACAACAACAACAATTTCAAGGGAAATGGAAATCAAAGGAATAACAGGTTCAATAACAAAAGAAAGAGAGATGCTCCTGCTGCACGTAATGGAAATGGTCAACCTTCCAAGAGACCGAGAAACTCTAGGTATGATAAGTCTAATGTTGTAGATAACAAGCAAAATGAATTTCTTCTTATATCTACCCTCTCTGCTACCTCTCCTCCCGACGCCTTGGATAATTGGTTGATTGATAGTGGTGCCTCAAGGCACTTCACTGGGTACAAAGAGACCCTCTCACGTTTGATTGAAAAGGAAACCAATTTGGAAATCATACTTGGACACAATACCACCTATCCCGTGAAAGGGACTGGGATAGTTACTCTTCACTTAAATCAAGGTCAAATCCTTCATCTACAAGATGTGTTATATGTACTTGACTTGAAGAAGAATTTGGTATCTATTTCGATGATGGAAGACGAAGGATTCAAGGTGGCATTCGTTGATGGAAAGGTATGTGTTTGGAAAAGGAATTTCAAAGAAGCATTCACTCTTGGTTCACGGGTTGATACACTTTATCAGGTTGGAGGAAGTCCGTTGGGAGCCATGACATGCAACACTACTCTTCAATCTGAATTATGGCACCAAAGGTTTTCTCACCTTCATTATAAAGCTCTTCCCGAAGCTAGGAAGATGGTCACAGGCATGCCTGATTTCAAAGTTGATCATGAAGGTGTTTGTCAGGGTTGTGCCGAAGGGAAACATACAAGGGGACCATTCCCCTCAAGTGATAGCAAGACTACTAACATTCTTCAATTGATTCATTCTGATTTATCTGGTATGTTGCCCGTAACATCCTTGGGAGGATATTTGTATTATGCTATTTTTGTGGATGACTTTTCTCGCAAAACTTGGATATACTTCTTGAAGAAAAAGGACGAAGTGTTGAAGTGGTTCTGCTCTTTCAAAGCCTTGGTTGAAAATCAAACAGGGAAGAAGATCAAAGTATTGAGGACCGATAATGGAACTGAATATGAGTCAAATGAGTTCAATCACTATGGTAAGGAAGCTAGCATTAAGAGGGAGACCACTACTGCTTATACTCCTGAACAAATTGGAGATGCCGAAAGGAAGAATCGAACCATCATTGAAGCTACTTGTGCCATGCTTCATGACCAAGGCCTACCGAAGTTCCTATGGGGAGAAGCTGCCAACTCTGTCGTGTATGTTCAAAATAGATTCCCACATCAAGCATTGGACTCCAAAACTCCCGAAGAAATCTTCTCCGGTAAGAAACCTGATGTCTCTCACTTCAGAATTTTTGGAAGTCCTGTATATTTTCATATTGTCGAAACAAAAGAGAAGCAAGTTGGATGCTTCTGGAAAGAAGGGAACGTTTGTGGGCTACAGTGAAACTTCAAAGGAGTATAGAATCTATGTGCCTAGTCAAAGGGAAGTGGAGATAAGTCATGATGTCACCTTTGATGAAGATGCTGCCCTTGGGAAGGTTAGAGATTTTCCTATTTCAAAGGAAGACCAAGATGAAGATGTAGGAAAACAGGTTGAACCAAAGCATGAACCGGTGCCCGATATTGAAGGTCCGATGGATCCCATTGATCCATCTCCTGGCGAGCCCTCTTCTTCAAAAAGAAGACCCTCATGGCTTAGAGATACTCTCGAAGATGCCGAGAGACATATTGCACCGAGGGGGACATTTCGTGAAAGTAAGAATTCGAATAGGTGCCAAGGGTACTTAGTTGCCATGAGTACCATTTTCAATCTGAGTCTGGAACGTTCAAAGAAGCCGTGAAGCACCAAGTTTGGAAGGATGCAATGAACGAAGAGTATGAATCGATCATGAAGACTGATGTCTGGGATGTGGTCCCTAGACCAAAGGACAAGTCTGTTATCACCTCGAAATGGCTTTACAAAATCAAACATGGAGCTGATGGGAGTGTTGAAAAGTTCAAGGCTAGGTTTGTTGCTCGAGGCTTCTCGTAAAAGGAAGATATAGACTATGATGAGATATTTGCACCGGTTGATCGATATACCACCGTCCGTTCGATTATTGCCTACGTTGCCTCACAAGGATGGAATCTACATCAAATGGATGTCAAAAGTGCTTTCTTACATGGCTCGCTTAAGGAAGAAGTCTATGTAGAACAACCCGAAGGGTTTGAAGTTCTAGACCGAGAGTCTCACGTATGTAGGTTGAAGAAAGCCCTCTATGGGTTGAAGCAAGCCCCCAGGGCTTGGTATGAGAGGATCGATAGCTATTTGATAAAGCTGGGCTTTACACGAAGTGAAGTTGATCCGAACCTTTACTTCAAGGTAGATAATGACAAGCCTCTCATTTTGGTGCTCTGTGTGGACGATCTTTTTCTGACAGGTGCAGACCCTCTCATTCATCAATGTAAGAGGGAGTTGGCTTCTGAATTCAAGATGAAAGACCTAGGGTTGATGCGCTACTTCTTAGGCTTGGAGGTCTAGCAAAATCTAGGTGAGATTTTTTTTTCTCAAGGAAAATATATTGTGAAGCTACTTGAAAGATTTGGGATGGTGGACTGCAAGTCTGTGACTACTTTGATGGAACTCAACTTTAAGAAGCTATGTGGAAGTGCTGCTGGGCCCGATTTGGGAAATCCTTCTGAGTATCGTCAACTCGTGGGGGCCCTGATGTTCTTGGTGAACTCTCGTATGGACATATGCTTTGCAGTGAATACGTTGAGTCAATTTATGGTCGAGCCTCATCACATACACTGGATTGCTGCCAAGAATCTTTTGAGATATCTTCGGGGCACAATCAACTATGGATTGAGATCCACTGTCGGGAATTTGAGGCTCCATGGATATATTGATGCTGACTGGGCTGGCAATGTGGTGGATTGTAAAAGCACATCTGGATGTTGCTTCTCTCTAGGTTCTGCTTCGATCTCCTTGATGAGCAGGAAGCAGAAATCAATTGCTTTGAGCACTGTCGAGCTCGAATACATTGTAGCAAGTATGGCCTGTTGTGAAGTTGTTTGGTTGAGGAAGCTCTTTAGTTAGTTGTTTGGGCATGTGCTGGATACCACCGTGATCTATTGCGACAACCAAAGGGGGATTCGACTTTAAGAGAATCCCGTGTTCCACGACCGCTCCAAGCATATTGATATTAGGTACCACTTCATTCGGGATATGGTACAATGGGGTGCCGTAAGGCTCCATCACATTGGGACTGATGAGCATGTCGCTAATATTCTCACTAAGCACCTGGGGAAGTGCAAATTCTTAACCTTTTGCGAGAGACTTGGAGTCGTGGACAGACCTTCCTATGAGGGTCCCGCTTGAGTTGGACATTGAGCTCTGGGGGCTTGGGGGTACTTCTTGGAGCTATGAGCGACCATAGGGTGAGGTTCACCTTCCCCTAGTGGTGCGCTGTGTACAGGGTGAATGGTTCACCTTCCCCTGTGATACCCCCATTGTTGGTCGATATATGAGCAGGTTCACCCTCTCTTATTGATGCCCCAGCATACATCCTACCCATGTAGTTCGGGACTCATGGGAAGTACCTCTCATTTGGCCAATGAGTTGGGAAATGAGGATAGAGACCTTAGCACTATTGATGGACACATCGTGTACTGACATACTCTCTATGCTAATAAGATGCATGGTGTTCAACAACTTGATCTGGGATCAAGTTTGGTTGAGGTTTTTACCTCTAGACTGACTTTGGGTCAGTGGAGAGTGGCAAGGTCTTGTGACTTACTCTCGATCAAATTCTTCTTCATTATTTCTTCATAGTTTAGCAGAGCAGAGCAGTGCAGGGATGACAGGATGGTACAGGTTGACAGATGGATTGGCAGGTGGATTTCTCCCTAATTGAGAGGGAGTGTTAAAATTGGCAACTAGGGCCAAACTCCTTTTTGGACAGCTCATATACTGGAGATGATATTTTTGTTGGATTCTTTCTGAGAGGTGCAAGATTGATCTAAAGATCATCTTGTTTGGATGAGTAGAAGTGATATTTTGAATTTAATCTCTCACACGTGCAAATTGTCAAGGTTGGCCAGAAGTCAAATGTAGGCTTTGTTGACCACACTTTGTCAACGACCCCATAGCAGTACACTCCCATTTTTTCAAATGGGATTCATCATGTTCGACGTGTTCACGCCATTCAGATTTCATCATCAGTCGACAGTTTTATAAATGATGTAAACCCATTCTGCATGTTTATGATGTAAATGATCTAAGTAAGACCACTATGTATATAACAACCTAGGTAAGGCTAGTATTTTGGTGATGATTTCTATTCTAGGAGGTTTTTTGTCTCACTGATTCATTTGTGTTTCTCGACACAAGTGATTAGCAGAGTTTTCCCCTCCAGCCTCACCCCAAAGCTAGGGTGGATTTTGTCATCAAGATGCTAAGTGAGTCCTAGTGTTTTCTATCGAGTCTTTGTAAAAGTAGTTTGGAAATAATCCTAGCTAATTGGCTAGAGTATTTTATTACAAGCTGCTTGGTCTACTAGATCATATTTTGAGTCGCAAAATTGGGTAGCTACTTGAGGGTCTATACGAATGGGTATTCCCCCTTTATGTGTCTAAATGTATTTATCTTATGTAAAGAGGGTTGGAAAAATAATTAAATCCCTTCTCAGTGGTTTAATTAAATTTTCTGGCCAAATTAACTAAAAGTCCTAAGCCAAAAATTTAATTAATTTTAAGTCGTAGGTGAGTTAAAATTCTTCAAAGGCAAAATTCGTGGGTCCTTAAAAAATAATTTTTTAAAGGTCCCAAGCCAAGGGAATATTGAGAATTTCAAGAAATTTTGGACCCTTGGGCCTTGGTGGTTAAGTCAAAGTCAAAATTTTGAGGTAATTAACTCAATAATATTATTTTTGAGTTAATTAAAATGGAATTAAATGATAAATTCGAATTTCCTCAAAATTATAATTTCGACGGTCCAGATTAAAAGATAATTAAATCTTTTGGACGGTCGAGATTATTTTGACAAGGATCAACTCAACTAGCCGTTGGAGTTTTTATCTTATAAATTAAAGGTCTTTGTCAGTCTTTCAAGCATCCAATCTCTGGATCGTGCATTCGCTCTTGAAGCTCTCCTGTAATATTTTTTGGAATAATACAAACAAAGACTTTGGTGTTTTATTTTGATGGTGGTGTTCCTCTTCAGCATTTTATGGTAAACTTGTTCTTAACATTCTGTTGGTGATTATTTTAATGGATTGTTGATTAATGGCTCTTGTAGAGTAATCTATTGCATAGATATCTTGCTTAAGTTTCTGGATCTAGGGTAAGAATATTAATTGGATCGAGTTAACAGTTATCTCTAGCTCTTGAAAATTTTATGTTTTATCGCTATTTCTGTATTAATTTGACAGTTTAACTTTTAGTTTGCAGAAATCTTATGTATTGAGATTGGATGTTTGGGGAAGTCCTAGTTTGGACCAGCTGATTCCCAAGGAAATAAGATCGAAGAGCCCTCCGGATCTAATTCCCCGGGCTTATCTTAAATTCCGTTTTTTGTAGGGTTGTTTTAGGGCTTGTGCCTCTCTCTTAATTTCTTCTCTTCTGAATTGTGCTAAACGGTTTTAAATCTGGCCACAAGGGCTCTTGATCTGTAGAATAACATTGTAAATTTGTAAATATCGTTATTTTTAACTCACCGTGGTTTAAGGGTTTTCTGTGCATATTTATGGGTTTTTGGGTCTCTTGTTTTTCTGGTTTTGTGCAGGTTTTATAGGGAGAGTTTCAGAAAATTGTTAGATCTGAGCCAGATCTAGGCCCGGGAGGGTAAGATCTGGCCTCAGGATCAGTTTCGTTTGCAGATTCGTGAGGGATCTTGCTTCAAAATACAAACTGTAGGTGTATTTATTTATTTAAAATATGAATTTGAAATCTGAGTTTGCTGATTCTGGGCAAGGAATTTTTTTTAGATTTTATGCACCAGCTCTCTGGGTTTCACTGTCATCATTCCTGCTGTGCGTATTCATCTGATGCTATTCCTCACTGCTGTCCGTACAGTGCATCTCCTTCATCGTGCATCATTCCTTCACGTTGTTCGTACGAAATACCTTCCTCACATTTTATTTAACGCTGCCTGAAATTGAAATTCGTTTAGCCTTCCGCATTGCCTCCATCCTCATCAATCCCTGCATGTCTCCCTTGCGTCCTACTTGTGTGAAATTTGCCCATTGCTGCCATCGATTCCTCCTCGCTGCCTGCTCGACAATTTCCTTATGCTCTCTCTGCAGCTCTCTTGCCCGTGGCTTCTCCACGCTGCTTCTGTCGCACTCGCTGCCCAAATCTGTCCGCTGCCCTTACGCTTTCCTTTTTCCGTGGTCTCCATCTTTCACGCATTCTAATCCGCTCCTCCTCTCGCTATCTTCGACCTGCATAACCTACGCACAAATAAAACATAAAATCATATTTCATTCTTTTGATTTTGTAAAGTTTGGAGTTTGTTTCCTTTTTATGTTGCTTTTTTTTCTTTTCTTTTTTTCTTTTAGGCTTTTTGCTTTTGAAATCTAGCATTTAACTTTAGACTTTATAAATTTGTGACATTCGATTTTTTTATTTTTTAGTTTCTTAACTTTAGTCTAGGGGTAGTTTAAATTTTTAAATTTAAATTATCATTTAGAATGTTTCAATTCATTTTAATGTTTGTATAAAAATTAACTTTAATTAGATTTAGACTTCTACTTTTGTATGAATTAGATTTTAATATTTCTTCTTTTTATTTTTGTAATTTTAGATTAAAAAAAATATATATATATAATTCTAACAATATTTTGTCTATAGTTCAATTGTAGACCCTTTTTTGTATATAAATTTTGGAAATAAAAAATTTGGGACATTTGGAGTTTTGAAATATTTTGCAAAGATATTGTGGAATGGTTTCTATAGTTGGAGCGTTTTAATTTTTAATATCCTAAGTCTAACTATAGGAGAACAATTAATTTTCGGATTTGCATTATCTAAGAATATTATTTTAATTCGAAATTATTGGAAATGCCTTTAAATTCAATGGTCCTTACATGATAATATCTTTTGGGAGTTTAAATTGTTTAAAGATTGCACTTGGTTTGAAAGTACTTTTCATGCTTAGCCGGGATTGATGATCGTTTAACTAGCTCTAATTGTGGTTTTAAGTTGCTTGAAATTGATGTTGCCTAGTCAACTTTAAGAATATTTCAAGTGATGATAAATTGCATGTCTTTATCAAACATTGTTGATGCATATTGTGAGGTTGTTTTATCGAATGTTAAATCGTACTATTGAAAAGAGCTTATCTTCTATTTTGATCAATTGAGCACTTCATTGAGGAATTAAATATTATCGTGGTGGATTGATTTTTTCATAGCAACAGTTATCTATCAATTACTTGATTTAAATTTCATAACGGGATATTTTGACTCCACAAGGCACTGGTCTTAAAACTTTCAAATCTAATTGGATCTGTAAAATCTTGTTAATCTTAAAAAGTATTTGGTCATTTAACTATGTCTCCTGAATTGGTTGGTTTTCAACCTTTTCTCCTTCTTCATTTTCTTTGGGGTCTACCTCCCTTAGCTTGCAAGGAGGCAACTTAGATAGAGAGATTGGGGATCATGGTGATAGCCCCCGATCTGAGCCATTGTCGCGGTGCCTAGACATTCTGTGTGACAACATTTTTTGGCGCCGTTGCTCGGGATAGAGTTTTTCTGTCATTGGTCTTAACGACATCTTCTAATCTTCTAGTCTTTTTTCGCCATTCATTAGCCCGTCACACGACATAGCATTTTCTGGCATCATTTCATCATCATATCATTAATCATTTCATCATTTACACTTTTAGCACCTGGACATTTCGGTTGGCTTCTTGTTTGGGTGGCGACTCCACTTATTCATCTATTTTACTCCCAGACAAGAATCCCTCCCTGATATCCATTTGCTCCTATCGACTAATTTTTCGGTTTTTGAATTAGATCCATGTTCAAGTGGCGACTCCCATTCTTTCATTTCTTACAAGAATTTCTGCTAGGAAGCTCGCTTCTTGTGGATCTCTTGACTGTTCTTGAGCAAGGATCTCTTTCTCTAACATCCATTTGGTTTTCCATTTAAGTAAGTCATCATGGGTGATCCTCTTCATGACTTGCTAAAAGAGGCCATTCCTAAATTGCCTTTGTTCTCGGGTGGTAATTCAGCCGCTGCTCGAAAGCATCTCTTGACGGTTACTCACATAATAAACATATATTGTCTTCCTTCACAATATAATCATCAAGATGTCAAGATATGTCTCTTTGGATTTTTCTTAAAAGGTGATGCTATTGATTGGTTTTGAAATTGTCCCGAGGAGTATTTTTATTATTTTCAACACATCATCAATGCTTTTAAAGATAAATATATAAAAAAGATGGCTCGCCTTGTGCTCCCAGTACTATGCAAAATAATGAAAGTAGTCTTGTAGAGAAATCAACTATCAACAGGAGAGTCTAGGACAATTATCAAGATGAATCCACTTGTACCATGACAACGCAAATTCATGATGGTGGTGAAGCAGAAACAAGTTGTCAAATCAGTGTTGACCATGATAAGCATCTTGTTAGCAAATTGATTAAGATGGTTAAGGATATACAACTAAATCAAGCTCAGGTAATCAAGAACATGGAGGCCAGCCAAGCTCAAATCATTGAAAATATGGAACTTAATTAAGAAAAATTAATAGCAGATCACGCCAGGGAAATTTGTTCTATGCAGAGCAAGTTATTGGCCTTAGAAGAAAAGATAACAATCATGGAATTCAATCACTCCAATCAAATGAATGCCATGGAAGAAAGACATGATGAAGAAATGGCCATCATGGAATTTGATCACACTAATCAGTTAACCACCATGCAAGCAAATCATAAGAAAGAGATAAACTATATGCAAAATTGCTTCATGGGCATGAAAGCGAAAAATGATAAAATTCTAAGCGATATGGAAGTTGATCAAAAATCTCTTCAGAGTAGATTATTGGCCATAGAGAAGAAACAAGCACCATGTGTTGTAAATATGGAAGAAATGGATACCATTGAAAATAGATTAAAGCTAATAGAAGTTAATCATGCTAGTCATATATCTATTATTCAGAAACATATGATTGAAATGGAAGCAAGACACACCCAGGAAATGAATGTTACTCAGAATAAGTTGGAAAAAATGGAAAGATCACATATACAGAATATCCAGCCCAAGTCAGAATTGTCAACAGATCATAGACCTCCCAGTTTCCTGAAGCAAGCTCCATCCTATTATGAGGAGACCATTTCTTCCATTGAAAAGTGGTTGATTGAGGGCGACCCGGATAAAAGGAAAACTGATGGGGATCAAGTTAATACATCACCCTTGACAGAGAAGATGCAGAATGAAGAAAGGCATGTCACACATATATTGTTTACTTCGTCTAAAAGTTCACAAGAAGAATGTACCACATCATCAACAATTCAATCTGCCACGAAGAAGAGCTTGAAGCGAAAAAGAAAAAGAACAAGGAAGCGGTTTGATTTGTCTGATGGCCGAGAGTAGCTTGACATTCGGATAAGACAAAGTCCTACAATATGCAAGATTGGACATGGCACATCTGAAAAGCAGCCTACAGACTTGCTTGAAAGCAGGCAAATGCTCAGTATGCACTATATTGAACACATCTGATGCCACAGGGCATCCTTTGTATTGTATCTCTAACCTTACACCTTGTTATTTCAACATTTCATTTTGTAGTTAGAGTAGATTTACTTTTCATGTTAAGTAGAATAATAAATGAAAGAAAAGCTTCTATTTTTTCATGTGTGTAATGTTATATGATGATATTTGGATGGACGCTACTTATGTAATTTTGTGTGTTGCTTGGATACAGATTCTGGATTCTCACATTCCTCCGGTGAAGCAACGTGTCTCCAAGTAGAGCCAGATGTTGACCACACTTTGTCAACGACCCCATAGCAGTACACCCCCATTTTTTCAAATGGGATTCATCATGTTCGACGTATTCACGCCATTCAGATTTCATCATCAGTCGACAGTTTTGTAAATGATGTAAATCCATTCTGCATGTTTATGATGTAAATGATCTAAGTAAGACCACTATGTATGACAACCTAGGTAAGGCTAGTATTTTGGTGATGATTTCTATCCTAGGAGGTTTTTTGTCTCATTGATTCATTTGTGTTTCTCGACACAAGTGATCGGCAGAGTTTTCCCCTCCAGCCTCACCCCAAAGCTAGGGTGGATTTTGTCATCAAGATGCGAAGTGAGTCCTAGTGTTTTCTATCGAGTCTTTGTAAAAGTAGTTTGGGAATAATCTTAGCTAATTGGCTAGATTATTTTATTACAAGTTGCTTGGTCTACTAGATCATGTTTTGAGTCGCAGAATTGGGTAGCTACTTGAGGGTCTATACGAATGGGTATTCCCCCTTTATGTGTTTAAATGTATTTATCTTATGTAAAGAGGGTTGGAAAAATAATTAAATCTCCTCTCAGTCATTTAATTAAATTTTCTGGCCAAATTAATTAAAAATCTTAAGCTAGAAATTTAATTAATTTTAAGTCCTAGGTGAGTTAAAATTCTTTAAAGGCAAAATTCGTGGGTCCTTAAAAAATAAAATTTTAAAGGTCCCAAGCCAAGGGAATATTGAGAATTTTAAGAAATTTTGGACCCTTGGGCCTTGGTGGTTAAGTCAAAGTCAAAATTTTGAAGTAATTAACTCAAAAATTTATTTTTGAGTTAATTAAAATGGAATTAAATGATAAATTCGAATTTCCTCAAAATTATAATTTCGACGGTCCAGATTAAAAGATAATTAAATCTTTTGGACGGTCGAGATTATTTTGACAGAGATCAACTGAACTAGCCGTTGGAGATTTTATCTTATAAATTAAAGGTCTCTGTCAGTCTTTCAAACATCCGATCTCTGGATCGTGCACTCGCTCTTGAAGCTCTCCTGTAATATTTTTTGGAATAATACAAACGAAGACTTTGGAGTTTTATTTTGATGGTGGTGTTCCTCTTCAACATTTTATGGTAAACTTGTTCTTAACATTTTGTTGGTGATTATTTTAATGGATTGCTGATTAATGGCTCTTGTAGAGTAATCTATTGCACATGTATGTTGCTTAGGTTACTGGATCTAGGGTAAGAATATTAATTGGATCGAATTAACAATTATCTCTAGCTCTTGAAAATTTTATTTTTTATCACTATTTCTATATTAATTTGATAGTTTAACTTTAAGTTTGCAGAAATCTTCCGGATTTAGATTGGGCGTTTGGGGAAGTCCTGGTTTGGACCAGCTAACTCCCAAGGAAATAAGATCTGAAGAGCCCTCCAGATCTAATTCCCCGAGCTTATCTTAAATTTCGTTTTTGGCAGGGTTCTTTTAGGGCTTGTGCCTCTCTCTTAATTTCTTCTCTTCTGAATTGTGCTAAATGGTTTTAAATATGGCCACAAGGGCTTTTGATCTGTAGAATAGCATTGTAAATTTGTAAATATCGTTATTTTTAACTCACCGAGGTTTAAGGGTTTTCTGTGCATATTTTTGGGTTTTTGGGTCTCGTTTTTCTGGTTTTGTGCAGGTTTTATAGGGAGAGTTTCAGAAAATTGTTAGTTCTGAGCCAGATCTAGGCCCTGGACGGTAAGATCTGGCCTCAGGATCAGGTTCGTTTGCAGATTCATCAGGGATCTTGCTTCAAAATACAAACTGTAGGTGTATTTATTTATTTAAAATCTGAATTTGAAATCTGAGTCTGCTGATTCTGGGCAAGGAATTTTTTTTAGATTTTATGCACCAGCTCTCTGGGTTTCACTGCCATCATTCCTGTTGTGCATATTCCTCTGATGCTATTCCTCACTGTTGTTCGTACAGTGCATCTCCTTCATCGTGCAACATTCCTTCACGCTGTCCGTATGAAATATCTTCCTCACATTTTCTTTAACATTGCCTGAAATTGAAATTCGTCCAGCCTTCCGCATTGCCTCCATCCTCATCGATCCCTGCGTGTCTCCCTTGCGTCCTACCTGCGTAAAATTTTCCCATCGCTGCCATTGATTCCTCCTTGCTGCCTGCTCGACAGTTTCCTTATGCTCTCTCTGCAGCTCTCTTGCCCGTGGCTTCTCCACGCTGCTTCTGTCGCACCCGCTGCCCAAATCTCTTCGCTGCCCTTACGCTTTCCTTTTTTTGTGGTCTCCATCCTTCACGCATTCTAATCCGCTCCTCCTCCTCCTGCTATCTTCGACCTGCATAACCTATGCACAAATAAAACATAAAATCATATTTCATTCTTTTGATTTTGTAAAGTTTGGACTTTGTTTCCTTTTTACGTTGCTTTTTTTTCTTTTTTTCTTTTAGGCTTTTAGCTTTTGAAATCTAGCATTTAACTTTAAACTTTATAAATTTGTGACATTCGATTTTTATTTTTTTTATTTTTTAGTTTCTTAACTTTAGCCTAGGGGTAGTTTAAATTTTTAAATTTAAATTAGCATTTAGAATGTTTCAGTTCATTTTAATTTTTGTATAAAAATTAACTTTTATTAGATTTAGGCTTTTACTTTTGTATGAATTAGATTTTAATATTTCTTCTTTTTATTTTTGTAATTTTAGATTAAAATATATATATATATATATATATATATATATATATATAATTCTAACTCTCTTTATGTCTATAGTTCAATTTTAGACCCTTTTTTGTATAGAAATTTTGGAAATAAAAAATTTGGGACATTTGGAGTTTTGAAATATTTTGCAAAGATATTGTGGAATGGTTTCTATAGTTGGAGCGTTTTAATTTTTGATATCCTAAGTCTAACTATACGAGAACAATTAATTTTCGGATTTGCATTATCTAAGAATATTATTTTAATTCGAAATTATTGGAAATTCCTTTAAATTCAATTGTCCTTACATGATAATATCTTTTGGGAGTTTAAATTGTTTAAAGATTGCACTTGGTTTGAAAGTACTTTTCATGCTTAGCTGGGATTGATGATTGTTTAAGTAGCTCTAATTGTGGTTTTAAGTTGCTTGAAATTGATGTTAATTGCCTAGTCAACTTTAAGAATATTTCAAGTGATGATAAATTGCATGTCTTTATCAAACATTGTTGATTCATATTGTGAGAATGTTTTATCTAATGTTAAATCGTACTATTGAAAAGAGCTTATCTTCTATTTTGATCAATTGAGCACTTCATTGAGGAATTAAATATTATCATGGTGGATTGATTTTTTCATAGCAACAATTATCTATCAATTACTAGTTTTTAATTTCATAACGAGATATTTTGACTCCACAAGGCACTAGTCTTAAAACTTTCAAATCTAATTGGATCTGTAAAATCTCGTTAATCTTAAAAAGTACTTGGTCATTTAACTGTCTCCTGAATTGGTTGGTTTTAAACCATTTCTCCTTCTTCATTTTCTTTAGGGTCTACCTCCCTTAGCTTGCAAGCAGTCAGCTTAGATAGAGAGATTGGGGATTAGGGTGACAACCCCTGATCTGAGCCGTTGTTGCGGTGCCTAGACATTTTGTGCGACAACAAGCTCATAAGCCCCAATAGATGTGTCTCCACTCTCATCGAATTGTATAAATATGAGAGACCTCTTCCTCATTTTGGACATCATCACTGAACTCATGTTTCTCTCTCCTCTTATCATTGGTTCGCACAACAAGGATCAACTTCTCTTCTTCACACGTGTGGCAAGGGTGACTAGAAATTTTAGAAATCTCAGATCTGTTTTTTGGGCCAACTGTAGGAGCGTTGACCGAGGGTCAACTTCACTCCTTTTGTTGCGTTTTTCAAGCAGTTCCTTTGCTCTCCCTAGGCCGCATCTTCTGGCACAAAAATCGAGAAAATCTGAGTAGGTTGACCTGCGTTGACCACAACGTTGACTTTTTGTTGACTGTGAATTTCGGATCTGATTTGGGCTGTCTTGGTTTATCTTTGGAGGCCGCATTGACTGGGTTTGATCAAGCTGATTTGGAGGAGAAATTCTGTTGGTTAGACCAACGTTGAATTTTTGGTTAGGGCATCCTATTGACTGCAGTTTGACTAGACTATTTCGACAGGGATTGGGCAAGTGTATTTTGTATATTGTACTCTCTCTCTGTGCTAAACTTTTGAAGAATAATAAGGTTTTGATCAAAGGTTTTTCCTCGCATTGAGGTTTTTCCTTGGCATCCACCAAATATTGTGTCCTCTTGTCTTTTGCTTATTGTTTATGTTCTATCTGCATTTACTATCAAGTTAATGTGATTGCTAATCTGGAAATTGATATTGGGCTAATAAGAAAAGATTGAAGTAAATTTCTCTAAAGCATAAAATATACCATTGTTATCTAAAATTAACATGATGCAACCCCCTGGTCCTCCTCCTCCTTCTTGTATGGACACTAGCTCACATAGTGACGAGTCTTGTGACATGCAAAACATTTCAGTTTGCTCATGTCCTTCACGGAAGAAAATCCCCCACTTCCCTTTACTTTACTTTTGCCCTTTACGACAACAACAAAATTCTCCTCATCATCCTTTCCATCATGTTGTCCTGTAGTTTTGGAATGTCTCCTTGTCTCTTCTTATACAAAGTCATCCCACAATCTATCTCAACTGGGCAGATATTTCCACGTGACGATCCCATCAACAAAGGCATCCCATTTCAGACGAAAGCCACTCAAGGTTGATCTGACCAATTCTTCAATATTAATAGTTTCCCCCACTACCTAGTCATCTTTAATTTGAGTGATCCTAGTTAGGCATGATGCAACTTTGTTAGTTTCAAACATCTTGGTGTTTCACAATTTCTCCTTCAACACCATCTTTCTGTTTTGGTTTGTACCCTGGTACAACTTGGTTAAGGATGCCCAGTGCCCACATCTCAAAGGCATACTTCTTCCTCGTCACGAGGTATAACATGATATCTAATGGAGTCCAGGATTATTCTCTTGGCCTTCACGATCATCTTGTTAAACTGAGTCAACTGAGTAGGATCTGTAGGAGTTGGGACAACCTTCTCCAAGATGTCCCACAACTCCTGCTCCTTAAATAACAAAACAACCTGCTCCTTCCATGGGCTGAAATCTCTTGCCATGTCCGGCCTATCCTCGTAATGTAGCCTAGTAGCCATCTTTATCAAATTGACCAATAGTTAACTTTTCACCCTGTGCACGTTGACACACAACCTCAACAACTATTGCACAACTCTGTTTGATGCCCGGAACTTTTGATTGCTTGCGTCCTACTGTAACTCGTCCACGTGCTTTGTGTCCTATGGCCTGATTGTAGTCCAATTTCCGTTGTCTGACAACCTAAACGCTGTCGCTTGTGTCTTCGCCTTGCTATTTTTGTTCAACTGTTTCTTTGCCAATCGACCCTCGTTGACACAAGCCACTCAATTGAATTCCCATCATACACAACCAAACCTTCGACACACATCTTGTGTCAGCCTGCCGCCTTGACAACTCTATTGCTTCTCGTGCCAGTAAGTGTACTTTGTGTAGCTTGGACAAGTGTTCTAGTCTCAGGTGGTGTTTATGAGACTAAGGAACACAATGGAATAATTATTTTTAATACCCATAAAAAGTTTCTAAGGAAAATTGTCTTAATTAATTGAGACAAGTCGATTTTCGTCTAATGACTACTTGAAAAGTCATTTGATGGAGTCGTTAAGATGATCTTAGCCATTGATTATGATTAGATCGTGGTCGTTGATTGCTCAATGAGAGATTATAAGAGGAGATCGATGTGGATTTTGGAGACGCAATGAATTATAGCGATAACAGCGACGCAGTGATAGCGTGGAGGACACCAGTAGTTGAGTTCAACAGTGATTGAAGATCAAGTTGTCAGAGAGATATTTCTTCACAACGATTTCGAGATTCTTAGTGTTAGAGGGAGATTGATTTTATCTGCAGAGGTCGAATTTCCCAATAGTGGTATGAATTGACTGAAGAGGCCGAGTTGCTAAAGGAAGAACAAAATTCCCAGAGAAAGTCGATTTGTAGGAGAATATTCGATTTTGCTAATAGCTTTCGATTTTCCAGTGGAGGTCGTGATATTCTACTAGAATGTGTGAATTGCTAGAGGAGGCCAAGTTATTTGCTAGGGTCACACGTGTGGATCGATTCAAGGTCTTTGAGGAGGACGAAATTGCTTCCAGGAGGTTAGATCATCTAGTAGAAGTGAAGAAAATAATTTGCCGAAGGTTTGCTAATTTTACGACAAACAATGAATATAATTTCAATTATAGAATCGTTGAAGAATAATAAAATACTCATCCGCAGAACTGGTTTTCCCCACACAGAGGTTTTATATCGATGTTCATTATTTTATGTGTGTGATATTTTCTCATTTTCTGTGATTTAATTTTGGTGAAGTTGCAATAGTGTTTTATTTAGTATTTGTTGTATATAATTTACAATAGACAAATAATCTATTGAAGATAGGTGAATAATAACCAATTAGCTGCAATAATAACTCTTCTCCAGGCTAATGAATCTACCCAACTTTTCGATTTCTTGTAGAATATTCGCATTCTAGAAAGACATCCGGAGACTTGACAATATTGCCCATATATTTTGTGAGGGCATGGGCTCTGTGAATGGATCAAAATTGATTTGCCACCTTTACAAGAATAAACCTGATCTACCCCACTACCAATCCTTGGTTATAACCTTTCGAACATCAGTGGAGTTGCCCAAAATGACGCAAAACTAGCCTCGAGGTAAAATGTGGTAGGTTGAGGTAAATGATAAGACAACCTCCCAATTCATCCTTAACCAACCTTTCAATGAGGCAAAGCTCAATAATTTACCAGCGAAATTCCCTACGACAATATTTTCCAGCAAAAGTAGAATCTTAGAAAACGCTATTCCATCCCCAACTACCATGCCTTATGCAACTTGCGACTTCAAAGGTTTTTACTTTGTTTATTTATGGGCACCTTCCTTCGGGGAAGAGGGCAATGATCTTTCTCACTTGGTTGTGTCGGGGGAGCTTTAGTTTCCAAGGGGAAATTTGGAAGGGGAGAGACATTAATTCCATTTGAACCTACACCAAATGGAGAGTTGCCATTGCAGATTGATGTATCGACAACCAAATCCAACCTGCTATGCCTAAATTGCTCATCTGATAGAAAGATGCCAGATGGGCTCGGGTTGTCAAACTCATAGTTTGCGACGTCTATGATCATTATGTGGGAATAGAAAGAGATTTGCCGGGAGTTTTGATCATGCCCATAAAAGAAAGGAGGCACCCAAAAAAAAAAAATCTTTTGTCCGTTGGTCTTAATAAAATTATCTTAACTATCTATACATATTATATTGCGTATTAAGTGTTCCAAGTGAGAAAGCTGGTATGTTTCCAAAAACCTATGGATTCCCCTCCCTACTTGTTCTCTACTTTTCCAGATGGAGGGCAGTGTTTGTTGAAATGTGTAACTAGGTTTGGTCTTCATAATGTCTAATGTAATCATGATCTTATGTATTTGATGTAAAGAGAAAAATAAATTTATTATTGTCATTCTTGATGCATGGGTTTCATGCTCAAGATTAATTTATTTGTAGGTCAAGCACCCATTGAGTGCTTCTAGGGCTTTGTCATAAAGTCTAGGAGTTAAAGAAGTCATTGTCATATGTGAAGACCCTATTGGGCATATTGTATTATGTAAAAGAAATTCATTGTAAGTCAAAAAGTGACAAAAGACCCCCTCCAAGACAAGTCAACCCAAGTAGAGGACAAGTCGGCCAGTAAGCAACCATTCAACCATCATGACAAGCCTATATATAAGGAGACTTTGATCTCACTTGAAGGACATCAATCAGACTCACAAGAAGTTCGATCAAGGCAAGAAGAAGACCTAAAGAAGAGCCAGAAAGAGGAGAAGAAACAAGGAAAAGAAAAACAAAATTTTTGGATCTATTTTGGGCTATATCTCTTCACACGTGCGAGATCTAGGGCATCATCTTGCTGCAACTAGACCGAAAATTACAGTCACATTAGGAGGCCGAAATTAGGTATCTAAAAGAGCATCTTGCAAGTGGAGTTAATAAGGAAGAAGCAACTCCTCAAGTGAAGGAGAAAAGAGCCTTAATTCACCATCATTCTCTCACACGTGCCATCTAGGGTTTTGCAGAAGAGCTTGAAAATTGCAGGTCAAGGATTGCAAGTTTGAAATCTTGGTAAAGGAAGAAATTACAGTTGTAATAAGGCAAGTTTGACTTGGGTTGACTTTGTGAGAAGGAAGTTATTCAAGGAGAAGTTTGACTTGGTCTTGGAGGGGTCTTTGTCAAGGGCCATAGGTCTTGGAATTTGTCATTTGAAGTTCTATGAGAAGAGAAGAGATCTTGTGGGTTTTCCTCTCAAGAGGAGACGTTTTGGCCCTAGTTTATAGCCTATATATTCTATCCTTTTGTCTCATTGTTCTTCATTGTTTGGTAGTAGTTTGATGATAGAAAACACAATAATAATCAAGTGAAAGAAGAAGCTAATCAAGTTAAGTAAAAATACATCACAAGCAATTATCAAAATAAGAGAAATCACATAATCTAGCTGCCCCTAGATTTCTCAACATGGTATCAGAGCTAAGGTGACAAGACAAGAAGAGGCAGCTTGAAGATCCCCAATTGAAGAATGATACATAAGGGCTGAGCATAAGGAGATCATCAAGAAGGAAGGATCTAAGGAACATCATAGAGGACTACCCATCTCCTCACAAGAATCATACCATCTAGAAGCTACAACACTTTGAAAAAGAAGAAGACCTCAAAGACCCTATCTCCATTCAAAGGACTCTAGTATCTACACTTGAAGCATTCTTGGGAAGCTCACACATTTTAGAAATCACCATCAAGAAGACATCTTCAATAATCAACATTATCAAGAAGGCACCAAGTTGAAGATATCATCATTAAGGAGCATCTTCACTTGACAAGTAAGTATCTTTATATTTATGTCTGAATCTAGTATCAACATGACTTCATTCTGCATTGAAAGCAACAAATTGGTCGGGTCATCAAATTTCCTTGCATGGAAGAAGAGGATAGATTTGATCCTCATAGAGAATGAAGTTATTGAATATGTTAAGGGTTCAATCTCCAAACCATCTTAAGGGAAATCTCAAGCACTATCAAAATACATGAAAGGGGAAATAAGGGCTCAAAGAATCCTCATGGAATCAATCAAGGATTCACTCATCCCTTATGTAGCAAAGATGCAGACTTCGAAAGATATCTATGAAAAATTGGTAGAATTGTTTTCTGTAAGCACTGCAAGAGAAGTTATATCATTCAGAACCAAACTATAAAAGATGAATGTATCAAAGGAAGAAAGGGTAGCCTAATACCTTATGAGGGTATCTCAAATAAGAGATCAACTGCAAGAACTAGGAGAAATGATGTCTGATAAAGAAAGATGGAGACTTCGAAAGATATCTATAAAAAATTGGTAGAATTGTTTTCTGTAAGCACTGCAAGAGAAGTTATATCATTTAGAACCGTACTATACAAGATGAAGGTTTCAAAGGAAGAAGGGGTTGCCTCATACCTTATGAGGGTATCTCAAATAAGAGATCAATTACAAGAACTAGGAGAAATAATGTCTGATAAAGAAATGACCACTGTTGTGCTCAATGCACTACTTGATGAATGGGGCAACTTTGTATCAAGTATCTATGGAAAGTAGGAACCCACTCCATTCAGTGAACTTTGGTCATTATGTAAGATTGAAGAAACTAGGTTGAAGGCGAAGAGCAATGTTGGATCAAGTGTACAAACACAAGCATATGCAACTATGGCTAGAAAGAAAGGGATGTTTGGAAAGTTTGATCCTTGGAAAAAGAAGAAGCTTGACATGTCAAAGATCCAATGCTATGAATGTAATGAATATGGGCACTTTAAGAGGAATTGTCCTAAACTCAAGAAGGTCAACAAGAAAAGAAAAGATATAAATGAAGCCCATATCAGCAAAGAAATAGAAGAACTTGAAAAGAAGAAGTCAAAGAAGGAGGAATTGAAAGACCTTTATTATGACTGAAATAACCTCCTTCACTTTGTTTGTAAGAAGATAGTAGTCATGATGGAATGCATCACAAGAATGATAGGATGCATTATAGCTGAGATAGATATGACATCATTGTAGTGGCATGGAAGGTCGGTGAAAGTAGAAGTCTATATGGTTGAAGCAGTCATCATAGAAAGGAAGTAGCTCATGGCATCTTCAATGGAAGCATATAAGGACAACTGAAGTAGCAATCTATATGGTTGGAGAAAGTCATCTAGCAATATAGAAGATAAAGAGAGATCATCATATATCATCATTATTAATAGGAGCATTTGCAGAATGAGGATCATCAAGATCCTCCACTAGAATCTTTATGAGAAGGTTCACCCCTATTATGGAGAAAGCAAGTGCCTCGCAGACAGTCCACATTCCACCTTGTGTGGGATCCACTGGTAAAGTGTGATGACAAAGATGTGAAACATGCCAAGTTGGTTGAAGTATTTTTCATCTTCAAGCAAGGAAAGAAAGTTGCCCGAAGGAAGTCTAGATGACCACAAGAAGGAAGAGGTGTGTATGTATATATTTAGTAATGGAGAGATAAAGTCATGTCATCATATGGTTGCAGAAAGAATGGTTGAATGCTCTATCTCATGAGCATGATTGAAGAAGAAAAATATCTTTTATTAGAAAGATGCATGAAGGCAAGTAGACAATGTGCCTTGAACTCTTCTACATATTGACAAGATGAAATCAACATAATATGACCGCATGAAGAACTTGAGGTGGTTGACAATCATGGTTCCTAAGTTGAAAGGACCATGTAAAGAAGATCCTGAGGAAAGAAATATGTGAAGAAAATGAAAGAAGAGTTTGTGGGAAGATGCATCGATGAGATAAGATAAGGAATGAACATCTGATATTGACTAGAATGATTAGCTATGACATCTCCATGAAGAAGGTATGAAGACCCTAATATGTGTGCTAGAAAAAGAGAACCTTTGTAATGTATGTTTTGGAGATGGATTCATACATGTGCAGGATGTTGATGTTCAAAGCTGATGTCATGACGAAAGGCCATCATAAAAGGTAACTTTCATTTACTGTTCATTTTGATTTTTAAGAAATCATCTGGTTGCGTTGAAACATGGCTACCGGAAGAGAGTTGTAGATGTCACCTACAACTAGTACTCATGAGAATGAATGAAAGATCCTGAAAGAAACATGACTTGGTAGAGGTAGCAGTATGAAGGAAAGCTAGATGTGAACTATAAGATCACTTTCCGATGAAGAGAAGGATGACAAGACTATTGGTTCAACACTATGATTCATTGAAGAGACAATGATGTAGAATATGGCTGATGCCCTACAAAAAAAGTTCTGAAGAAGAAGGCTCCATAATGAAGAAATTGAAGTTCATGACATGATACCGAAAGAAGGAGCCCTACAAGTAGCAAATAGCACGATGATCTCCACCAAAGAAGCTGGTAACTATTGTTGATAACATTCCCTAGTTAAGAGGGAACTTGGGCAAGTCCCTAGGTAAGAGGGAACTTGGGTATATTCTTTTTATAGGAATGAGTAGATCCTCCGTAGTTTAGACTTGAGAGGGAGAGATAGACACATCATTCTTTTCTTTATGTTATGAAGAAAGAATGGAGGATTGGGTAAGCATTTGAATTCCGATACTCTTTGAGGATGTGATAGGGCATCTAATAGGTAAGAGTAGTCGAAGAGGAAATTCCTTGAGGATGTGTTAATCCAAGACAGGAATGGTCCTAGAAGGACATGCCTTATGAACATCTAGATGGGGTATGTACCTTGAGAGACAATGATAAAGGTGTCTATAAATCATTGGTCTCCTCAACATTGTGCTCTAATCTTGTGGAGAGATAGAGTTGTTAGTCAAGACCTTGCTATGTGACAATGTTGGTTGATATGATGAGATGCACTGATATAAGTTGATATGATAGCTTATGAGATGGCTTACCATTCCGACTCTTCTTATGAGAATTCTTCAGTATGAGAATGTCCCAGTACCTTGTATGGATTATGAATATCTCCCTAGTTAAGAGGGAGTGTTGAAATGTGTAACTAGGTTCGGTCTTCATAATGTCTAATGTAATCATGATCTTATGTATTTGATGTAAAGAGAAAAATAAATTTATTATTGTTATTCTTGATGCATGGGTTTCATGCTCAAGGTCAATTTATTTGTAGGTCAAGCACCCATTGAGTGCTTCTAGGGCTTTGTCATAAAGTCTAGGAGTCAAAGAAATCGTTGTCATATGTGAAGACCCTATTGGGCATACTGTATTATGTAAAAGAAATTCATTGTAAGTCAAAATGTGACAAAAAACCCCGTCCAAGACAAGTCGGCCCAAGCAGAGGACAAGTCGGCCTACAAGCAGCCAATCGACCATCATGAGAAGCCTATATATAAGGAGACTTCGATCTCACTTGAAGGACATAAATCAAGCTCACAAGAAGTTTGATCAAGGCAAGAAGAAGACCTAAAGAAGAGCGAGGAAGAGGAGAAGAAACAAAGAGAAGAAAAATGAAAATTTTGGATCTGTTTTGTGCTATATCTCTTCACACATGTGAGATCTAGGGCATCATCCTGCTGCAACTAGACTGAAAATTACAGTCACATTGGGAGGATGAAATCAGATATCTAAAAGAGTATCTTGCAAGCCGAGTTATTAAGGAAGAAGCAGCTCCCCAAGCGAAGGAGAAAAGAGCTGCAATTAACCATCATTTTCTCACACGTGCCATCTAGGGTTTTTGCAGAAGAGGCCGAAAATTGCAGGTCAAGGATTGCAGTGAAAGTTGCAGGGCCGAAATCTTGGTCAAGGAAGAAATTTCAGTTGCAATAAGGCAAGTTTGACTTGGGTTGAATTTGTGAGAAGGAAGTTATTCAAGGAGAAGTTTGACTTGGTCTTGGAGGGGTCTTTGTCAAGGGTCATAGGTCTTGGAATTTGTCATTTGAAGTTCTATAAGAAGAGAAGAGTTCTTGTGGGTTTTTCTCTTTAGAGAAGAGGTTTTGGCCCTGGCTTATAGCCTATATCTTGTGTCCTTTTGTCTCATTGTTCTTTATTGTTTAGTAGCTGTTTGATGATAGAAAACACAATAATAATTAAGTGTAAGAAGAAGCTAATCAAGTTAAGTAAAAGTACATCACAAGCAGTTATCAAAATAAGAAAGATCACCTAATCTAGCTGCCCCTAGATTTCTCAACAGTATTCACTACCAGCGGCAATAGCAGTTGGTAACCTGGCAAGACTGCATATATAATTTTTAATGTATTATGCTTATATGTTCATTAACACTTCTATATGCATATGCGTGTATAGAATCTAAATAGATATTTGCTTCATTTGCTTTTTTGAGTACAATATCATTGGTGGTATGTGTGTGTAGTGTATAATATAATGCTATAGAGGATAAGTACAAGCAAATACATGTGCAAAAAATCAAGCAAGCAATTTATGAGGTTGCTGGGTGGATGGTTGACGACCAGTAGTTTTAATAGACTTGTAATGTATATGTATATGAATCTATTCTTGGGGTCATATTTGGATTTTATGTTAAAAGCATTGTGGATGTTGGTATTTTTTAAAGAAAAGAGGATTGTAAATGTTAGTATTTTTACTCTCTGAAAAATCAGGATGGTGGTTCCTTCAATTTTTTGTCACGGCTTTAAATTTTTGCTACAAAATGCTGATTGTGGGTATATTGTTGTATTTTGAATTTTCTATTGTGTTGTATTTTAAATTGGGTTGGAGGATTGGTGATGTGGGTATTTTAATCTTTCAGAAAGTGCGAGAGGCTGAACAAAAAAGAGTGGAAGAATTAGATGAACTAGAAAGGAAGGGAAAGATACAGTTTGAGAGAGAACAGATACTTGCCACATCATGGAGCAAGCCATTACTGAAGTTGCAGGGGAAGCTTAAAGGAACTGCTTGGGATCCAGAGCCTTCACACGATATTCCTTACAGTGAGTTCCAAAAGCTTCTCGAAAAACATCGAGTTCGTTACATGGAATATGGCAACTTGGGCCAGTCAGTTGCAGGTAAGAAGGTGCACTCACTATAGGCATCCTAATAATTAGTTTTAATTTATATATTCCAGTTACATTTCTGTATATGAAAAAACATGCAATTTTTTCAAATTGCAATTTCTCAATGTTCTTTGTTGAAGTTGTTTCGTGTTCTATTGTGATCCAATCACTGTAAACAGAACTCTTTACAATGTAGTTGCTCATTTACAGGTTCACTTGTTAAATACGAGTTGGAACTGTAAGTAATCATAACAAAATTTCTTTCACTGGATGAACTGTTTAGATGGTTCTACGTTTGTCTCACTTTAACATTCAATGTTTCAGGACATTGCCCACCTTTTGAATGTTATTTATTGGTCATAGATGCATGCAAATTATGCACAGGGTGCTTTTTCTAGGGAGTTGGATATTCCAGCCTAATGCTGGCTACTGCATCATCCATCAAGCATATCCTACGTAATTATGGCTACTGCATCATTCCTCAAGCATACCTTAGGAATCATAGCATGTCACCCCATAGTAACAAGATGCGTATACAATGCTTATAGTTACGCTGACAAAATATTTTAGATGAATATCAGCTCAGATTCAAGTTTTAGAAATGACAGAAAGTCTTGAAATTAGAAATGGGTGAAACTTGAAAGAGTAAGACTAGATGTGTTTTTGGTTGTTTCTATAATGTTTTTCAAAATTTCGTGATCTCGAATTTCTATGGAAGCTTCCGATTTATTTCTAGTGCAAACATTTTTAAAATTGTCTGTTGATTTTTACGAGTATTTCGTGATCTAGACTTTCTTTGGAAGCTTCCAAGTTATTTCTAGTGCAAACATTTTTAAAATTATCTGTTGATTTTTACGACTATTTTAGATTTTGCATGTTTTAACATACATGTTGGTTCACATATTTTTCTTACATTCTTTCCATACTATAGGAGCATATTTATCAGTGTTCTGAAACTCGGTCTCGCAAGTAGTTCAGATGTGGTCTGAAATTGTTGACTTTGGAGTGGCAAACTCAGCAACAAATTTGGTGAACTCTAAAAAAATGCATAAATTTTTATTTTTTCCAAATAAACTAAAATATCTTCTTTGGAGGAAAAACCATGTTTCCTTTCTACTGGATAGAATAAACCTAAATAGAATAGAATAGAATAAACCTAAAAGAATCAGTTTATAAACAGATTTGTGCTCTGTCAGAAGAGTTTTTGGAATAGGTTGGGAATGACTCGCAAAATTTTTCCAATCGGTCACTAACCAGAGTTTTAAAGAAATTGCTGTGCTTTTGAGGAGATTTCCTTTTCAAGTTTGACTCATTGATTAAATTCAAGTTTGACACACCAGTTAATTATCAAGGCCCGAAAAACTGATATTTATCATTTATGCCGATTCTCCTGGTGTCAATATATATCTGCATTCTCAATTAGCTTGGTCAAGCTTTATTGAAAAAGTTGAAACTGTTAACCTAATAATAAACATGAATGAACTGTAACCCTAGTTGCTAGAATAGGAAGGAAAACCTTCATTAACACGTAAACCTGATTAAGTGCGTGTACACCCTGTCTCATTTAGCTTTGTTTCGTTAATATTGATTATTATTTTGTACAATATAAAATAAGTTTCAGGTTTGCTGCAGAGGCACCTACTGTTAAGACTTTGAAACGACAATCTGGAACTAATGTTGCGGAGGATTTTATGTACAGAGTTTCCAGGTCTCTCGTCCTTCTAAGGATACTACCCCTCAGAAAAACTTTGTTGATGTTCCACAATATGCTATAGCCATATGTTCACTGCGAATAATGTCCTGTTTTTATTAGAGTTTGTTAAATGAATCATTTGGTTTCATGCTTTGTTTTGTGTGAATTCCCTTGTCAGGGCTGGTGAGAATTTTACTTTCTTATATATGTCGAATTTCATGGTAGACATTTATTAGTGTGTACATTCTGTTAGGATTTGACTTGGTTTAGCTTTAGCATTATTTCAAGCTTTTCATTGTAGTTGTTTCATTGAGAGTTTCATGAGTAACAATCGTTATACTTTTGTACAATAGAAAATAAGTTTCAGGTTTCCCACAGAGGTGCCTTCTGTAAAGACTTTGAAATGACAATCTGGAACTAATCTTAGGGAGAATTTTATGTACAGTATTTCCTTGTCTTTCGTCCTTCTAAGGATACCTCCCCTCAGAAAAACTTGGTTTATCAATTCCACAATATGTCATACAGTTGTCATATGTTCTGTGCCAATAGTGTCCTGTTTTCATTAAAATTTGTTAAATAAATCATTTGGTTTCATGCTTTGTTTTGTGTGAATTGCCTTGTCAGGGCTGGTGAGCATTTTAATGTGCCAGTTTCAGGGTAGAAATCAATTAGTGTGTACATTCTGCTAGGGTTTGGTTTGGCTTAGCTTTAACATTATTTCAACGTTTTCATTCTAGTTGTACAATAATCTGCCTCAATTAAATCGTGTGTGATATTTGTCAAGGCTCTGTAAGCTGTAAATACTAAATATACATATAGTGTCTTGTTTGGAAATCCTGTTGGAACCATTTCATCTCTTGGTACTACCTTTTCCAGAGAATGGCCTACCTCTATGACATGCTATATGGTTGTGGTCTATGTCAAGAATGTGAAAACTTCTATTCTGAAATTATGCCTTTTGTGTCTTGTTTGTTGTTGGGTTGATGTATGTAACTGAGTTTTTTGGCATTTCATTTCTATAGTATGCTTGTTAATGATTCTCTTGCATCCAATTCTTTGGTGGGGTATTGCATGGTGATATTTGTGGATGTTATGGAGTACATTCAGCTACATTGAAAAGTTTATGCTGCAAATCCGATTAAGGTTGTGTTGGGAGTATTGTTGTCATTGATGTTAAAGACCAGGGGGAGACTATAGATGTCCAAGATAAAGATTGGAAGATGAAGATTGTTAGAATTATTGTTTGATATCGAATTTTTTTGGTGCCTAGTTTGGATACCCTATCTCTGAAGGCCTTTTTTACTCAACACCTAGCTCAAATGGTAGCATAGGATATATGGTTGAAAAAACTTATCTCGAGACCTTTCCAATGGTATATGGTACTTCCTCTAACTCCATAGGAATGAGGAGATATGAAAGATTCTGTCAGGTTGGCCCAGCTAGGAAGTATAGGTTGGTCCAACCAGTTTTACAAGTCGGCCCCAAAAATGAATGCAGAAACACTATTAATAAAGGATAAATGAGGCGTGTCACCACCTGATTCCACACCTAAGGCTAGCATGGAGAAAATCCCTAACTCCACTTGTTTGGCCTTGGCGGCAAGTTGTGAGTTGGGGCTGTCACCCAATTCCCAACTCCTCTATCTATACTCTCTCCTAGATGAAGCCAAGGGGGGTGGACCCTAAGGAAAATTTAAGGCTTGGTTAGTGATACAAAATAAGTTTCTAGGAGATGAAAGATTAGTTAACCAAGAGATACATCAACCATCAAATTAAAACATGTAAATACTTTAACAAGTAAATTATATTACCATGAGCATGTAGAGATAACCAAAAATGTAAAGCAAATAGATAAACAATGATATTTGTTAACCACTCAAATTGCACTTGAAGACTTGTCAAAGGTTCCATCATCAAAGCACACCTTAGAGCATTCCAGCACCATCAGATCAAGTCAAAATTCCAGAATTTCAGCACATTCTTCTTCTTGTTCTCATCAGTCTGTTGTCAAAATTCCGCACGCTTGTGAGGACATTGTAAAAATGATTCTAGTATGATGAAAAAGAGTCATTTAAAAGGCCTAGGTATCTTAGGACTATACTAGCAAGTGAGTTCGCTCTAGGGATTTTTTGTTCCTTAGCTCATTATTTGCGTTTTTCAACACTTATAATCAATGTTTTTCTCCTAGATTTACCCCAAATCTAGAGTGCAGCTTGATGGTAGAGTCTTAGGTGAGTCCTAGTGTCTAGAGTCAATGTATATTACCATACTAGATTATCTCTAAAGTTTCGCAGAATTTGGTTAAGTCTAAGGGTCAATTTTTAATTGTTAAAAATTCCCTGTTGGATGAGATGTTTTATGTAAATCTTGAAGTAAGTTGTAATAAGTGTTGTCTATAGAAGTTGTGGGGGTATGAGTACACAAAATTAGACCTCTACACCTCAACTCTCTATCTAGACACACTTTGAGGGTCAAAAAATGTGTATTTACCCCTCAAAACCCAATTTCTCTAAATTCCAACAAAAACTAGCAAATTAATTGGCCGGATAATAAAAATGAGAGAAAAATAAAAATTCTCTCCAAGTGGAAAATGATAAAAAAATAAAGTGGACCTTCCCAAGAAGTGAAATCAAGTCAAAGGGTGATGGAATCTCCACTAATCAAGGAAAATGTCCTCTAAATGGAATTCGATGGTCCCAACTACAACAGATGGTCCGGAAAAAATGCGCTATTGATATGTGGTTGTCATTGATGTCAACCCAAGCAATACCAAACGACGCCTCGCTTTTGTTTACCAAAATGACATGACAAGTCATTATTTTTCGAGTCAAGGTCATCCTTGTTGGATTCTACTTGTCAAGTTGGTTCTGGTGGTATGTAGTATGCCATGAGAAGCCTCATGGGTTGTGAGTTATGCCAATTTGAAGTTGAAGAACCCAAGTTGTGGGTAAAAACCCCAAAAGGGTGCCTCTTTAGCCAAATCAAATGGTCAAGGAATGTGGCACTTCTCCATCAAATAGAAAATTGCAAAGGATTATTCTTGAAGAACTTTAAATATTATTCTATATCTTCAAGGGGCCTTGGCATGTAAAAAGGATCATAACCTAACTCCAAAAGGGATTGTGAGTTTCATTTTAAATAAAATTCAAATTTCAAATGGATTATGACTCCTTGAATTCCTCCAACGACTCACCTATGACTCACCTATTGGAGCCCCTTCTATCCAAGAGAAAAACTATAAGAAGGCATGTATCCTCGTTCCTCAACTATGCACTTTAACGTAATATTCTAGTGATCAAGCTCTGACTCAGGCCCTGTGGAGAAATAGACAGATTAGATGAGAGGGTTTTTGAGTCTTGTTTTTGGTAGGTTTGGGATTTGTTTGGGAAAGCTTAATTGCAGGTGGAAGTTCGAGAGCTACCAAAGGTTGAAGGAGCAACACATTAATTCAACCCTCATTAGGGTATCGATTTCTAATTTTTGAAAGACAAAAAAATAAGCACATTTCAAGAAACAACGAAGTTTATTTGTGATTATGAGGCACGTTGAGTAAGGGTTCTATCATCCAGTCAAGTTTGAAGTGATATCTCTTTGCGGTTTTATCTTTGTTTCATTACTATAGATGTGAAGACTTTGAATTTTGGCATCAATTTTGTTGGACACCTAATCCGCTAAGGGTTAAGGTGTGGGAAATGGACAGTCAAAGGAAGTCCAAGAGACCTTGGAATGTGGAATCCAAGGGTCACCACAATGTATTATAAATGTACATCATGTTAATGGTAATAGCATACACTCTTATCTTTCTTATGTCTTGTGTGTTTACATACCTGGGTTTAACATGGTATCAGAGCTTGACGAATTCTAACTTGCTCAAGCATCAACCACTTGTTTTCTTGTGGCCTTGTAGATCTGCGCTAATCATTCACCTTGTGACAATTTTTCTAATCTTTTTATTGATTGCACACCATTTCTCCTGGCTGCATGCATATATGTTCGTCCTACCACCTGCCGACTTCATTGCTGTGCAGAGTAACGCTCTAGCGCTATCTTCGACTGGAATGAGGGAGAGAAGAGTTATTGTTTTGCATATTTCGTAACCGCACCACTATGACAAGCTGCATTGATTCTCTCTGTGAATGTTTTAATTGGCATTTTTTGCAAAGCCACTAACACCTTTACCAGTTAATATTCAGTCCACCTACATTCCCTACGCTGTCTGTCCACCCTTGCATATCGCACTATAATCTCCTCAGTCTATCGCAACTACCACAACACCGACACTCCCACAACATCGACCTCGGCCCTTTGGCCCGGTGGTATACCAACATTCCCATTCCTTTTAGTCGACTTACCATTTCGCATTACTCGAAGATCATCATTCTCCTCATTCTCTCTGCCAAATTCAAAGTTGCTTGTCCTACGCACAATCGACCATTGTCTTTTGATATCCTCCATCTTGCTTGGAATATTTTGGAAGAGTCTTGAAAACTGTTCATGTGTGTTATATTTATGTTATATAACAATGTAATATTCGCTTTGTACATTCTGAGGAGCGTAAGGCAGCGTTGTGTTGAGGAGAGGCAGCGCATGGACAAAGGCTGCGTATGACGGTGTGAAGTGCTCTGCGTGGAGTAGAGTCGTATGGAGTCGGGTAATGGGGCTCGGGATAGGCCATGTGGAGAGGTCGAGAGCGCTGAGATAATGAGTTTTGCGTGCATTAATCCTTGTCAAAGGCCTGAGAACTGTGCATAGAAATCCTGGTATCATTCAAGAGTTGTTGTGTGTGAAATTTAAGGTGGAGCGAACATAGGAGTGGCATTGTAATGATGAGGAGGCTACTCAGGATCAATGGGCGTCCATAAATTTCTGGAGGGTAAGCGACATTCCGAGAAATGGATTTCGGAATATGAAATGGATCAATAAAAAATTTCCCATTGACCTTACATGTTTGAAAATTCTCATCCTCATCCCTTTGTTAAAATTGGCATCTTGTATTTTTTGGGTTGCATTGCACTAGAGCAGATTGAATTGGTCAAATTTGGTCAATTTTTGTGGAATTCAAGGGTCCAACGTTTCCCAACCTCTCCTCTCTGGAATGGACATCATAGGTATTGTCGAATCTCTTCGCTTCTGCTATGGTTGTGGACAGAATCATTAAGATAATTCTATTTGGTTGTAAGCTCTGTCCTTATTGATTTGATAATGTTAACTATCTGTTGACAATTTATCAAATTATTTAATACAATTGAAGCTTCTTGCTTGACTGATGCCATTGTGAAAAATCCTAAATCTGGATTCCTACTGCAACAAATATGAATTACTTGTAGTAACCTTGTTAGATAAATTCCTAAATTTTACACTTAATTTCAGAGAATTTCAGAGTTTTTGCTGGAGAGAAAGACTTAGCTAAATCAACTAACAGGGAATCACTGCTGCTTCTAAAGATTATTCCAAGTTTTTACACTTAATTAAGACAACTGTTACAAACTATCATTCTTCCCCTAAATACAATTTAAGACATCATTTCCATGAATACATCTAAGCATATATAAACATAAATCAGTATTAATACAATTTCATGCAGTTCAGAAATGAAATTTCAATTTTATCTATACATGGGAAATACCTGGAATACAGCAGATGATTTAATGGTGGCACTCCTCAGGCACTCCTCCTGTGATGCTGTGGACAGAATGAACAGTTCACCGAAACAATATAATTTTTAACTAAATTATAAATATGATTTTCTTAAATAACACTCTCCCATGCATATGTAGATAGAGCGGTATACGTGTTAGGTATCCTGTTGATATTTCGTCATATCATGGCGAGATAAAATATATAGTAATATTTAATTCGTTATTCTTACTTAGGCAGTCTTAATACTAATGCGGGGTATGCGATATAGGCATGTGTAGCTATCATATGCGTATGTCGTATATTTGCTAATGTTATTTTACTTATTAATTAGGAATGGGTCGTTACATTACTTCTCCCATTATTTTTCATAATTATTTCATTACATTAAAATACCGACGTAATTACTGAAGCAGTCTACACAAATAATGCTGCAGAATGAATCTAAGTGCTCAAACAAACTGAACAAAATACAATGAAAAACATCCACATTTGACACAATTATTTTTGGACTAAGTCCCCGGAAAAACCCAACTCGGGAAAACCGGTGCAGTAGATCTGAGGATTTTATACTATTAAGCATTAGAATCTTGTTTACAACTAGGGTGCCAATATCTGGCTCACCCTTCAGAGAAATCTAGACAGCTGATGAAATTGTGAGATATACCTCACTCTGCAAATCCCTGATTGATCTGAACAGTGCTGGTGAAGCCCCTCTCTGCCCCTGCGTGATGCCTACGCTGGAACTGCATAAGCCTGCGTGGGCAATCTATGGAACTGCATCACCTCTGCTCAATAAATGTTCTAGGCTGATCCGGAACTGGATTTTGGCCCTCCTGGCTCAGAAACCCCAGCTCCCAGCTATCTCCGGACTCGATCAAAGAAACACTACATCACTTCTGCGTGAGTTCCTTCAGGAACTGCGTCACCCCTTCAGGTGACTGTGTTGTCTCTCTCTGAAATGCACTCCTGGTCCTCCTGACTAGTTTCTGCTTCTGCCCCTCTCTCGATTTGATTACTGAATCAAAATCACTTGGCAAACCCTGCCCTAGTGATTCGATTTTGACCAAAAGCTATGTATCCTCACACAAACTCGAAAATGCCAAATGCTCAATGTGCTCAATGTCTTATTTCCATAGGCCCCTCACCCTCCTTATATTCTTTCGTTGACCCTTCAACGACCAAGATTAAAACATAATCAAGGGCTAAGATTAACTTGGAGGTGATCCATGATTTTATCTAGAAGATTCACACTTAGTTTAATTAATACCCTTTAATTAATCAGTTTCCCTAAGTTTAGACTTAGGAAAACATTAAAAAACGATTAATTAATTTACTTAAACCATCTCTAAGTGGAATTATCCAAAACTATTTCTGGGTATTATGGAATACATGTGTCTTAGCCTATATACAAAGCTACAAGGCTAGGGCACATTCGATGCTACCATAAATCAACACTCCCTCTTAGCGAGGAAAGTGCTCTAGCAAAACAACCCAATGTGCTGCTTTTCTGACTTCTGGAACATCTACTACTGTGCTGTTGATGCTGCTCACCAACACTGCACAAAAAATGTTGCATCTGTACTGTTGCTGACTCTGCATAATGCTACCAACTGCCACTGTACTGCAACTCCCTCTGAATTCTACAACCATGCTTCTGCACTGCGTGATACTGCTGACTCTGCATAATGCTGCCAACTGCCACTGTACTGCAACTCCCTCTGAATTCTGCAACCATGCTTCTGCACTGCGTGAGCATCGCTCTGCACTGCGCTGCACCACTTGTGCACTGCGCTGCTGCTGCTCATCTGCTGCTGCTACTCATCTACTGCTACTGCTGCATTGTTGCTAATCGCAATAGAAAAAAATCCGAAATTGGACAAGTAAATTTGCAACTGAAAAGTAAGACTGACTGCTGCTAGCTTCTGCACTAGCTCCCTGAAAAATCTGTTGCTGCTCTGCACTGCACTTTACTAGTGTGCACTACGCTGCTGCTGGTCAACTACTGATGCTGCTAGTCAATTGCTGATGTTGCTGTTCCCTCTCTGCGCTGATCAGGCTCTAGTACTGCTGGTTATTGCATTGTCTTCTCATCTTCCGCTGCAACTGTCCATCCTGCTATTGTCTTTAGGCTGTCGTAGCTCACATGTGATCCAAGAGTTCGGAAATACTCAAGGATCCTGCCACTTGTAGATTCTGGATCTACAAATCCAAGTCAACCCACTTCTCTCCTTTCGCAATATGAGCTAACATAGCACAATCTCCTTCTGGCTCAATCTTGGCAGCTCCGGCTTGAGGATCTTGCTTCTCCTCTTTATCCTTTTTCTTAAGAGGACATTGTGTGGCATAATGTCCCATTTATCCACACTTGAAGCACTTGATCTTAGACAGATCTTTCTTTTTTTGCCTCTGTTGCCCCTTTGATGCAAGGGCTGTGTTTTCTTCCTCCTCCTTCTTTACTTTTGAACTGCTGCTGCCATCCTCTATATGGATTTTGAGGAGGTATCTCCTCAGCTCTTCCTGCTGCAAGGCTGCCCACATTGCCTCCCATCCTGAGAGTCTCTCTCTACCCAAAATGATTTGGACAAAGACTTGATAATCTTTTGAAACAGAGTTCAAAGTGAGCCTTACTAGCTCTGAGTCTCTAGGAGCTGACCCCACCGCTGACAACTGATCTCGGTTTTCCTGAATTCTGTTGGAGATTAACACAGCAAAAAACCATTAAACAATTAACACACAGCAGAAAGCCAAACTTAAAGAACACAATTTTTAACGTGGTTCACCCAAACCTCCTGGGCTACGTCCACACAACAGGGCATTGGCAATTCTTTATTAATCAATTCAGGAGATTACAAACTCTCACACCCACAAATCATCCGTATGGATACCTGTTATATAGCAGGAGAATCTAACAGCCTCATAAATCCTCTCAACTCAAATTTAGGATGCATTAACTCCCTCCCAACAAACTGGAGCTAATCTAGGAACTAATTCCTAATTTTTGTCACCTACTGAGATTTTTGCCTATTCTATTCAAAACAGAAAATCTCAACAATCTCCACTTTGACAACAATTAGCTTGATGCCCTGTTCTTTATTATTTTATCTTTTCTGCAAGCCAAGAGAAGCCAAACACCAACGTAGCTTCTCTAACAAAACTGGTTTCGTGAACATGTCTGCACAGTTTTCCTTTGTATGCACCTTTTCAAGAGAGACTCCCCTTTCAGTAATAACCTGTCTTACAAAATGGTACTTAATTGGAATATGCTTTGATTTACTATGATAGGCTGGATTCTTAGCCAAATGTATTGCACTTTGACTATCACAAAGTAACTTGATGTTGTCCTGTAACCTACCAAATTCACCAAGCAAACCTTTCAACCAAACCGCCTCTTTGCAAGCATGCGAAGCAGCAATGTATTCTGCTTCAGTAGTGGATAAAGCAACAATGTTTTGTAGCTTTGACATCCAGCTAATAGCTCCACTTGCAAGAGTAAAGACGTACCCTGAAGTTGACCTTCTCTTATCCAAATCACCTGCAAAATCGGAATCAACATATCCGCAAACAAATTCACTACTCTTATTGTAAGTGATAAAATAACTGCTTGTGCCTCTCAAGTACCGAAGCACCCATTTCACTGCTGACCAGTGTTCTTTACCCGGATTTGCCATGTACCTGCTGACAACCCCAACTGCATGTGAAATATCCGGTCGAGTACAAACCATCGCATACATCAAACATCCTACTACATTGGCATATGGAATTCGAGACATATAATCCTTTTCTTCATCTGTATTAGGACATAAACCCGAAGAAAGCTTGAAATGGGAAGCGAAAGGAACTGACACAGGCTTCACATTATTCATACCAAACCTCAAAAGTATCTTCTCAACATACTTCTGTTGTGATAGCCACAGCTTACCATTGCTCCTGTCTCTGAAAATCTCCATGCCCAAAATCTGTCTTGCTGCTCCCAGATCTTTCATATCGAATGTCCTTGCCATCTGAGTCTTCAACCTGTTGATTTCATCAATGCTTTTTCTTGCTAAAAGCATATCGTCAACATACAACACTAAGATAATGAACATGCCATTTTTCAATTGCTTGAAATACACACAATGATCATATTCACTTCTAACATATTTCCGACTCAACATGAAAGAATCAAACTTCTTATACCACTGCCGAGGCGACTGCTTCAGGCCATATAATGACTTCTTGAGCCTGCAGACAAATTTCTCATTGCGATGCTGAAAAAACCCTTCCGGTTGTTCCATATATATTTCCTCATCTAAGTCTCCATGTAGAAATGCAGTCTTAACATCTAGTTGTTGTAACTCTAAATCAAACAAAGCAACTAAAGCTAACACAATTCGAATTGAAACTATTTTAACAACTGGTGAAAAAATCTCATGAAAGTCTATGCCTGCTTTCTGAGAAAACCCTTTTGCAACCAGTCGCACTTTGTACCTGTTCTCCGTATCATTCACACCCCGTTTCAGCTTGTAAACCCATTTACACCCCACAGTTTTCCTGTCTTTCGGAAGCTCAACCAGATCCCATGTGCCGTTCTTACTTAAGGCCATCATTTCATCCTTCATGGCTGCTTTCCACTTGTCACTATTCGAACCTTCTATTGCTTCCTGATAGCATAGAGGTTCATTTTCATTAGCAGTAAATGCAACTAAAGTAACATAATCATCATACCTTCTCGGTGGCCGTTTGATTCTTGTCGACCTCCTTAAGGATGTTTCTAGTGCTTCCTCGATTGGCTGACTACCACCTGTAGGGACTTCTTGCCGACCAGTATCTGAGACCTGTTCATGATCTAAACCTGAACCCTGTTCATGTTCTGAAACCTGTTCATTACTAGTATCTGAACTATGGTCATCATGACTATCATTAGAAGTGCTATCAAACTGAATGTACTGAAAATCAGATACATCATCCTGTTTCAATTTATTATCTACATCTAACTGTACAAGAGAGGATTCATCAAACGTTACATCTCTGTTGATGATGATTTTGCGGGTAGTAGGATCCCACAATCTATATCCCTTTGTTCCAACACCATACCCAACAAAGATATACCTTTTAGACTTTGGATCTAACTAGTTTCACGATGTTTAGGCACTAGAGCATATGCATCACAACCAAACACTCGAGTTTAGGAACCACAGTGGTGTCCTTTCCAGCTGCGTAATCTTTGTAAATATCATGTCATCATGGAGACTGTTTGTCGTGAGCAGCTGAAGCTTTTCAACATGACTGCTTTTCCGTCCACAACCTTCTTTACAACCCACATACTTTAAAGATTTTTTCTTGTTCTCTTCTAGAAGAGTCCCTGAGTCGGCGTTTCTTCCTAAAGAACTCCATTTTGCTGAGGAGTATAAACCGTGGTCTTATGTCTCTCGATCCCTGCATCCTTGCAATAGCCGTCAAACTCCTTGGAAGTAAACTCACCACCATTGTCAGTTCTTAAACACTTTATTGTTCTACCAGTGCTGTTTTCTACCAATGCTCTAAACTGTTTGAAAACTGAAAAATCATCAGACTTCCTTTTCAACATGTAGACCCACACCTTCCTAGAAAAGTCATCAATGAACGACACAAAATATGACGAGCCACCATATGACGCTGTAGGGGCTGGACCCCAAACATCTGAATGAATATAATCAAGTATCCCTTTACTAGTATGTTTGTCTGTTTTAAATTTTTGTTTACTTTGTTTTCCAAACAAGCAATGCTTACAGAAATCTAACTTTCCAGACCTTAGATTAGGAAGTAACTTGCGATCAGCCAAAATCTTTAACCCTCTTTCGCTCATATGGCTCAACCTTTGATGCCATAGGCGAATGGAACTACTGTCATGTTCAGACACCGTAGACACATGAACTGACCCTGTTCTTCCTTCTAACTGAAACAGATTTCCTACTTTCTTAGCCTTCATTACTAGTAAAATACCTTTATAGATTTTCATAACTCCACCTTGAATTACAGTTTTATATCCATTCGTATCCAATGCTCCTAAAGAAATTAGATTTTTCCTTAAGTCTGGAACATGTCTCACATTTGTTAATATTCTAGTTGTGCCATCAAACATTTGCAGTTGTATGCTTCCTATCCCAACAATATTAGATGTGACATCATTACCCATGTACACGACTCCATCATTAACCGATCTATACGTCTTAAACCATTCTCTATGAATACACATGTGGTTTGATGCACCGGAATCTAACAACCAATGTTGATCATGATTTGACATATTAACAGACAACACTTCGTCGCTCATACCTGAACCAGATGCCGAACCTGTATCTGTCGCAATTGCCTCCTTCTTCTCTGTCGAAGAGTCTCCTTTCTTCTCTGTTTGTTGTCTCTTCCAGCAGTCTTTCTTCAAGTGCCCCGATTTGCCACAAAACCAGCACTTTACTTTGCTCTTCTTCCCTTTCGACTTTGAACGCGAATCGTTGCGCTTACCAGAGCGTCTTTCTCTAGAACGACCTCTAGCCATCATTGCCTCTGATGTAGAGGTGTCAGCATTCGACTTCTTCCTCGTCTCCTCAGACAACAAGGCTCCAACCACATCGTCAAACTCAAGGACAACTGCAGTACTAAAGCTTATGGAAGTAACAAAGTGATCCCACGATTCGGGCAATGAACACAATAGAGTTATTGCCTTATCCTCTGAATCAAATTTTACATCTAGACTTTGTAATTGTACCAATAGAGTATTGAAAACATTCAGATGGTCAGTAATCGAGGTACCTTCCTTCATCCGCAAACCATAAAGTTGCCGCTTCAGGAGAATCCGATTTGTCAAGGATTTCGTCATGTAGAGCTTTTCAAGCTTTATCCACAAGCCTGCGGCGGTCTTCTCTGACACAATGTTGAACAGAACGTCATCTGCCAGACATAACCGAATTGCGCTTAGAGCTCTGTTATCCAACTCATCCCATTCATCCTCCGTCATGGAAGAAGGCCTTTTGCTCCTCCCCAACAGCGCTTTCGCCACGCCTTGTTGAATTAGCATATCGTGCATCTTAAGCTTCCAGATCTCGAAGTTGTTTTTGCCATTGAACTTCTCAATTTCAAACCGGGCATTTTGAGTTTTCGCCATCTTGTATCAGCAAAAAACACAATAATCTCCAAAAAACCAACTTTTAAATAAAGAATTTTGATTTAAAAAAAAAATTGCCCTTGCCTTCCTTTAAGTGCCTCTCACTTCCTTAAAAAAAAATAACCTTCACCTTCCTTTAAAGTGCCTTTCACTTCCTTTTAAAAAAAAATATATATATATATATCCTTCACCTTTTTTCATACCATATCCAAATGGTATTCAACAAAAAATTTACAAACCGATTTTTTTTTTTTTTTTTTAGGACCACTTCAAAAAATACCATAAAAAAAAATGGCACTTTAATAACATCCATTTACAAAACTCCAAATTGATATAGTAAAGTGTTCAAATCGATTTACAAAAAACTCCAAAATAAATCGATTTAAAAAAATGGCACTTCCATACCATCGATACTCAAAAAACGATTTTATGAAATCGTACCCATTTCATTCAAAACGACTTCAAAAAATCGTTTGACCGTAGCATATATAATCGTTTGACCCAGTTTCAAAAAAACCGTTTGACCCATTTCAAATTGTTCAAATGAAATATCGACCTGCGTTCAAATGAAAAATTTGCATCTGGATTCAACTCACTCTGCATTTAATTGTTGAAACTGGAGTACGCACCAGGTATATTTCCCATACGCACCAGCAGTGGATATACGCAGCAATGCACCTCCACGCAGGTGTACAGGCACCGTACCAACGCACAGGCACCGCCAGCACCCTCACGCATTCATACGCAGGTATACAGTTTCTCGTGGCATCAATCAACCAGCAGTCAGCAGGCTCCACGTCCGGATGAAGAAACCGCGTAGCAAACCACCATGTGTTAGAGCGAACGGTGTATACCTCCACCAGCAAGCTCAACAAACTGTACGCACCGGCAATTCTCCTTTCACTGCACCACTGGTCGGCCAGCACCACCGTCAGCTCTGCAAAGGTTTCAACGCAAGTCTGTATGGATATCACATACGCAGCAATGTATATCACATAACCTCACGCAGCGCCAATGCAAAACAAACCACGCTTCCGCACCTTCGGAACTCCACGCAGGTTTACTCAGCTTCAACGCAGCACCAAGCAACTTCACCGCTGCGCCACGCCTCCAACGAGCTCTGATACCATTTGTTGGAGATTAACACAGCAAAAAACCATTAAACAATTAACACACAACAGAAAGCCAAACTTAAAGAACACAGTTTTTAACGTGGTTCACCCAAACCTCCTGGGCTATGTCCACACAACAGGGCATTGGCAATTCTTTATTAATCAATTCAGGAGATTACAAACTCTCACACCCACAAATCATCCGTATGGATACCTGTTATATAGCAGGAGAATCTAACAGCCTCATAAATCCTCTCAACTCAAATTTAGGATGCATTAACTCCCTCCCAACAAACTGGAGCTAATCTAGGAACTAATTCCTAATTTTTGTCACCTACTGAGATTTTTGCCTATTCTATTCAAAACAGAAAATCTCAACAAATTCGAGACAGGAAGGAGTCAAAACGCTCTCCCTTCTTCATTTTGGTATTACGCATCTTCTCTTCTAGGTACATCTTCCGCTGCTCGAAAGATCCTTGGTATAGCTTTTCCAACCCTACCCACATTTCTATAGCAGTGCCTTTTGTTGCTATGTGAGGTACAATGTGATCCTTCACACCATCCAGGATCAAATCGCTTGGCTCTTGCCATATTCTTCTTGATGCTCTCAGATGTGCTGCATCCAAAGGTTTTGCAACTGCGCTTTCAATGAGGGCCTTTAGATCATGCTCATCAAGGAGAAACTCAATCCATGATTTCCAAATAACCTAGTTGGAGGCACCTTCCAGTCTATCTTGGTCACACAGTCTGTTGCTGGCCATATCCTCAACTGTTGATTTCTTCCTTTAACCCTCTGCTCAGCTAGACTTACGCACTCCTTGTGGAATAAGTCATTGCTTCTACTGCTGCACGGGAAAAGCTGAGCTTCTTTGAGTAAGAAACTCTTTGAGGTCAAGAAATCCCCTATCTTGTAGGAATTTACAGGGTAACTTCCTTAGATCAAGAACCAAAGGTCATCGCTCACAAACAGATCACAAATCAGTACACCAGTATAATCACGTGGTTAAAACCCTCGAAGAGGGAAACTGTCCACGGCCTGGGCCAACGCGGCCACTTCAGGCAATTTATTAATATAAAAAGAAAAGTTACATATGTTTCTCTCATAAACGGTTATCGGAAAATTGACCCTCCATGCTCTTTAAATAGAGATCATGGACCAATCGGGTGTTAAGCCATGGATCAAGTGTTGTTAATACCGAGGAGAGAGATAACCGTCGAATCACTACAAATCGTGATCGTCGGATTATAAGTTACAAATGTATATGGTAAAGAAACACACTTTACCTAACTCTACACTAGACTAAGTTATTTTTAACTATTTCCTATGTGTCGGAATATCCTAACGTCTCCCCTTAAGAGCAACTTGCGATAGGTTTGAAGGATTTACAAAGGTGACACAAAAGGAGCCTATTTCCTATGTGTTGAAATATCCTAACATCCCCCCTTAAGAACAAATTTGGATAGGATTAAAGGATTTACAAAGGTGACACAATAGGAGAAGGAAGGAGGCATTAGAGCCTATCCCTCGTTAATGACAACTTTCCTGAACTCCAAGCATGGATCGAAGTTTGGTAAACTTCGCTTCTGTGAGAGCCTTTGTAAAGATTTCGGCTACTTGATCATCGGTTGGACAATACTGCACTTCAAGAACACGATCATGAATGAGCTTTCTGATGAAGTGTATGTGGAGTTCAATGTGTTTCATACGCTGATGCTGAACTGGATCTTTACATAGGTGAATGGCACTCTGATTATCACACCAAAGTGTAGTTGGATGCTGTTGATGAAGACCAAATTCGGGCGGATGCGATGAAGCCACATGGCTTTCCTTGCCTTCAAGCACACTCGATACTACCTTACGCGGAAGAAGAGAGATGACACTTTGTCTCTTACAAGACCAAGCTAGGTCTTGAACTAAGAGTGAATACATCATGCGGTAGATTTTGAGTTATCGGGGTCTGACCCGATCGAGCCCGAGTGAAACCAATCAACAATGGAGATGCTCTGCCTTTGTAATGAATCCCAAGCAGGCTAATGCCTCAAATATATCGAAGTATTCTTTAGCTACTTTCAGACCCAATTTCATGAGGTTGGTGCATAAACCGAGCGACAAGACCAACGGCAAAGGAAAGGTCGGGACGGGTATGGGTTAGATACAGAAGTTTACCAACAAGTTGACGATATAAGGTAGCATCAACTTCAGGGGTAGTACAAGTGACTGAAAGCCTGACTCCAAATTGAAAGGGAGAAGGGGTTGGCTTACAGTCTTCCATGTGAAAGTGGTGTAGAAGATCACAGGCATACTTGGACTGAGAGAGGGTAATGCCTTCCTTGGATTGCAAGACTTGAAGACCAAGGAAATAATGCAAGTGTCCTAAGTCTGTCATTTCAAACTTCTTTTTGAGGCTAGACTTCACATGGTTTATAAGGTTTGGATCACTACTAGTAAGGATAAGATCATCAACATAAAGAACAAGGATGGTGAAGGACTTACCCACTTTCTTGGTGTAGACAGTGTTGTCAGAATGACACCTAGAAAAGCCATTCTCTGATAGAAATCTATCCATTTTGGCATACCAAGCCCGAGGAGCTTGTTTGAGACCATAGAGAGATTTTTTAAGGCAACAAACAAGGCTAGAGTCATTTTGGATAAAGTCAAGGGGTTGTTCCATGTAGATTTCTTCATTCAAATCTCCATGTAAGAAGGCAAATTTAACATCCATCTGATGGACTTCCCATTTAAAGGAGGTAGCAAGGGAAAGAACAAGGCGGATAGAATTCATTTTGGCAACAGGGGAGAAGGTTTCAGTATAGTCAATGCCTTCAACTTGTGAAAATCCTTTAGCAACAAGACGAGCCTTATGTCTATCCACTTTTCCATTTGGTCCAAACTTTGTTTTGTATACCCATCTGCATTTGACTAGTTTTCTTCCTTTTGGAAGAGGAACAAGATCCCAAGTATCGTTCGCCAATAAGGAACGTTATTCTTCATTCATAGCTTCATCCCAATCTAGATGACTGGAAGCTTCTTCAAAGGTTTCTGGAACTTGAGCCAATAAGGAAGAGGCTCTTTTGAACTAAGAACGAGTACGCCGTCGATCTGCAGGGTCACCTGCAAGAGAACCTGCTGCATCTCGAGTAGAGCGGACCCATCTTGGAAGCTGTGGAGTGTAAGGAATAATTTCAAGAGGTGGAGGAGGATTGTCATCCTTGCTGTCATCATCTGAACTAGAAGGAATGCTATTAAGAATAGAAGAGAGAGAGAGAGGTGGCACATATGTCGAATCAGGCTCGTAGGCCAAAAGTGGCACACCCGCCGAACTAGGCTCGCATGCCGATATATTTTCATCAAATTTTATATCTCTTCTAATGATTATATTTTTGGATTTTGGTTGAAGAAGTCTATATCCTTTTGACATCTTCAGAATATCCAACAAAAATGCATTTTTCACTCTTAGGTTCTAAGGCTTTATGTTTCACATCGGGAATATGGGCCCAAGCATCACTTCCAAAAACACAAGAGTGACTTACATCTGGTTTGATTGAGCTCCAAGCTTCTTCTGGAGTTATATTCTTTAAAACCTTAGTAGGAGTGCGATTTACTATGTAATTTGCACAGTTAATTGCTTCTGCCCAAAAATTGAGACTAAGTCCTTTAGATTGAAGCATACAATTAGCCATTTCATTTAAGGTGTGATTCTTCCTTTCAGCTACACCATTTTTTTGTGGAGTATATGAAACAGTGTGTTGCAATTGAATGCCATGCTCAATGCAGAAGTTGATAAATTTGTTGTTAACATATTCTCCGCCATTGTCTGATCTTAACTTGAGAATTTGATGTCCAGATTGTTTCTCAACAAAGGCCTTAAAGGCCAAGAACATGTTAAAAACTTCACTCTTGAGTTTTAAGAAGTATACCCAAGTGCGTCTGGAAAAATCATCAATGAAAGTTAAGAAATACTTGCAACCAGAGAAAGAAACAATAGGAAGTGGACCACAAAATCACTATGCACAAGCTGCAAAGGGGCTGAAGCGTGCCAAGAGGCACGTTTGTCAAAACTATCCCGATGATGTTTTCCGAGTACACATCCGGAGCAAACACCATCTCGGCAAGATACCATAGGAAGACCTGTCACCATATTTTCTTTACGTAGAGTTTGAAGAGAGCGATAGTTTAAGTAACCAAATCGCTCATGCCAAAGTTTGCTCACTTCCATCATTGTGAGCAACAAAAATGGAGGGAAGACATGATGACCCAAATTTGTCAAACTTATACAACATTGTGGAATCATCAGCAATGCAAGTAGCTAAAATATGTCTAGGATCTTTGAGGTCCTTGATTACAACATCATGAGGTGAGAATTCTACTATTTTCCCTTCACCTGAATGAGTTATCTGATAAACAAATAGAAGGTTGCATGACAAGGTAGGAACACATACTACATCATTAAACTGTCCATTATTTAGATGAATGGTGCTAGATCCTACAACACTAAGAGATCTATCATCACCAACATAAATATTTTTGGTGTTAAAATCATTTAAAGAAGAAAACATGGCTTTATTTTTGGCCATGTGGTAAGAAGCTCCAGAATCAATGAGCCACTCATGAGAATGAGAAGAAGAAGATACATTTAATGCATAACCAGATCTTGATGCTTGACAACCACAAGCAGAAAGCGTCGTTCCTGAAGATGAAGGTGAAGAGTGCTCCAAATTGATGTTCTGCTTCTTCATTGCTGCTTCCAAGGCTTCCATCTTTTTAAAACATTTGGACTCTACATGGCCATTGCGATTACAAAAGTTGCAATGTCTATCTGTTTTCTTCCCTTTGTTTTTATTTGCCTGATCATTTTGGTGAGTTGCTTTTTCATTTTGCGGCTGAAATTGCTTAGGACCCTTGTTTGGTTTTGGACCATATTTTTTAGGATACTGCTTCTTGGGATTCTTTTGATATGATTGCTGTTGGGCTGCTAAGGCTTTCTTAGAAGCGTTTCTAGGAGTGATAAGACCAAGGTGTAAGAGTTTTTCTTGTTCTCTTATCAAAGCATCACAAAAGGAATCAAAAGAGGGATTCTTGTAGGTGGTTCCTGAAGAAATGATGGCTTCTCTAGTGGAATGGAAGGCGGAAACAAATACAAAGTATGCAGGGCCAAGCTTAGCAAGATTGCAATAGATGAGGCTACCATCTTCCTTTTTGACCTTACAATCTTCTAAAAGAACTCTAAGGGTCTTGAATTTGGACAAAAAATCCTCAATAGAGGAGAAATGATTGGGGTCCAAAGTAAGCAACTCATTTTCAAGCTGGTGGGCCTTGATTTGATTTTGAATGCCAAAGACAGTATTTAGCTTGTCCAGGGCTTCATGAGGGGTGTCAATGTCAAGGATATGAAATCGAAGATCTTGAGCAATGGACATTCCTATCAACCCTCGTGCTTGATCTTGTTTATTTTCCTATTTAGCGACTTTATCATCATCAGAAGGTTTAGTTTCTTGTCCCGTGACTATTCTATAAAGCCCTTTACTTCTAAGTATATCTACAATGTGAGGTAGCCATTGGAAATAATTGGTGATGTTAAGAATAATCGGGCATGCACTTTCCATTAAAAAAAAAAAAACTGAAGCTAAGAAAAGCTGAAACTAACTGCTCCAATGGAAAGATCTCGAAAAATTACGCTGATTAAAAAGAACAGCTCGAAAAACGGCTTCTGGATGAAGAAGTTATGCCTTTTTGAAAAACTGAGTTGTAGATGCCAAATAGTTATGGGAACGGTTTGTTGAAATTTGGTACCGGAGGACAAGTGGTTCCCTAAGGCTTTGATCTTTGGCCTACGGAAAAGTGTCCAAAAGAATTTAATTTTTTCTCCTAAAGTGACTTTATAAAGTTATAAAGTCAAATGTAATTTAAAAGTGACTTTAAGTGATAAAGTTACTAAAGTGACTTTATAAAGTTATAAAGTCAAATCTAATTTAAAAGTGACTTTAAGTGATAAAGTTACTAAAGTCTAATTTTAAAGTGACTTTAATAAAGTCAATGTAAAATTAGAAAGGAAAAGTGACTTTGGAAATAAATGACTAAGTGGGTCTTTATTAAAGTGTGGTGAATTAAAAAATAGAAAGTGAGATTTAAATGAGCATTTAATCTCAGCCCTAGATCTAAATCTGTTTCAGCCATTGGATTTAGGGATTCCCCAAAAGTCACTTAGGGTTAGGTTAAAGGAGGAAAAGGTCATTCATTCTTTCATGAGCAGATTGAGAGAGGAGGAGAGGGAGCTGAAGAGTAATTTCTGAGCAGAGGGAGAGCAGCAAAGGCAGCACATCAAGTTCGTACAGCAAGAGGGCACACTTCCCAAGGCTGAAAAATCCGTACAACAGAGTTTCATTGGCACATTAACCAAGGCAGAAAGTCCGTACAGCATTTGCACGGTTTTCGAGAGAGGGGCAGCACTGTTTTCGAGAGCTAGAACAGTAGCAAGGAGCACGGTTTTCAAGGCAGATTTTTTCTGGGCATGAAAATCGAGAAAAGCTGTTGACTGGCCCATGCGGAATCGAATGCCGATCGGGTACGGTCATTCCTGTAGATTTTTCAAGGCGATAAAAGGCAACATTTAATGCGCATAATTTCTGCGAAAAATTTCTGCACAGCTGTTGCTTTGGTTTTCTAGGTGGTGGATGAGTGGCAGAAAGTTGAGATAAGTTGTAAAGTCTGTTTGCTGATTTTTTTGCTGAATATTTCTCTCACTGTAAAAAGCATTTTCCAGAAATAAGAAGGAGCTTTCGAACTGGTTTTCCCCAAGAGTTGTAGGGGGTTTTTCCAGAGTCACCTTGACCAAAAATCACTGTGTTTAAATGTGCTGAATGGCTGTTTGTATGTGCTGATATTTATTTCTGCATTTTCCAGCATTCTGTAATATTTCCAGAATTTGTGTTTTCAGAAAAATTTATTTTCCAGTTGTTGAATGTATGGATATGGGAAAGGGCATTTAACTATTTTGGAGACATAAGGTGAAACTGAAAACCGGGGTGGGAAATGAGAAATTTCTACATGGTATCAGAGCCTGAGTGCTGAAAGAGCAGTTTGGGACAGCAAGGAGGAAAAATACAGCCTGCTGATTTTTCACTCAGAAAATTCTAGCAAGCTAATTTTTCACAAACAAAATTTTTACCTTTACTACAGCAGTGCTATTTTTTCAGTTTTAGGATAGCAGGTCTTTGGGACTGAGGGTGGAGGATAGGTTGGATGGGCATACCAATTACAGTGTTTGGAAGGAGACAATGCAGAGTGTCTTTGAGGAGGCGGAAGTCTAGGACATAATGGTGCATACCACACAGAACCCTGTAAATGTGCCTACTGATGCTACTCAATTGGCAACATATAATAAAAAGAACAACAAGGGTAAGAGACTGATTCTAGATGGAATCAAAGATCATTGCATTCCTCATGTAAGAGGAAAAAGAAATGCTCATGAGATGTGGACAGCATTGACCAACCTCTACCAGAGTACCAATGAAAACCGGAAAATGGTCCTGAAGGAGAAGCTGAAAAACATTAAGATGGGTAAGACTGATAGTGCAGCTGGATATCTCACAAAGATTACTAATGTGAGAGATGAGTTGGCAGCGATTGGAGAGGACATTCCACCCACTGAGTTGGTGTGTATTGCAGTGAATGGCCTCCCCAGTTCATGGATGAACTTTGTTGATGGGGTTTGTGCATGTGAGACCCTTCCCACATGGAAAGGTTTTGGGATGATTTCACATTGGTGGAAGTCGAGAAAGGTTAGCTTGGGGCGAGGCGCCAAGCCAGTTGAGCGGAATGAGGATGTAGCATTGGTGACAGGATTGCAAGAAAGGCAAAGGGAAAGCTGACTTCACAACCAATGGTGGGGGCAAAGGCAAAGGTAAAGGTAAACAGGGGAACACGCAGAAGGACTATTCCAAGGTGAAGTGTTGGAATTGTCAGAAGATGGGACACTATGCAATTGTGTGTCCGGAGAAGAAGAAGAAGAAGGGGAAGAACCAGAGCATGGCAGCTTCAGCAGAGGTTGAGGACTTTGCAGATCGTTTTAACCAGGAGTTTGGGTTCACTGCATGTGAGTCCTCTAGTGCGGGATCATCTGCCATAGAGGTTCAGAGGGAGAATGCATTTCCCTCGATTAGCGGAGCATCTTCGGGTATACGGTATGTGGACGGTGGGGCTTCACGTCACATGACGGATCCGTGAGTACTTCTCGAGCTTTCGGTGGCAACGATATGGGGCAATACTCGGTGATGACAGAGTTGTTAGAGCATTCGGTGTGGGAACACTGACATTTCAGAGGGAGTCTAAACCTCCCTTGAAGGTGTCAGATGTTCTTTATGTGCTAGGGATGAGGAAGAACCTCATATCCGTCTCAGCTTTGGAGGATAGAGGATATGAGATACTGTTTAGGGGAGGACAGGTGCTGATATATCCCAGGGGCGCTCTAGCTGATTCAGCTAGAGTGATAGGTGTATGCCATGCAAAGGTGTACAAGTTTTCATTTAAGCTCCTTTTGGCATTGAGCAGTAGTACTGACAGCAGAGCTAGCAGTTCTGAGCTGTGTGAGATTTGTCACCGCAGGATGGGGCATATGTATCATGGAGCCTTGAGGACCTTGCAGGAGATCACTACAGGTGTGCCAGATTTCAGTACTGATCACTTTGATACTTGTAGAGGATGTACGATGGGCAAGTTTGCCAAATCCCCTTTTCCCAGCAGTGACAGCAGAGCGACTGGGATACTTGATTTGATTCATTCGATGTGAGCGGTCGGATGTCTCATGTTTCCTTGAGTGGATATGAGCACTATGTTTTATTCATTGATGATCACTCCAGGAGGACCTGGATTTATTTCTTGAAGACCAAGAGTGAGGTCTTCAAGTGGTTTCAGGAGTTTAGAGCTCTTGTGGAGACACGGACAGGTCAGAAGATCAAGTCCCTGAGGTCGGACAATGGAGGAGAGTACACCCTTGGAGACTTTGTTGACTATTGTGTGGAGGCAGGCATTAGGAGGAAGTTCACTGTTCCTTACAACCCCCAGCAGAACAGGGTTGCAGAGAGGAAGAACAAATCCATCGGAGGGGTTTCCAAAGCCATGTTACATGATCAGGGGTTTCCATTGTTTTTGTGGGCAGAGGCCTGCAACACTGTTGTTTATTTGCAGAACAGGAGTCTGCATCATGCCTTGGGGCACATGAATCTGGAGGAGGCTTTTTCTGGGAAGAAGCCTGATATTGGTCATCTTCATATCTTTAGGTGTATTACACACTCCTACATACCCAAGGAGAAGAGGACCAAACTAGAGCCCACCGCAGAGAAGGGTATCTTTATGGGCTATAGTGAGACCTCAAAGGCCTGTTGGATTTCTGCACGAGAGGGAAAGTTGTTGTCGGGCGGGATGTGAATTTCGAGGAGGACGGGGCTGGCCTTTGGGAGGTCACGGGAGTCGTGCTGCGATCAGCCGGACCCTCGGCAACGATTGGGTTCGATCACGAGGTCAGGTGGCGGGGATCGAGGAGGTCCCAAGGTACATCTATGACGATGTCGAGTCCGTCAGAATGGCGTGCTCGCCGAGCCGAGAGGGGTAGTATCGGCGGCATGCGAGCGGTTCACTAGGGGAGTCCCGCGGTGGATAGTTCACACGGTACCTCGGCTTCTACGAGTTCGAGGTGCGGGCGGGGAGGCGGTGGCGAAGGTAGGCGATTCGAGGGCTCCTGATGATGATGAGGAGGAGGAGTTTCATTCTCTAGTGGGAGAAGTGTGCTCAGGGAAGAGGAAGCCCAAGTGGCTTCAGGACACCTTGAGAGAGGCCACATCTGTTGCTGGGCCTAAGAGACCGGTCAGAGAGAGCAGACCACCTGAGAGGTTTTGTAGCTATATGGCAATGGCTACCAGCATCCTTGACTCTGAGCCTTCTAGCTATGAGGAGGCAGCTAGCCAGCAGGTCTGGAGAGAGGCCATGCAGGAGGAGTATTCTTATATCATGAAGAATGATGTTTGGGAGGTGGTGCCGAGGCCTGAGGGAAAATCCGTGGTTACTTCCAGATGGCTTTACAAGGTAAAGCATGCTGCAGATGGCAGCATTGAGAAATTCAAAGCGAGGTTTGTGGCTCGAGGGTTCTCCCAGGTAGAGGGAGTTGATTATGAGGACACATTCGCTCCCGTGGCTCGATATACTTCGATCCGCTCCATTATATCGATAGCAGCAGAGATGGGTTGGAAGATCCACTAGATGGATGTGAAGACCACATTTCTCAATGGCTTCATACAGGAGGAGGTGTACATTGAGCAACCACAGGGCTTTGAAGTGCATGGGAAGGAGTCTCATGTGTGCAGACTGAAGAAGGCCCTTTATGGCCTGAAGCAAGCTCCCAGAGCTTGGTACTCCAGGACAGATACATAGTTGGAGGAGATGGGTTTCACAAAGAGTGAGGCAGATCCAAACCTTTACTATATTGTGATAGGTGAGGAGCCTCTCATTCTGGTGCTGTATGTGGATGACTTGGTCATTACGGGTGCAGAGAGACTCATAGAGCACTGCAAGAGAGATCTTGCGGCAGAGTTTGAGATGAAGGACATCAGCTTGATGCATTAATTTTTGGGTTTGGAGGTGTGGCAAGAGGAGGGACATTTATTCCTGGGGCAGAGGAAGTATATTGTGGACATCCTTGGCAGATTCCACATGGAGGATTTTAAACCCATGTCAACACCGATGATCACCATCTGGAAGAAGCTTCATGCTTCGGATTCGAAGTTGGTGGATCCCACATTGTACAGACAGCTGATTGGTTCCTTGATGTATTTGGTCAACACTAGATCAGATATTTGTTTTGTAGTCAACACGATGAGTCAGTTTATGTGTGAGCCTAGGAAGGTTCACTGGGTGGCTGAGAAACACATTTTGCGGTACTTGCAGGGGACAGTGGATTATGGTCTGGACTACAGGCAGGGGGATGGAGTGAGATTGGCAGGTTACACTGATTCTAATTGGGCAGGTTGTGCTTCTGATAGGAAGAGCACTTCAAGGTGCTGTTTTGGGTTGGGATCGGCAGTGGTGTCATGGTTCAGCTGGAAGCAGCAGTCAGTAGCATTGAGTTCAGCAGAAGCAGAGTATATGGCAGCCAGTCTAGCTAGTTGTGAGGCCATATGGCTTCACAAGATGTTGTTTGGCTTATTTGGTCAGCCGTTGAGACCTTCAGTGATTTACTGTGATAATCAGAGTTGCATTAAACTCGCTGAGAATCCAGTATTTCATGACAGGTCAAAGCATATCAAGATCAAATATCATTTCATTAGAGACTATGTTCAGAAGGGAGCTATGAAGCTTGAGTATATTCCCAATGATGAGCAGGTTGCAGATATTCTTACCAAAGTCTTACCATGGGGCAAGCATGTCTACTTCAGAGACAAGATGGGTGTGGTGAGGAACACCTTCCTCGGTAAGGGGGAGTGTTGAAATTTGGTACCGGAGGACAGGTGGTTCCCTAAGGCTTTGATCTTTGGCCTAGGGAAAAGTGTCCAAAAGAATTTACTTTTTCTCCTAAAGTGACTTTATAATTCTTATAAATTCAAATCTAATTTAAAAGTGACTTTAAGTGATAAAGTTACTAAAGTCTAATTTTAAAGTGACTTTAATAAAGTCAATGTAAAATTAGAAAGGAAAAAGTGACTTTGGAAATAAATGACTACGTGGGTCTTTATTAAAGTGGGGCGAAATAAAAAATAGAAAGTGAGATTTAAATGAGCATTTAATCTCAGCCCTAGATCTCAATCTATTTCAGCCATTGGATTTAGGGATTCCCCAAAAGTCACTTAGGGTTAGGTTAAAGGAGGAAAAGGAGGTAAAAGGTCATTCATTCTTTCATGAGCAGATTGAGAGAAGAGGAGAGGGAGCTAAAGAGTAATTTCTGAGCAGAGGGAGAGCAGCAAAGGCAGCACAGCAAGTCCGTACAGCAAGAGGGCACACTTCCCAAGGTTTAAAATCCGTACAACAGAGTTTCATTGGCACATTAACCAAGGCAGAAAGTTCCTACAGCAGTTTTCACGATTTTCGAGAGAGGGGCATCACTGTTTTCGAGGAGCTGGAGTAGCAGCAAGGAGCACGATTTTCTAGACAGATTTTCTGGTCACGAAAATCAAGAAAAGAGGCTGCTGTCCTGACTGTACGAAATCCGTACAGTCTATACGGTCATTCCTAGCATGTTTTTCGAGGCAGTAAAGGCAACATTTAATGCTGTAATTTCTCTGAAAAATTTCTGCTGGCTGTTTGGCACGATTTTCTAGGTGGTGGGTGGCACGAAAGTCGAGATAAGTGATTTTTGTATTTGCTGTAATTTTCTGTGTATTACTGCTCACTGTAAAAGAATTTTTCAGAAATAAAAGAGAAGCTTCCAGACTGGTTTTCCGCAAGAGTTGTAGGGGGTTTTTCCAGGATCACCTTGACCAAAAATCACTGTGTTTAAATGTGTTGAATGGATGTTTGTATGTGCTGATATTTATTTCTGCATTTTCCAACATTCTGTATTATTTCACAAATTTGTGTTTTCAGCAAAATTTATTTTTCCAGTTGTTGAATGTATGGATATGGGAAAGGGCATTTAACTATTTTGGAGAAATAAGGTGACACTGAAAACCGGGGTGGGAAAAACAAGAAATTTCTACATGGTATTAGAGCTTGAGTGTTGAAGTGCAGTTTGGGACACCAAGGAGAAAAATACAGCCTGCTGATTTTTCACTCAGAAAATTCCAGCAAGCTGATTTTTTCACAAACAAATTTTTTACCTCTACTACAGCAGTGTCATTCTTCAGTTTTTAGGACAGCAGGATGTCACTGGGATTGAGGGTGGAGGATAGGTTGGATGGGCATACCAATTACAGTGTTTGGAAGGAGAGAATGCAGAGTATCTTTGAGGAGGCGGAAGTCTGGGACATAATGGTGCATACCGCACAGAACCCTGTAAATGTGCCTACTGATGCTACTCAGTTGGCAGCATATAATAAAAATAACAACAAGGGTAAGCGACTGATCCTAGACGACATCAAAGACCATTGCATTCCTCATGTGAGAGGAAAGAGAAATGCTCGTGAGATGTGGACAGCATTGACAAACCTCTACCAGAGTACCAATGAAACCCGGAAAATGGTCCTGAAGGAGAAGCTGAAGAACATTAAGATGGGTAAGACTGATAGTGCAACTGGATATCTCACAAAGATTACTAATGTGAGAGATGAGTTGGCATCAATTGGAGAGGTCATTCCACCCACTGAGTTGGTGCGAATTGCAGTGAATGGCCTCCCCAGTTCATGGATGAACTTTGCTGATGGGGTTTGTGCACGTGAGACCCTTCCCACATGGGAAAGGTTTTGGGATGATTGCATTCAGACAAAGATCAGGAAAGGTCAGCTTGGGGTAGCCAAGCCAGTTGAGCAAGATGAGGATGTAGCACTATTGGAAGGATGCAAGAAAGGCAAAGGGAAGAAGAAGGCTTCCACAAGCAATGGTGGGGGCAAAGGTAAAGGTAAAGAGGGTAACACACAGCAGGACTATTCCAAGGTGAAGTGTTGGAATTGTCAAAAGATGGGACACTATGCAGTTGTGTGTCCAGAGAAGAAGAAGAAGAAGGGGAAGAACCAGAGCATGGCAGCTTCAACATAGGTTGAGGATTTTGCAGATTGTTTTGATTGGGAGTTTGGGTTCACTACGTGTGAGTCCTCTAGTGCGGGATCATCTGCCATAGAGGTTCAGAGGGAGCATGCATTTCCCTCCATTAGCGAAGCATATTCGGGTATCTGGTATGTGGACAGTGGGGATTCACGTCACATGACAGGAGTCTGTGAGTACTTCTCAGAGCTTTCAGAGAGTGGCACTAATATAGAGGTAGTACTCGGTGATGACAGAGTTGTTAGAGCAGTCGGTGTGGGGACACTGACATTTCAGAGGGAGTCCAAACCTCCCTTGAAGGTGTCAGATGTTCTTTATGTGCCAGGGATGAGGAAGAACCTCATATCTGTCTCAGCTTTGGAGGATAGAGGATATGAGGTACTGTTCAGGGGAGGACAAGTGTTGATGTATCCCAGGGGCACTCCAGCTGATTCAGCTAGAGTGATAGGTGTACGCCATGCAAAGGTGTACAGGTTTGCATTCCAGCCCCTTTTGGCATTGAGCAGTAGTACCGACAGCAGAGCTAGCAGTTCTGAGCTGTGTGAGATTTGGCACCGCAGGATGGGGCATATGTATCATGGAGCCTTGAGGACCTTGCGGGAGATCACTACAGGTGTGCCAGATTTCAGTATTGATCACTTTGATACTTGCAGAGGATGTGCGATGGGCAAGTTTGCCAAATCCCCTTTTCCCAGCAGTGACAGCAGAGCGACTGGGATACTTGATTTGATTCATTTCGATGTGAGCGGTCGGATGTCTCATGTTTCCTTGAGTGGATATGAGTATTATGTTTTATTCATTGATGATCACTCCAGGAGGACCTGGATTTATTTCTTGAAGACCAAGAGTGAGGTCTTCAAGTGGTTTCAGGAGTTTAGAGCTCTTCTGGAGACACAAACAGGTCGGAAGATCAAGTCCCTGAGGTCGGACAATGGAGGTGAGTACACCCTTGGAGAGTTTGTTGATTATTGTGTGGAGGCAGGCATTAGGAGGGAGTTCACTGTTCCTTACAACCCCCAGCAGAACGGGGTTGCGGAGAGGAAGAACAGATCCATCGGAGGGGCTGCCAAAGCCATGTTGCATGATCAGGGGTTGCCATTGTTTTTGTGGGCAGAGGCCTACAACACAGCTGTTTATTTGCAGAACAGGAGTCCGCATCGTGCCTTGGGGCACATGACTTTGGAGGAGGCTTTTTCTGGGAAGAAGCCTGATATTGGTCATCTTCGTATCTTTGGGTGCATCACATACTCCTACATACCCAAGGAGAGGAGGACCAAACTAGAGCCCATCGCAGAGAAGGGTATATTTGTGGGCTACAGTGAGACCTCAAATGCCTTTCGGATTTACATTCCTGCATAGAGGAAAGTTGTTTTCAGGCGGGATGTGAAGTTCGAGGAGGACAGGGCCTTTAGTAGGTCACAGGAGTTAGAGTATCTGGATTAGCCAGACCCTCAGCAACAGTTGAGTCAATCACAGGGATCCAGTGGGCAGGGATCAGGAGGAGCCAGAGGTACATCTATGACGATGTTAGGTCCGTCAGTGAGCAGTGGCTCGCCGAGCCAGAGGGGTAGTGCTCCGGGCAGCATGCAAAGCAGTTCACTAGGGAGTCCACTGATGGACAGTTCACACGGTACCTCAGCTTCTACAGGTTCAGGTGCAGGCAGGAGGACAGTAGACAGACAGTCAGGAGTTCAGGCTCCTGATGATGATGAGGAGGATGAGTTTCATTCTCCAGTGGGAGAAGTGTGCTCAGGAAAGAGGAAGCCCAAGTGGCTTCAGGACACCTTGAGAGATGCCACATCTGTTGCTGAGCCTAAGAGGCCGGTCAGAGAGAGCAGACCACCTGAGAGGTTTTGTAGCTATATGGCAATGGCTACCAGCATCCTTGACTCTGAGCCTTCTAGCTATGAGGAGGCAGCTAGCCAACAGGTCTGGAGAGAGGCCATGTAGGAGGAGTATTCTTCTATCATGAAGAATGATGTTTGGGAGGTGGTGCCGAGGCCTGAGGGAAAATCTGTGGTTACTTCCAGATGGCTTTACAAGGTAAAGCATGCTGCAGATGGCAACATTGAGAAATTCAAAGCGAGGTTTGTGGCTCGAGGGTTCTCCTAGGTAGAGGGAGTTGATTATGAGGAGACCTTCGCTCCCGTGGCTCGATATACTTCGATCCGCTCCATTATATCGATAGCAGCAGAGATGGGTTGGAAGATCCACCAGATGGATGTGAAGACCGCATTTCTCAATGGCTTCATACAGGAGGAGGTGTACATTGAGCGGCCACAGGGCTTTGAGGTGCATGGGAAGGAGTCCCATGTGTGCAGACTGAAGAAGGCCCTTTATGGCCTGAAGCAAGCTCCCAGAGCTTGGTACTCCAGGATAGATACATACTTGCAAAAGATGGGTTTCACAAAGAGTGAGGCAGATCTGAACCTTTACTATATTGTGATAGGTGAGGAGCCTCTCATTCTGGTGCTGTATGTGGATGACTTGGTCATTACAGGTGCAGAGAGACTCATAGAGCACTGCAAGAGAGATCTTGCGGCGGGTTTTGAGATGAAGGACATTGGCTTGATGCATTACTTTTTGGGTTTGGAGGTGTGGCAGGAGGAGGGGCATTTCTTCCTGGGGTAGGGGAAGTATATTGTGGATATCCTTAGCAGATTCCACATGGAGGATTGTAAACCCATGTCGACACCGATGATCACCAACTGGAAGAAGCTTCATGCTTTGGATTCCGAGTTGGTGGATCCCACATTGTACAGACAGCTGATTGGTTCCTTGATGTATTTGGTCAACACTAGACCAGATATTTGTTTTGCAGTCAACACGATGAGTCGGTTTATGTGTGAGCCTAGGAAGGTTCACTGGGTGGCTGCAAAACACATTTTGCGGTACTTGCAGGGGACAGTGGATTATGGTCTGGACTACAGGCAGGGGGATGGGGTGAGATTGGCAGGTTACACTGATTCTGATTGGGCAGGTTGTGCTTTTGATAGGAAGAGCACTTCAGGGTGTTGTTTTGGGTTGGGTTCGGCAGTGGTGTCATGGTTCAGCCGGAAGCAGCAGTCAGTAGCATTGAGTTCAGCGGAAGCAGAGTATATGGCAGCCAGTCTAGCTAGTTGTGAGGCCATCTGGCTTCGCAAAATGTTGTTTGGCTTATTTGGTCAGCCGTTGAGACCTTCAGTGATTTACTGTGATAATCAGAGTTGCATTAAACTCACGGAGAATCCAGTATTTCATGACAGGTCAAAGCATATCGGGATCAAATATCATTTCATCGGAGACTATGTTCAGAAAGGAGCTGTGAAGCTTGAGTATATTCCCACTGATGAGCAGGTTGCAGATATTCTTACCAAAGCCTTACCACGGGGCAAGAATGTCTACTTCAGAGACAAGATGGGTGTGGTGAGGAACACCTTCCTCGGTAAGAGGGAGTGTTGAAATTTGGTACCGGAGGACAGGTGGTTCCCTAAGGCTTTGATCTTTTGCCTAGGGAAAAGTGTCCAAAAGAATTTAATTTTTCTCCTAAAGTGACTTTATAATTTTTATAAAGTCAAATCTAATTTAAAAGTGACTTTAAGTGATAAAGTTACTAAAGTCTAATTTTAAAGTGACTTTAATAAAGTCAATGTAAAATTAGAGAGGAAAAGTGACTTTGGAAATAAATGACTAAGTGGGTCTTTATTAAAGTGGGGTGAATTAAAAAATAGAAAGTGAGATTTAAATGAGCATTTAATCTCAGCCCTAGATCTAAATCTATTTCAGCCATTGGATTTAGGGATTCCCCAAAAGTCACTTAGGGTTAGGTTAAAGGAGGAAAAGGAGGGAAAAGGTCATTCATTCTTTCATGAGCAGATTGAGGGAAGAGGAGAGGGAGTGGAAGAGTAATTTCTGAGCAAAGGGAGAGCAGCAAAGGCAGCACAGCAAGTCCGTACAGCAAGAGGGCACACTTCCCAAGGCTGAAAATCCATACAGCAGAGTTTCATTGGCACATTAACCAAGGCAGAAAGTTCGTACAACAGTTTGCACGGTTTTTGAGAGAGGGGTAGCACTATTTTCGAGGAGCTGGAGCAGCAACAAGGAGCACGGTTTTCTAGATAGATTTTCTGGGCACGAAAATCGAGAAAAGAGGCTACTGTCCTGACTGTACGGAATTCGTACAGTCCGTACGGTCATTCCTAGCATGTTTTTCGAGGTAGTAAAGGCAACATTTAATGCTGTAATTTCTCTGAAAAATTTCTGTTGGCTGTTTGGCACGATTTTCTAGGTGGTGGGTGGCACGAAAGTCGAGATAAGTGATTTTTGTGTTTGCTGTAATTTTCTGTGTATTACTGCTCACTGTAAAAGCATTTTTCAGAAATAAAAGAGAAGCTTCCAGACTGGTTTTCCCCAAGAGTTGTAGGGGGTTTTTCCAGGGTCACCTTGACCAAAAATCACTGTGTTTAAATGTGTTGAATGGTTGTTTGTATGTGCTGATATTTATTTCTGCATTTTCTAGCATTCTGTATTATTTCCAGAATTTGTGTTTTCAGCAAAATTTATTTTTCCAGTTGTTGAATGTATGGATATGGGAAAGGGCATTTAACTATTTTGGAGAAATAAGGTGAAACTGAATCCGGGGTGGGAAAAACAAGAAATTTCTACACATCCTACATAAGGAATCCACCAATCCCTCTCTTGCAAGAATATGTAGATACTACAAACTCTTTGTCTAGATTTGTGATCTTTAACACTGGAGCATGTGTTAAAAATTGCTTAAGCTAGTCAAAACTATCCTCACACTTCTATGTCAACTCAAACTTCTTACATTTACTCTATAGTGATGTAATGGGATAAGTAATCCATGAGAAGTTCGTAGTGAACCTCCTGTAATAATGTGCTAATATCATGAAGGATTTTACCTCATCTACACTTTTGGGAGCTTCACATTCCATGATAGCTCCTACATTTAATGGATCCACTTCTAGACCCTCCTTGGAGAAAAAATGTCCCAAGCTTATGCACCTTAGTCTGCAAGAAAATGCACTTTCCGAGCTTAGCATACAAACAATGCTCTCTCAACAATAGCAACAATGCTAACAAATGCTCAACATTATATTCCTCATTTTTAGAATAGACCAATATGTCATCAATGAATACAATGAAATTTTTTTCCAAATAAGGATGCAACACATTATTCATCAAACATATAAAGGAAGTTGGAGCATTAGTGAAAATTAATGGAACTCTAACAAACACGTAGTTCCCATACCTAGTCTAGAAAGTTTTATTGTTGATGTCCTCTTCTTTGATGCGTACCTGATGGTATCTTGATCTCAAGTTGATCTTGTAGAACAATGTTGCTCCCTTCAACTAATTAAAAAAATCATCAATCCTCAGTAACATATATCTATTCTTGATGGCCACTTTATTCAACATCCTATAGTCAATGCACAATATGAGATTACCATCCTTCTTCTTTACAAAAAAGTATCGGTGTGCCCCATGGAAATACACTTCGCCTAACGTATCCTTTGTCAAGCATATATTTATATGCACTTTTAACTCTACCAACTCAGGTGTTCTCATCTTGTAAGGGGCTTTTGTGATGGTTTTTTCCTCGGTATCAACTCAATACAAAAATTTACTTCCTTGCTAGGTGGAAACTCTGAATTATCTACAAGAAATACATCCTGAAACTGTTGTAGAACTGGATACCCATTCAAAACTTATGCATCCTCAAATTCCTTACCTTTTTCACTACAAATGTGAAATACAAATAACACACACCCTCTCGTGCGACTACGCTTGACCTACATAGCTATCACCATCCTTACTCGTGTGGATTTCTTCTTTCCTGTGACACTCTTGGTCCTCCATTGTCATCCAAGCACTCAATGGCTTTGTCACAACAATCCACCTTGGTCCTGTGAATGTATATCTAGTCCATACCCAATATCATACTATATGATCCCAATGGAAATATTTTCAAGTGTGATGTTGTAGACATGCCATTCAACTTATATGCAAAAGCTCTTACCTAATTATGAACTCTCTTCTTTGTATATGTAGCCAACTACACTGACCAAGATTATGCATTCATTTCTTTTCTCAAACCACACTTATACACCAGGTCAGGGTTAGTATAAATATAATTAGATCTTGAATTAATCAAAATAGAGACAACTTGATCACAAACATTATTCTCCATCTCAAGTATAGATGCATGATGATCTACCTTCCTTTTTTCCACTGCTATATAAATTCGAGGGATTCTATGCCGAACATCCCCAATTGTTTCTACCTCCAGTGCACTATATATCTGGGTTATACCACCCTGATACTATTTATAGTCCCTCTTATAATGATCCTTGCCACATATCCAACAATGCACCAATTCTCTACCATCAGCTCTAGTTTTCTACTCTCCAGGTCCTTTCCAAGCTGTATTTAACTTCTTATAATGAACCACATTTTATTTATAACATTCATCTTGTGATATTTACTGCTTCAGTTGCCATATTCCTTTAACTTTCTCATTTCCATTAAAATCATGCTTATGCTCAACTTTTCATTTGGACTACTAAAAAAAATGCTTCAACTTTCGAATGGCTTCCTTCAATGATCTAGGCTCATTGAACTAAATCTGATCTCTGTAGACTACTAGAAACCCATTGACGAATATATAAAACTTCGAATTCTCATCCTTGAGGTAAGGCACATATCTCAAAAAAATGAAAAACCTCCTAATATACTCATAATTTTTCATAGAACGCATATGCAACTTAGAAAACACCTTAGATCTAGCATCATAGTGCCTCTCCGACAGATAATTCTCTTGAAATAGCCTCTAGAACTCACTCAAATTTAGTTCCTCCTCATAAATACCCCTAAAATATTTCACATATACCCACCAAATATTTTCTTTACCTTTGAGGATTAATGTACCTATTTTGGTGTTAATGTTTTATAAGTAATCATGAAAATTGAAGAACCTCCTCATACCACTAAACCATGCCTATGCATCATGTGATTTATTCAACTCTCTATCAAAGGTAGGTGGCTTTTCTTTCTTAAACTCATATAGAAAATATCCCCTATCACTCATCCTATAAGAATGATAATGATGACAATCATAATGCCTATCAGAACCAGAACTCGAATAGTAGATGTGTTTGTCACCTCTCCTATCTGGAGGATCTACGAACGTGCCATCACTAATCATGTCATATATATTCTACCAATGACCACCAAGTGACCTAATTCCATATTACCATTAGTTCGATCGTATTTTCCATAGATGATATGAATTTGTCCTTCTCACTGCAAATGTGATAAACTTTGAAGGATTTCCACATTTACTTATGCTTTTTTTTCTTGTGCTTGTGCGATACTATCATTATCCACCTTACAAATCCTTATTTCTTCCTTCGAACTTCTCAGTGTGACTTCTAAATAAGTGGAATGCCTGAAACCATGGTGTTCATCTGATTCATAAGGAGAATATTTGTATTCTACCATCCTTCTATCCATCTTTGGTTTCTTCCTGCAAAGCATCTCATGTCAGCTTAAACCAAATCACAATAAAGAAATGTACCTTAGCATAATTTGGGGAGGACATATCATATGAAATATCAACTAGTCAATTTAATAAATGTATAGAAATAATCATAACATCATATAGACTTACAAGAAATTGGTGTACCAATGTGTAGACAACATTCTAGCTAGATTTCAGTTATCAATGCATGACCAAACCAATTACACACTATGAACTCATGCATGAAAACCTCAACAATACCATAGCACACTTGATAACATGTGAGCAGCTAAAATGTATAATGAGGCATGTGTTCATGAAAAGAAATTCAAAAAAACACCATCAGCCCTCCCATGGTGACATCACTTCCAACATGACCAACACCATGTGGGTGCAACAAGTACATATACCATAAGTATGAGAAAAATATATGAAAATGACATGAATGCATGATGACAATAATATTTAAAACATCATAATTTTCCCAAGGAGAGTGAAACTATGTTCTAAAACCACATGTAGCGTACATCTCCCATCACATCCACCAATGTAACTAATCAACTAGGGTAAACACGAGATGAGGGCGGTCAAGAGAAGATGCAACTTATTTTGTGAATTGAAGGAAGTGGACTTGATGCAGAAAACCATAACACGACCCGTTGTACCTACTACAGGACCCCTAGAGGCTATCCCAATAATCCATATTGCATGTCCCTAGGTCCCACTCAATTTAATGAATAAAAACCCCATACACTCCATTGATATAGGAAATGGTGCATCTATGAGGCTATCGACTCTCCCACATCATAGCCATGTGTGTATCTAAGGACATTTTCCCTTAGACCTATACCAACTTCTGTGACATTTATGGAAACTTTTAAGCCAAAATCCCACACACTTCCTAAAACGTATCTTAGCTTCTAGAATCCATCAAACACATGATGAAAATGCTAATGAACCAAAACTGACTCCAATACTAGGCTTGAACATACCGAATCGAGACTGACATTCAGTCAAACACTTGGCATCAATGCAATCTATAGGTCTAGTATACAAGGCAATGCATGAATGGATAAAAAATTTTATGATACATGAAAATGAGGATCACCGCCCTCTTGAATTATTACGACATAAATTAGGTCTTGCATCCATTATTTTAAAATTTATAACTAAATACATGAAGTATCCATGACTTGAAGCATTCATATAACCATGTAAATAATAGTAAGATAAAAACCATTAAAGGCACACATTAATACGTACAAAATAAAGAGAAATTAGCTTTTATTAAACATAGAGAATAACCAACCAGGTTCGGTACATCCACGCACCATCCAACCATAAGCATGGTTGAGCCAAATATCTCTCCAGCTCATCACCCACATGTCATATTCCAAACATGAATGTGGGATCTCATGGATCAACCAATACAAAAAAAACAAGGGAAAACATGGGTTAAAACACCTCCACCCTTAAGTTATTATATTATAAGACTATAATATCTGAAAAAATCCAACCGACTATCATTTTATTTCCTTCATCTTCCTTGTATTCATGTACCAGGCTTTAGCCAGGTCTTACATTACCTATTGGGTTCCATCGATCTCTCCTCGAGCTCCATTAACATTCCTCTTTCCCAACCAATTTGAAATACATTCAAAACATACAAGGAAATAAAAAAAGAAAACTAGAATAATACAATGGAAACCAATAGAAATATGACACCATAAAAAGGTGGCATGATCATACACCAGACAGAAACATAGCCTCAATCAAGCACAACAAATCACCAAAGACTAAAATAACAAGACTAGAAAGAAACACCATGACCCAATCTCGATGGTTCCCAAGGAAATCTTAACACAATGCCTTATAACTAAACACGTACATATATGATCTCTCAAGGGACTCCAATTCCTTGATGAATCCCACTATAACTAGAAACTAGCTAATATACCTAAGAAATACATGTTCATGAAGATAATGCATGCCACCATAATTTTATACAAAATCCAGTTTACCAAAAATTTTTTTATTCATGCAAAGCACTTGTTCATTTGGAAATGCGTTTCCAAAAATAGCCAAAGAAATTCTCACCCAATTTCTTTCTTTTCCCTTTTACCTTGTTGTAATTAAATCTTATTATGTTCTATCACATAACCCAACTATTATTTATATAAACAAATCAACTATTACCTTGTCATACTAATACCAAGCATGTTTCCCTGCAACTATTAACACATGTATGTTACACGTTGCAAAGATGAAGGAATTGTGTCTATTAATATGAAATAATCCTTAACCAAGACTAATAGCCATGTCATAACCAAAAATCAACTCACATTCATGGTCATGGTACTAAAACTAGCACTCACTTTCACTCAAATAAAATTCAGTTATCTCAACACATAATGTGTTAGTACAATGGTATTAAAACAAGATCATTCCTTCATGCAATATTATAGAAACATACTCATATCATGTACTTAATCAAACATTCAAACAATCTTTAAACATACCATGTTAGATAAGCCAAATATACTACATAATCAAACTCATACCTGAATATATCCGAGGGGAGGCTACCACATCTGTATAGTCAGTCTAGATTAGTATGATGCAATATCCCAATTATATCAACTCGTACTTGTATATCAAAACCATAACCATATGTACAGACTAATCCAGATTAACATGATACATATAACATCAATATTTTAGCTGCAATGACCATAATCAACATTCATATGACTGCAATGAATATAACAATAAGTTACTACCATTCACGATTATTTGATGCATGTGCATAGGACCACACTAACCAACCAACATCTATCATGCATATAACCTTAAAAAAACATAATGACAGGAATTTACATAACCATAATGCTTATAATAATCATTAACCAACATACTTGCATGCCCAACATACAAAATTATATGACGATCTGCTCTTTCTTCGAGGTCTAGTGTTGCAACCTTGCTCTAATAATATTCTTCCCCTTCTATATCTCAACGAACATATCAACATCATAACATATTAGCAACATCATGGTGAAACAACTTAGATAATTACCACCATGATGCATGCCTCACCTGCCATGCATGCATAACCATAAGCATGAAAATTCATGCATAAGAACATATACACACTGACATGAATAAAAAATGCATATACAACCAACATGCATTCATGAAAAACACATCCCAACATCAACATCATCAACTTATACATGACAAA